>OY757923.1:92394594-92597594 GCA_963585895.1 Sepioteuthis lessoniana | reverse complement strand
ATGCTAAACTGAATGGTTTGAAATAGAACTGATATTTGTATAAAAATGGATTTGGCATTAAATAACCTGCAAAGGTTGATATGCCGTAAAACCTAAACAACCGAACAACTAATATAAATAATTGTCTCACAAATGTATGGTTTTAAATATTCTTCTCTCATACTTTATATGACTCATTGATGGGACCCGAATAGGTACTACCGCTCAAGGTCAGAGTGGACCTGGGAGTAATGGCAATGAAGTCATACGACACACTCCCCAGATCACCAGAATAGGGGCTGCACCATCAAAATCAGTTTAGTATCATGCCCAGGACCCCCCTTTTTTGAGGGGGTCATAACTCCCTACAGGGGATACAGTCTATGTATTCTGACGCTGGAGTTGGCTAAAGAAGAAAATAAATTTGATAAAAATTGACTAAATAAAACAACGTTGCTGATAATATAAAATGAGCGCAACTGCAGTCAACGTTGAAGTAAATCCTTCATTTCATCTTTATTCTTTCTCGTGCCAACAGAATTTGCTGCGGAACTTGTTAAAAAGCAGACGTTCAATATTCCGTCACGTGAGCAGATTTTTCGGTGACAGTATGTGGTTTTTCATTTCTTTTCTTCCATCTTCGTCCCTATTTGTTTGCGATTGAATATAAAAATTCAAATGGTACTTTCGTTTCAAAAGATTCTTCTTCTACTGGTGTGAAATTATTGTTGTTTTAATAAAAATACACTTTTAAAGAATAGACTTCATCATCATCATCATCATTATTATTATTATTATTATTATTATTATTATTATTATTATTATTATTATTATTATTATCTTACTCTTTTCAGAGCTTTTCACATCAGCGTTAGCTGATGGTTTTTCACTGACGTTTGAGTGACAGCAAGTCTCCTCAAGTCTCCAGGACTCTTCTCAGTATTCTGGCCGATCTCAATAATGCTGTAGTTTGGATGATCTTCACTCGTCCTCTTATTTCCAAGTCCTCCAGTCCCTGTAGAAATCCTTTGGTGATTGTATCGAGTGCACCAATTACAATTAGTATCACCGTCACTTTCCTGTTCCATAGTTTTTTTCAGTTCTCTAGCAAGATCTTAGTATTTATCTTCCTTTTCCCTTTCTTTCAGTTTTACCCTGTGATCAGCAGGAACTGCAAAGACCACTTTTCGGCAGGTTCTCCTTTTTTCTTTTTTTTTTCTTTTTTTTTTTTTTGTTGTTGTTGTTGACTATCATTAGGTCTGATCGTCTGGCCGAAATTAAGTGATCTGTTTGTACCTCAAAATCTCAGATATTATTATCATTATTACTACTACTGCTACAATTCTTTGTGCCAACCCAGTCGGCTGGGACGATTGAATACACCGATTACATCACTGCAAAGGGTAAGAACCCACACCCAACGAGTATTCTGTATATGACATTAAACAATCTGATGGAGATTTGATGAATGCGGAGTACCCCTTCATTGCCATTGCTCCCAGGCCCACTCTGTCCTGGAGTGGTAGCACCTGATAGGGTCCTATCTATGGGTCAAATAAAACCGTTTGACATTTAAACTGAGTGCAAACAAATGACTTATGCTAAGTTGAATTGTTAGAAATAGAACTATTTTTACATTTAACTATGTGCAAACAAATGACTGAAGTTTTATTGAATTCTTCGTGATGCTTTATATGACTTTTTCATACCAGTTTTAACAAGTGTTACAACTACAATCGGTATCTATCTATCTATCTATCCACAGCTTTTTCAGCTCTTTAGCAAGATCCAGGTATTTTCGCTTTGTTTTTGTTTTTGTCTTTTTTTTTTCTGGCCGGGATTGGAGAATCTGTTTTTATCTCAAATTATTATTATTATTATTATTATTATTATTATTATTATTATTATTATTATTCACTCATTAGAGTTTTTCACATCAGTGTTAGCTGATGGTTTTTCACTGGAGTTTGAGTGATAGCAAGTCTCCTCAAGTCTCCAGGACACTTCTTAGTATTCTGGCCGTTCTCAATAATGCTGTCGTTTGGATGGTCTCCACCGGTCCGCCAACTTCCAAGTCCTCCAGTCCCTTTAATAATCCTTTAGTTACTGTGTCAAAAGCACCAATTACAATTGGTATAATTGTCACCTGCATGTTCCATAGTTTTTTTAATTCTCTAGCAAGGTCGAGGTACTTATCCTTCTTTTCACATTCTTTCAGTTTTATTCTGTGGTCAGCTGGGAGAGCAAAGTCGACCACTCTGCAAATTCTCTTTTTTTCTTTTTTTTTCTTTTTTTGTTGATTATTATTAAGTCTGGTCTTCTGGCCGACATTAGGTGATCCGTGTGTATGTCCAAGTCCCATAGGAGTTTATGTTTGTCATTATTATTATTATTATTATTATTATTATTATTTGTAGTAGTAGTAGTAGTAGTTGTTGTTGTTGTTGTTGTTGTTGTTGTTGTTGTATGACGTAACATAAACGTCCAAGCAAAGTGCGTTTTTCAGACAAAACCTGGTCACGTGACGATAAATCTTCCGTCTGCTTAATCATATAGACAAAGTTAATCATTAAAGAGAGGGAAAACTTTTCTGATATTTGCTTAGTAAATCCAATCCATGATATCATAGTATACATAATCTGTCAATAACAAATCATGTTCTCTCTGTGTACAAAAAAGAAATAATTCTAGACGATAAAAAAAATATAAAATGAGATAAAATATTTAATCCCTTTTGAGAAATTTCCAATACAGGCTTATCGTGACATTTTATTGTTAAGTAAAAAGGTAATTTTTTTCCCCACTTCATTTACTATTTTACAAAGATAAATGTTTTAAAAGAGCAGCAGAAATTTTTCCCACGTCGAAATGGAATTACAAACGGTTGCCACACGTAAAAAAAAAGATGCAGATATTGGTTCAGGAGGATAATAGCACATCTCTCTCTCTCTCTCTCTCTCTCTCTCTCTGTGTGTGTGTGTGTGTGTACCATCCTGTTTTGATAAAATCCAATAGCTATATATTTATCTTTGTCAATCTGATTAGATAGATAGATAGATAGATAGATAGATAGATATGAACAGACTTAGATAAAGATATATATATATGTTAATATATATATATATACGTGGGTCAACGGAAAAGATCACGGAATGTGATCAAATGAGATTCATTTTTCAACATAGTCCATCTGGCGGTTCACACACTTCTTCCATTGGTATTGCAGCGCTTGGATCCCATTGGTAAAAGACGTCAACAACGTCATCATATGAACTTTTCAGCCCACCATCGGAGATAGATAGATAGATAGATAGATAGATATGAATAGACTGAGATAGATAGATAGATAGATAGATAGATAGATATGAATAGACTGAGATAGATAGATAGATAGATAGATAGATAGATAGATAGATAGATATGAATAGACTGAGATAGATAGATAGATAGATAGATATGAATAGACTGAGATAGATAGATAGATAGATAGATAGATAGATAGATAGATAGATTGCATTAGATTTAAAATTACTTCATTGTCAATTCAAAATAAAAACATGACTACGTACATAATTACGTTAGTAAATGGAACAATTTACTTGTGTATCAATGAACTAAACGATTTTTTTAACACTCACAAATATCTGCACGCAGAAAATAAAACAACTGCATATTTTCTTGTTTGTTTGTTTGTTTAAAACCTGTTCACCCACGTATGGCCACACGTCCCTTTCTTTTAACCTTTGGTAATTTAGTTTATTCGGCCCACGAGAATTTTACGATAACACAACGAGAGAGAATAAAAAGATATCCCGTCGCAACATTCGTAAGTTGATCAGTGTGTAAATACTCAACAAGAGAAAACAGGCTGTGATGTGGGTCTGAGAAAAAAAACGGCTAAAGACATGTACAATATAACGATTTTAACAACATGTCACCCCATCTTGATTTATTTCCTACCAAGAGGTTAGGGAATTGCCTTTCTTCTACATTTATGTTTATATTTTTTTGTCTCGTTCTTTATGACTTTTTGCACAATTATATACTATCAAGTATTCCTATCTAATACAAATAATTTGCCCACAGTAGTATGGTTTCAAGTAATAACTTTTATTTAAAAATAATCGCTTGTTTGTGCAGTTAAATGGATCTAAGTGACTAATAATATAAAAATTCCTAAGTAAACAATTACAGCTTCAAGTAGCTATTCTTAATTTTTTTTTAAGTTAGTTATTTATCATCAAGTACTCCAATCGAATACATATAATTTCTAAACGTCTATTTGGTCGTTGGATGGGACCTTAATAAGTACTACCACTGCGGGTCAGAGTGGACCTGGGAGTAATGGTAATGAAGGGGTACTTCATACTACCCATAGCTCCAAAACTGGAGTCACACCATCTGGATTTAAAGTAGTGTCATACTCAAAATATCACATTTTTAGGGGATCTTACCCCACAGCGGCGGGATGCAGTGAATGTATTTTAACCCTCTCCGATAGGGCGGTATCTAATCTGATAGATAGATAGATAGATAGATAGATAGATAGATAGATAGATAGATAGGAGCAGAGTGAGATAGATAGATAGATAGATAGATAGATAGATAGATTGGAGCAGAGTGAGATAGATAGATAGATAGATAGATAGATAGATAGATAGATAGATAGATTGGAGCAGAGTGAGATAGATAGATAGATAGATAGATAGATAGATAGATAGATAGATAGATAGATAGATAGATAGATAGATTGGAGCAGAGTGAGATAGATAGATAAAAAGATAGAGAGATAGATAGATTGGTGCAGAGTGAGATAGATAGATAGATAGATAGATAGATAGATAGATAGATAGATAGGCGCAGAGTGAGATAGATAGATAGATAGATAGATAGATAGATAGATTGGAGCAGAGTGAGATAGATAGATAGATAGATAGATAGATAGATAGATAGATAGATAGATAGGAGCAGAGTGAGATAGATAGATAGATAGATAGATAGATAGATAGATAGATTGGAGCAGAGTGAGATAGATAGATAGATAGATAGATAGATAGATAGATAGATAGATTGGAGCAGAGTGAGATAGATAGATAGATAGATAGGAGCAGAGATAGATAGATAGATAGATAGATAGATAGATAGATAGATAGATAGATAGATAGGCGCAGAGTGAGATAGATAGATAGATAGATAGATAGATAGATAGATAGATAGATAGATAGATAGATAGATAGATTGGAGCAGAGTGAGATAGATAGATAGATAGATAGATAGATAGATAGATAGATAGATAGATAGGCGCAGAGTGAGATAGATAGATAGATAGATAGATAGATAGATAGATAGATAGATAGATAGATAGATAGATAGATAGATTGGAGCAGAGTGAGATAGATAGATAGATAGATAGATAGATAGATAGATAGATAGATAGATAGATAGATAGATAGATAGGCGCAGAGTGAGATAGATAGATAGATAGATAGATAGATAGATAGATAGATAGATAGATAGATAGATAGATAGATAGATAGATTGGAGCAGAGTGAGATAGATAGATAGATAGGAGCAGAGATAGATAGATAGATAGATAGATAGATAGATAGATAGATAGATTGGAGCAGAGTGAGATAGATAGATAGATAGATAGATAGATAGATAGATAGATAGATAGATAGATAGATAGATTGGAGCAGAGTGAGATAGATAGATAGATAGATAGATAGATAGATAGATAGATAGATAGATAGATAGATAGATTGGAGCAGAGTGAGATAGATAGATAGATAGGAGCAGAGATAGATAGATAGATAGATAGATAGATAGATAGATAGATTACCGTATCGGATGAGCCAACATGAATTTAAAATTACTTTATTGTCAATTTAGAAAAAAATGCTACAATATAAACATTATTAGTAAATGGAAATATTTTTTTTAAGTTTGTGGTATTTATTTCTGTTGCCAAGGGATATCGTTATGATCGTGTCCAGTGGAGGCGGGTAGTTATTTATCAAGATTTGCTTAGTTGTGGCACAAGGCCCTAAGTGTGGGGTACATTCATAAAAAAGTGTGGCGTGTATTCATTTTTTTTTTAAACTAGAGGAGTGGTAGTTATTAAAAGATTTCAGCCATAAAATATTTCTTTATTTGAGAGTGAAAAATGAAACAGTTTTTTGGAGGTGTATGTATTTCGGACCCTTGTCCGATGTGCCGATCACTCAGACACCCATCCCCACTCGATAAATGAATATATAAAAAATATTTTCTTACCTTGACATCATAAGTGCTTAATCCAACTTCGGCTGCCAATAATTCGACTTCGAATTCAGAAGGGTTCCTATTTTCTTGGAACTCTTTTTCCAGTCGTTCTCTCTGTTCGTCCCTTACAGAAGGTAACAAATTTGCTGGGGTGAGGTGTGCTTGTATAGCGGCCATCCTTTTTTCTTTTCTTTTCTTTTTTTTTTGTATTATTTCTTTTATTTATTTATTTATTTATTAAATAGCTCCGTCCGTCAAGGTTTTTAATTTTCTCTCTGTTTTTTTTTTTTTTTTTTTTTAGATTGAATTAAATTCAACCTGTGTTTTCTTTTAATTGTTGACTGTAGTGTTGTTTTTCTTTTTTTACTTTGTTTTGTTTTGCTTTGTTTTCAGATTTGTTTTTTTCTGTGTGTGTAAAAAAACTTGTCTTCACATGATAAACGAACCGCAGAATAAAATTTTACAAAATTTTTTCTATAACACTACTGCTTTTTCTGTTTCAAAATAATTGATCTCTCTCTCTCTCTCTCTCTCTCTCTCTCTCTCTCTCTCTCTCTCTCTCTCTCTCTCTCTCTCTCAGGGCTTCTTCCTTCCTTCCTTCCTTTTTTTTTCCTTTATTCCTTCTGTCTTTCCTTTTCTGTCGACGTCGAGTTTGCGGTAAATGATGATAATACACGTTTCTCTGCTTTCTTTTACAAAGAATGAAACGTTCCTTACAGTCGATGGAATAACAGCGAAATAAAAATAATTACAAAAAAAAAAAAACGAAATCAACGGCCTCAAAAGTTATTAGTAAATAAAAATAAGCAATTGACGATCAATGTTGTTTTGTTTTTTTTTTGTTTTGTTTTGTTTTGTTTTGTTGTTTTTTTTTTAATAACGCCTTTCACAGGCTACGATTTTGTGCAGTGATTATAGTCCCAAACTCTGTGTGTCTTCCGATACGCACTGCCCTAAGAAAAGAAGAGTAACTCAAGGCGACCAGCCGGGGTGAGGTGGAAGGTAGAGGACGGTAACAGTGTATATTAAAAGCAAAAGAGGGCGGAATTATATGTCGTACGTAAAAGTATACGAATTAAAAAACATTACGTATGTAATGTTTGTATCTACTTGGCAGTTGTCGGATGAACAACTGAATGTTGATGAGATGGGTTTAAACAAGACACTGGCCAAAGCGTGCGTAGTAGCAGCAGGAGCACAGTTTAATAATAATAATAATAATAATAATAATAATAGTAGTAATGATAATAATGAATAGTACTTAATGATTATAGTACTTGACTTGTAGTAGTAGTTGTAATAGTTGTCATCTTTGCCGTCGTCGTCCTAGTAGTAGTATTATTAGTAATAGTAGTTAATGATAAAAAGAATTAAAAACTAAGAAAAAAAGTTTAGACATCCCAGTCCTTAATAATTTAAATAACTTGCTTATCACGTTGAAATTCCATCGTTTAATGATATATATACGACTAATGTCACACATGAAGGTCTAAACTTGACGACCCGTTGTAGCAGTAGTTCGTGATAATTCTGATGTTTCTATTTAGGAAGAAGGGAAATTTTTTTTAATAAATTAGCCTATATCTCCGTTATTTAAAAAAAAGAAGAAGAAATTGTATGATCACAGAATGGCGTTCAATTCGAAAACTGACCCCTCAAAACTACCTTCCAGTTGCAATGTATACTGGAAATTGCATTATTCTCTGTAGAAGTATATAAGTGAACGGTGTGAGTAAAAAGAAAATTTAGCTCCGACATACTATTTACGTTTAGAGATACACAAATACACACACATGAATATCTTGTCATACATGCACACCCACACACATAGATTGGTTGCTTGGATGTTTTGTTTTACGGCGTATTAACCCTTTTCAGGTCATTTAACGCTGAATTAATTCATTTTGAGAAAAGTTTCAAACAATTCAGTTTAGTATAAGTATAGTTTTTTGTTTACACACAGTTAAATGTCAAACGTTAATTTCAAACAATTCCGTTTAGTATAAGTACACAGTTTAGTTCTATTTGACTCATAGATAGGACCCTTATCAGGTGCTACCACTTCGGGTCGGAGTGGACCTGGGAGCGATGGCAATGAAAAGGTACTCCGCATTCCCCAAAGCTCCAGCATTACTGGAACCTCAACATCAGATTGTTTATTGCCATATCCAGGACACTTGTTGGGAGGGGGGCATCTTACTCCCTCTGCAGAGAAGCAGTCGGTGTATTCTACAGCTTAAGCCAACTGGGAATAGATAGATAGATAGATTTGGTTGTGTGTTATGGCATATCAACCCTTGTGGGTTATTTAATATCAAACCTTATTTATACATATGAATATATTTTGGAGGTGCCCGTGGTGTAATGGTTATCGTCGTAAGAAATGAACACGGCGACACGAGTTCAAATCCTCGACGCGACTGATTGCATTTCACATAGCACTAATACCCTTGGGAAAGGTATGAATCCAATTATTCTCCCTCCAGCTAGGGGTAAATTGTAGGGCAGACTAGGTTCTTCAGCTTTGGTGAGGCAACTAGTCTAGGAGAAGGAAAACTCTGAATTCAAACCTGTTAAACTCCGCTTAAAAACTGACCTTGTGTCATATCTTGCCCGAGCGGAGGGGTTGGTATATATATATATATATATATATATATATATATATATATATGATTTGTTAGCAAATAGTTTATGGGTACATTATTCTAGAATTAGAGTTCAATTTGCTTGCACACAGTTAAATGTTTTCAAGCATCTAATATCAATAATTAAATTTCATATTAATCATTGGCTTGCACACATTTTGATGGTTTTTAGTAAATAATTAAATAGTTATTTCATCATCATGTCGTGCTGGTAGCACGGATATCCCTGACTCTCTCCCGCTACTTTTCACTATCGTTCATCGCCTCTGGCAGGTCTTCTGAACTACATCCCGTATCCTCACATAGTTGCTGAATGTATGTTCGAGCGAAGTAATATTGGTTATATGTTGTTAACGTGTGTTCCTTGATATATTTGAAGGTTTATACTGCAAGTCTCGTAGGAAGGAAAGAAGGAGGGAAATGAAGTTGTTATAGAGGTTTTAGCAGCTAAATGCCTGAGCGAAATGTGCATCGTTAGGTTAAGGCATTGTTGAATGTGTGAGTGACGTATGGTCGCCATAGGTGCAGCAAAGGTCGTGTTTGCTGGTTAAGGACAGGAATGATGTAGTCGCCCGTGAATGCATGGTCCTGGTCGTTTGGGGAGAGAAGCGTGAATGTCTCCAGAAAAGGTTGGCCAGGGATGAAATGGCTGGCTGTCGGAGCGGTATTTTGCGTCGCAGTCGACATTGCCAAAGTTGAAGGCGACTTAGAGTTGTTCCTGTGTGTGGCGGATTGAATTCATCTAACTCATATTCAACTGGGATCCCTTGGTCTAAGAGAATAGACGCAAGGGGTCCATAAATTAGAAGGCTTTCCTGATTGTGTCGGGATGCTGCTATTGAAGAGCGGACAGTATGACGACTGGCCTTTTTGAAGAGTTCTGAGGAAGAGAAAGTGTTTGGCGGGCTTTCCCCAATTTGGTGCAACCCGGAAAAATGGTCCGGGTTGAATAGGATAAGTCATCCTGATTGGGTGAAAATATGCATCGACCCTAACGGTCAAATCAATTAACGCGCCAAACAAAAATACTAAGTTCTATCAGCTACAGTTCTATTTGACACGTAGATGGCACCCTAACAGGTCAGAGTCAAGCTAGGAGTAATTGCAATTAAAGAGTACTCCACATTCCCGAGAAGCACCAGTACTGAAGCTTCATCATCAGATGGTTTAGTGTCATATCCAGGATACTCATAGGGGAGGTCTTAATCTTCTAACCAACCAAGGTTGATATGCCATTAAACAAAGAATCCTAATCTTACCCTTCTGCCGAGATGTCATCATCATCATGTCCTGCTGCCAGGGCGGATCTCCCTGACCCTTTCCTGCCACACGTCTCTATCATCCATCGCTCCCGTGGAGGTGCCCGTGGTGTAGTCGTTATCGTCGTGGGAAATGGACACGGCGACACGAGTTCAAATCCTGAACGAGACTGATTGCATTTCACATAGCACTAATACCCTTGGGGAAGGTATGAATCCAATTATTCTCCCTCCAGCTATGGGTAAATAGTAGGACAGACTAGGTTCTTCAGCCTTGGTTAGGCAACTAGTCTAGGAGAAGGAAAACTCTGAATTCAAACCTGTTAAACTCCGCTTAAAAACTGACCTTGTGTCATATCCTGCCCGAGCGGAGGGGTTGGTAAATAGTATCATCCATCGCTCCCGGTTGGTCTTCAAGGCTACATCCTGTATCAGCACAGAGCTGTTATATATAGGTTCCAGCTGGTTGTCCTGCCTTTGCTCGTCCATATGAAGGGGTCGACAGGACTATGTGACTTATGAGTTCGTCCCTACTTCTCCAGCAGTGTCCCGCATGTCTGGTTCGTTTAACTTGCATAATTTTCGTTATAGGTGGCAAGTGGCCGTACAACTGCTGCTTTGTGGCGTGCTGTCACCAGGACTGGTTCAATATTGCTCGCAGCATTTTTGAGTAATTGCCGTCAAGCTTTTTCTCCATACGTTTAGTTAGCGTCCATGTGGAGCATCCATATAACAGTATCGACACGACCGCAGCTTGGAAAAAAACGTGTTTTATTTTATCGGTCAGGTCTGACTTCCATATGACCGATAGCCTATTGACAGCTGTTGATAGCTTTGTTAGTCACGTGTTGATGTCTTTCTCGGTTGATGAGACACTTCTTCCTAGGTAGGTGAACTTGTCCACTAGTTTCAGAGAACTACCATTTAGAGTGCAGATGTCGCCTGTTTGATTAAAGCACATCTATTCCGTCTTGTCTGCGTTGACATGTTGGCCTATGCCAGCAGCTTCTCGTTCCAGACTATGTAGCAGGGTTTTGGCTTGGGCGGGTGCATTTGCCAGAAGCGCTATGTCATCGGCGTAGTCCGCGTCCGTAATTGTTTGTGCGGGATATCTTCTGCTTCTTTCATTTGCCAGCTCGAAACCGTTATCTTTCATTTTATCAATAGACGTTCTAAGCACGTAGTCTAGGCAGATGATAAACAGCTATAGGGCTAATGTGTCTCCTTGTAGCACACCTGCTACAATGGCGAAGTCGTCTGTGTCTCCATCCGGGGAGCGGACTTTTGTGTTTTTATGATGGTTGAGA
The DNA here is from genome assembly GCA_963585895.1 of Sepioteuthis lessoniana. Classification (NCBI taxonomy): domain Eukaryota; kingdom Metazoa; phylum Mollusca; class Cephalopoda; order Myopsida; family Loliginidae; genus Sepioteuthis; species Sepioteuthis lessoniana. The sequence goes on along the minus strand of OY757923.1, from coordinate 92,586,140 downwards.
CGGTTTCTTTGGATAGACCGTTTGTGAGTAGTATTTGCTTCATCTTCCCTCTGTGTATGGAGTCAAAGGTCTTGGAGAAGTCGACAATTAACATTGTTGCCTCTAGGTTATTTTGCACGTATACTTTCTAGAATCCCACGGATAGTCAAAATTTGGGATGTGGTGGATCTATTTCTCCGAAAGCCATTTTGGTTCTTCCTAAGTATCTTCTGAATTAGTACTAGCCGACTGGGCTAAGATAAGAAGTAGCATAGATAGATAGATAGATAGATAGAAGCAGAGATAGATAGATAGATAGATAGATAGATAGATAGATAGATTTGAACATACTGTGAGTGATAGATTACTTGATATGAACATCCTAAGATAGATAGATAGATAGATATTGAAGAGAATTGGATAGATAGATAGATAGATAGATAGATAGATAGATAGATAGATAGATAGAAGCAGAGATAGATAGATAGATAGATTTGAACATCCTGTGAGTGATAGATTACTTGATATGAACACACTAAGATAGATAGATAGAAGCACAGTGAGATAGATAGATAGATAGCAAAACAAAATACATAAAATAGATTAAACAGATAATCTAAACGACTGAAAAGAATTTAGGCAACTCATAGTTACGTACCGATTAACAAGCTGTCATTGTAAATAAATTCCGACAGAAAAATCAAGATGGTGACCCACACTTGCTTTTTTGGGCCGCAGAATATGTTTTAATATTTAGCAAACTAAACTAACAAGCTATTGTTGGTAAGTTCAATTCTTACTGGATGCTCCACACTGCTGACCTTGTGTCAAACTAACCTCAGCGGAGTAAAAAAAAATCTACAATAAAAAATGGCCTGACATTTATCAATGCTGGATTGACTGAACATATTTCACTTTAACATCTAGAATATGTGAAAATTATTTTTAGAATTCTTAACAATAGAAAATCTTGAAAACTTATGAATAAATGTTGATATTAATAGCGTAAACTGCATTCCATCATCTTTAACTGCATTTGGTCAGAAAAATTTATTTTATGCATGTTTGGTTTGATTTTTTTTAATGGCATATCAACCTTCGTAGGTTATTCTATGCTAAAGCCATGCTTGTAGAAGAACATTAGTGATACTATTTAATTCATAAAGGGATTTATAGCTTTTCGGGGGGGGGTATTACCCCGGAAGGGAATATAATAACGTGAAAGGAGTTCGAACTCGCTTACTAGGATGTCCCAGTCCAACATTAACCATTACGCTACAGAGACTCCCCTCCCCTATGAATTTACCAACCTTTTCTCGCGAGCTAGATGTGACACAAGGTCAATTTTTAAGCGGAGTTTAATAGGTTTGAATTCAGTGTTTTCCTTCCCCTTGACTGGTTGCCAAATCAAGGCCAAAGAACATAGTTTGCACTACTATTTACCCATAGCTGGAGGGAGAATAATTGGGTCCATAACTTTCCCAAACATATTAGAGCTATGTGAAATGCAATCAGCCTCATCCAGGGTTTGAACCCGTGTCGCCGTGTCCATTTCCTACGACGATAAACGTTATGCCACGGGCACCTCCCGAAGGTATGCTTGCTTTTATTAGTAGATTGTCACTGTATTCCACCATTAGGCATAGGTTTGGTTTGGTTTGGTTTGGTTTTATGGCATATCAACCATTGTAGGTTATTCAATGCCAAATCCGGTTTATACTTATATATATAAGACATATATGATTTGTAAACATAAGTCAACAAAGTTAAATGGTTCCAAGTATCACAAACAATTCAATTTATCATCAGTTATTTGTTTACACACAGTTAAATGATCAAACAGTTCCATTTCAAACAATTCAGTTTAGTATAAGTCAACAAAGTTAAATGGTTCCAAGTATTGCTATGCATCACTAATAATTCAATTAAATATCAATTATTTGTTTACACACTGTTAAATGTAAAAACAATTCTATTTCTAACAATTCAATTTAGGATAAGTCATTTGTTTACATTCATTTTAAATGTCAAACAGTTCTATTTGATCCATAGATAGGACCCTATCAGGTGATACCACTCCTGATCAGAGTGGACCTGGGAGCAATAGCAATGGAGGAATACTCTGCATTCCCCAAAGCTCCGGCATTACTGTAGCCTCACCATCAGATTGCTTGATGGCATATTTAGGATACTCGTTGGGGGTAGGGTCTTACCCTTCAGCAGTGATGTAGTCAGTGTATTCTACAGCCCCAACCAATTGGGCTGCAAGTGCTTAGGGTTTGTTTTTTTTTTTCTAGAATTTTGTAGATCAACGTTAGGAGTGTGTATTATTCATGAGAATTTTTCAATCGTTAACTTCATCAATATGATATCTAATCGTGAAGTTTCATGATTTAAAAAACGCAATTCCAATTCTGCTGTTGTATTTCAGTGAAAGTAAGTTAACAGGATGGAAAACATTTACCTGGGACAGGTGTTGTGACAAAATCATCATAAAAGAGCCTTTGTGCAAAAATTTATTTCCTGGTCCAGTTCATTAGCTGACCCGCACAATAAAAGCATAGGCGCATATGGGGGTGGGGGCGTAGATTTCACTTATATTAGTAAATCTTGTCCTCTGTCACAATCACCAGCACTACCTTAGTGGATTTTGGTACTGCCTTATTAGAGAAACCATAAGGAAGCCAGCATTGCAGGTGATAATTTCATAGATTATACGGCAAACCGAGCAAGGAACCAATAGTGGCAAGAAATACCACCTGCTGCCCAGGGTTGTACCACTGAGCCTCATTGGCAAGTGTTTTGATACAATCAGTCGCGGAAATGATGAAAAGTAAGGTTATACCGCAATTTTTTCAAATATAGTACGTACTCCTAACTTTAAACTTTAAAATTCTGTAAAAAGTAATTTCTCGCGTATAATACGCGCTCCTGAGATTGGTTTGTTATTTTGTTTAATGGCATATCAAACCTTGTGGGTTATTTGACGGCAAATCTTTTTTCCTTGTGTGTGTACGTGCGTGTGATATCATGTTTGGTTTGGTTTCTTTATTCAATGGCATATCAACCTTCGTGGTTTATTTAATGCCAAACCCATCCTTGGAGAAGAACAGTAGTGCTACTTTAACCCATAGCCGAGGGGATAAAGGAGTTCATGCCTTTTCCAAAGGAATTAGTCCGAGAATAAACACTACAGCGCGACTGGAATTCGAACACGCTTACTCCGATGTTGTAGTCCAGCTCGTTAACCACTACACCACGGGGTCTTCTCAAAGAAATCATTTGTACTAACATATTAGTAGAAATAATTTATATTGTTTCTTTCGATGCGGTTTTTCAAAGTGACCAGTTTAACCGAATTGTTCTAAAACATCAAAATAGATGACGTTCTGTCCTTCTTGCGAGAAACAGGGTTGTACGAAAAAATATGACGAATTAAAACTGATTAATCATGTGCAAACAAATGAAATCTTGCCCATAGAAAATTTTACTTACTAAGTATTCGTTCAGAAATCTTTGGTTGAATGTATATACATATAGACAGAACTTGGCGTTAAATAACCTACAAAGGTTGATACGCCATAAAACCCAAACAACCAACCAACCAATCGATGCGGTTACCCCTCAACTCCTGCCTTCAAGCACCAGTGAGATCGAAAAGGTTGTGTGTTTTAATTATATAAGTGTTAGGGTTTGACATGACGAGCCAATTGATCGGATCCCCTAAGTTTGGGCAATAAACTTCTCTTTAAAAAATTCTCGGGAATAATATATATTTACCATTTGCTATGTGAATTGTTTGTGATACATAGTAATACTTGGAACTATTTAATTTAACTTTGTTGACTTATACTAAATTGAATTGATAGAAATAGAACTGTTTTACATTTAACTGTGTGTAAACAAATGACTAATGTTTAATTGAATTGTAAATGATACATAGCAATAATTGGAACCATTTAACTGTATGCAAATGAATGAATAGTGTCGAATAGAATAATTAGTGTTACGTAGCGATACTTGTAACCACTTCACTGTCTGCTAACAAATGATTAATATTGAAGAGAATAATGAATGTCAGATCGCAATAATTGAAACCATTTAACTGTGTGTCCTCGTGGTGTAATGGTTAAAGCGATGAACTGTGGAATCGTAGTACGCGAGTTCGTACTCCAGTCGCGCTATTACGTTCACTTTCGGGCAAATACCCTTGGGAAAGGTATGAACCCCCTTATTCTCCCTCCAGCTATGGGTCAATAGTAGGACGGACTAGGTTCTTCAGCCTTGGTGAGGCAACTAGTCTAGGAGAACGAAAACTCTGAATTCAAAACCTGTTAAACTCCGCTTAAAAATTGACCTTGTGTCATATCCTGCCCGAGCGGAGGGGTTGGTAAATAGTAACTGTGTAGAAACAATTGTATTACTAGTGGTTAAACAAATTAGTTATAATTAGTTATAATTAAATTACCGACAAATTAATCTCTTATATATCATGTATATCTATTTAAATGTGTGCAAAAAAATGACTGATATGAAATTGCCACTGTTACATAGCAATACTTGAAACTATTTAACTGTCTACAACTAAATGATTAGTAGTAAATAAAATTATTCCTCAATTTTTTATCCGGTTAGAATCAACTAAAAATAAAAATTTATTTAGTTTACGTAATATTTTGAAACCCAAAACTTAATCAATAATTAAAACAAATGTGCGTATGTGTTTTTATGAAAATACAACAAGTCTACGGTGAATTGTAAGCTTCCACTAAAAGAAACTAAATTCAAAACAAATCCATATTCTACTGTTTTGGGGTAAGGGACTATTCCTCTCCAGCTGTAGCAGAAAGAACTTCATATTTTTGTTTGGTGCGTAATTTATTTTGACCGTTATGGTCGACGCATATTTTCACCCAATGAGGATGATTTATCCTATTCAGCCCGGACCATTTTTCCGGACTACATAAAAATGGTGAAAGCCCGCCAAACACTCACTTCCTCAGAACTTTTCGAAAAGGACGGACGCACTTTTTGTCCGCTCCCGGCATAGCAGAAGAAGCACAACATCATGAGGAAAGCCATCTAATTTATGTACATCTTGAGTCTACTCTCTTAGACCAAGGGTTCCCAGTTGAATACGCATTAGATGCATTCAATCTGCCACACACAGGAACACCTTCATTTTCGCCTCTAACCTTAACTATGTCTACGGCGATGCATAATTTCGCTCAGACGTCCAGCTACCTCATTCCTGGACAACATTTTCTGGAGACATTCACGCTTCTCTCCCACAACAACCAGGACCACACATTCATGGGTGACTACATCATTCCTGTCCTTAAACAGCAAAGCCAAAGTTTGCTACACCCTATGGCGATGCATAATTCGGCTCAGGCATTTAGCCGCTAAGATTCCTTCTCAACTCCATAACTATTTCCTTCCTTCCTTCCTTCCTTCCTTCCTACGAGACTTGCAACATAGTGGTACCCTTTATTCACGCTGCTATTAAAACCTTCATAAAAACTTCATGATATCTCGTACCAACTCCTTTATTTTACAACAGCAATATAGCGAGGAACTAACGTAACAACGTAAACACTTTTCCTCGCTAAAAAAATAACAACCCTTCCTCGATAAAAATGGTAACCTCACAGATCTAAACAGCTATGAAAAACAAGTGTTTGATATAGTTTATTCAATTGATTGATTTAATTGATTTAACTAGTTAATTTAGACCTGAGATTGTTGGTACCCAGACTTCACGTCAGGGAATTTTATTACCTTGTTTTTTATTCTAAAAAGAATTACCATTCAGACCAACCCCATCATCAAGAAAAGTTGACCCTCGTGGAAATCACTTGGCCTACTGGTGAAAGTGATATACGAGGATCATTAAATAAGTTTCCAGACTTTTTTCGTATGGGCACTTTTATTGAGAGTACACACATGAATCTCAAGTCCCCTTCGAACTAATCTCCTCCGGCTGCTATGCACTTGTTGTACCTTTCCAACAACTTCTGGAAGGTCCCATCGAAGTACTCTTGTGTGAGCGTATCAATGACCTTCGTCACAGCCTCTTTCATCTCCTCAATTGTCTCATGACGATAGCCTCTAAGCTAAGGGAATAACCAAAAGTCACAGGGTGCAAGGTCTCGACTTTAGGGAGGGTAAGGAACTGTCTTGATGCCCATCTTGGTCAAATAGTCTGTGACAAGGATAGAGTTGTTGACTGGTGCATTGTCCTGGTGGAAATACCACTGAGCCGATTGCTGGCCTCTTCCCTAGGAATCTCTTCCTGAACTCCCTTAAAACCACAACATAGTAACCCTAACCCTAACCCTTTGGCCAATCAACTGTGGTGTATTGACTTCCTTACTCCTCCTACACCTCTCATCATCCCTCACAAACTCCCTGCCTTCCTTGAATCTCTTATGCCACTCAAAAACTCATGCTCGATTCATGCAAGATGCTCCAAAATCTGTCTGAAGCATTCCATACGTTTCTTTGGCATTTTTTCCAAGTTTAAAACACAATTTTATTGCATATTGTTCTTCTAAATTGTCCTCACGTCCAGATTGCATTTTTGAAATTCACCAGCTGTGACAATCAGGCTTTAGTAGGGTATATTCCAATTCCTTCTGTAGCTGTTCATTTGAACCTGAAACCATAAAACTTGGTCAGTCATCTCATAAGATGTATAGCAATAACATAGTGAATTTTCAAGAGTCTACGACAATTTTAAATGGCTGTACAAAAAAGTCTGGAAACTTATTGAAGGCATCACGTAACTAGATATTTTTTTAAACAATAGACCGTTTTAATCACAGATATAAAATTGTGGAAACGATTAAAATAGAACATCAAGTCAGAAATTCCCTGGAATTAATCAAGAGTATTTAGCGAAGGAGAGTGGTTGCCATTTTTAGCGAGGGTGAATTTGTTGTTATGTTACGTTAGGCGAGGAAAATAGTCATTTCGTTATGTTTAGTGAGAAAGCGTGTTTACGTTGTTACGTTAGTTCTTTGCTATGTGTTGTGGTAAATAAACGAGTGAAGAACAAAGATGTCGAAATGTTTTTATGATAGCTTTAATGGCAGCACGGAATAAAGGGTTTACGTTTATGCTGCAAGTCTCGTAGGAAAGGAGGAAGGAAATGAAGTTGTTATCATATTTACCCAACCCCTCCACTCGGGCGGGATATGACACAAGGTCAGTTTTTTAAGCGGAGTTTAACAGGTTTGAATTCAGAGTTTTCCTTATCCTAGACTAGTTGACTCACCAAGGCTGAAGAACCTAGTCTGCCCTACTATTTACTCATAGTTAGAGGGAGAATAATTGGATTCCTACCTTTCCCAAGGGTATTAGTGCTATGTGAAATGCAATCAGTCCAGGATTTGAACTTGTGTCGCCGTGTCCAGTTCCTGCGACGATGATCATTACACCACGGGAAATGAAGTTGTTATAGAGTCGAGAAGGCATTTTAGCGGCCAAATGCCTGAGCGAAATGTGCATCGTTAGGTTAGCAAAGGTCGTGTTTGCTGGTTAGGGACAGGAATAATGTAGTCACCCATTAATGTGTGGTCCTGGTTGTTTGGGGAGAGAAGTGTGAATGTCTCCAGAAAAAGGTTGCCCAGGGATGAAGTGGCGGGATGTCTGAGCGGTATTTTGCGTCGCAGTCGACATTGCCAAAGTTGAAGGCGACTTAGAGTTGTTCCTGTGTGAGGCGGATTGAATTCATCTAATTCATAATCAACTGGGAACCCTTGGCCTAAAAGAATAGACTCAAGAATAAATAAATAAATAAATTTGATGGCTTTCCTCATGGTGTCGTGATGCTGCTGCTAAAAGGAAAGCGGATAGTAAGTACGTCTGTCCTTTTTGAGAAGTTCTGAAGAAGAGAGCATTTAGCGGGCTTTCCCCCAATGAGTGCTGCCCGGAAAAATGGTCCGGGTTGAATAGGATAAGTCATCCTGATTGGGTGAAAATATGCTTCGACCCTAACGGTCAAATTAATTAACACGCCAACCAAAAATACGAAGTTCTTTCTGCTACAAGTACTAACTAACTAACACTTCGCGAAATCCGCGGGAAAAAAAAGTAGAATGGTGAATGAGATATTAAAAAATATGTCATTCAACACAGAGTGCGTCGGCTTTCGATCCCCACCATCATGTTTATCAATCCCTTTCGGATCCCCAAACAGTTATCAGCCCCTTCGATAGTTCCCACCGATCCTCCACCCCAAATGTCAATATTGATAACTTTGACGATCCCTGTATTAAAATAATTAATCACGCACAGTATTTTTGTTGTGGGGATTAGTTAGGTTTCAACAGACCAGTTGATTGATTAATTGATTTTAACGGCATCTCAACCTGTCTGACGATATGTTATGCCTGGGGGTCAGGAAATAGCGTATATTGTACGTAGATATTTACATTTTTTGTGTAATATCTAAAGTTTTGTGCACAAGGAAATGTGGCTTCAAGTTTTCTTATCTCATACAAATAATTTACGAACAGGTTTATTTGCTCCAAAGATGAGAACTTAACATGAATTGATAATCTAGTTCAGAGGGGACCTAGGATTAATGAGAACAAAGTAATGACTCCACGTTTTCCACAACTGCAGAACTAGAGCCTCACCACCGGATACTGATTAATGTTCTAACTAAGACAGGTAACTCTTTAATCCAACATAAAGATCTTAAATACAGCATAATAAATGAACATGTCACATAAAATATTGGGAGCTGTTTAGTGTGTAAAATATATTCGCAGTCATTTGGTTTGGTTTGGTTTGTTTGTTTAATGGCATATCAACCTTCATGGCTTATTTAATCCACAGTCATTCTTAAAGAAGAACAGTGGATGTACTATGTAACCCATGGCTAGGACTGTCATCTGGCGAATATTCGTATCTCCCACATAGAATTTGACACAAGGTCATTTTATAGGGAGGATTGGGGAAGGGGAAGGTGGCGCATGAGCCAAGACTCACGCGCTACAGGCCGAAGGCCATATGCAAGTGGGGGGTCATTATTTGTCATTGATTCGCGAAGTACAATGTGAATCTATGCTTGTCAATTCTTGTAATTAGTTGCAGGCACTCGGCACGAATGCAAGGCGCCGGCCCGTAGCTCTATGGCAATAATTATCCCTTGGAAATCCCTCATAAGAAAATACTCACTGGCTGTGGTATTGCCTCTGGTCGGTCATTTAGCAGAGGTAGTGTAATCTGTTTATTTTTATTTCTTAATGTCAGCTGTCGGTAACCACCATATTCATTGGGTCCCATTTTGCCTCCAGGCGATTACTGATCCTTTTGATAATCTCATCGACTTTCGAGCATTTTAGGAATCCCTGATTTATAAAGTGTCTAGGGGGATTTCTGTACGTGTTTCCCCCCTCCCTAGCATCAAAACAGTCTACATTATATTTAATCGTTAAAACACGTGCTCAACGTGCAATGTATGTTATATGTACCAATAAATGGCGTTTATATATGGATTTTTGTTCGTGTTTCCGTACTATCCTTAATATCAAATTGATCTACATTATACTAACTCATTAAAACACATAGTCAACGTGCAATATGTATTATATGCACTAGTAAATGGCGTTTACTGCTGTTATGGTATATGCGATTTACAAAATGATCTTAAAAAGCAGGTTTTAATAGATAACTGTCCTGTGTAACTGTCCATTTGTAAGTTTCTTGTTTTATTTTCATATATATAAGCAATAGATATAGTGCGTGTATATATATATATATATTTCTTTAAGAAAAACAAAAATCGGTCACATAAGGATTATAAATTTATTTCCATCCAACAGCAAAAATAACAGGACTTCTTCAGATCTAATGGATAGATCTGAAGAAGTCCTGTTATTTTTGGTGTTATTGATTCATATCAATACCCATAACAGGATAGAAATAAATTGATAATCCTAACGTGACCGATTTTTGTTTTTCTTAAAGAAATTATTGCTCTGTGATGTCTGTTACATTGAGCTCTTTACCAGGAAAATTTAAATGTTCATAGTTGAATGATTTTTGTCCTGGCGGAATTATTCCCGACTCCGGTTTAACTGGACTGAATAATATATATATATATATATATATATATATATATATATATATATATATATATATATATATGCATGTTTGATTAAATGATAAAGGCACTTTTTATCAATATAATTCTTTTAAGATTCTTTCAAGTTTCCAAACAAGTGTTTTGGTTTGTAAGTATAAAGATTGTTATGTTGTTCAATTTAATAAATGAAATGTATAAATTCTCTATCAATAATGTAGTTGGGAAACCCATTTTTAATAAGGGTTTGTTTAGTATTTTTAAGTTCATTAAGGAAGATAGTTCGAGAGGAAGTGATTAGATTAAATAAGTGTTTTTATGATGGTTCGTTTATAACGGAAGTGGCATTCACTAATGAAATTCAGGGTGCAGGAATTTATGTTCGTAGGTTTTTATATATGGAGGTGGTAAATTTATTAATATTGCTTGTGTCTATTAGGACACCGAGAAATGGGATTTTATTGTTAATATTTAGTAATACCATAAACCATAAACAATCAATAAACCTTTGGGAAGTGCCCGTGGTGTAATGGTTATCGTCGTAGGAAATGGACACGGTGACGCCAGTTCAAATCCTGGACGAGACTGATTGCATTTCACATAGCACTAATACCCTTGGGAAAGGTATGAATCCAATAATTCTCCCTCCAGTTATGGGTAAATAGTTGGGCAGACTAGGTTCTTCAGCCTTGGTGAGGCGACTAGTCTAGGAAAAGGAAAACTCTGAATTGAAACCTGTTAAACTCCGTTTAAAAATTGACCTTGTGTCATATCCTACCCGAACGGAGGGGTCGGTAAATATGATAAACAATCAATAAACCTTTACCATCAAAACCAATTCCATGATAATTATAAAATAGTGAACATATATTAAAAAAAAATTATCGAAAAAATGTTCTCCCTACTGATCCTAACAAAAAAAATAAGACTTATCATTTACTACAACAAAGCTAAAACTTTCAACCTAATTATTTCAAATAACTCTTCCCCTCAATTTAACCCAACTATATGTTTATGTAGTTTTTGCAATGTTATAAAAAAACTTTTTAAAAAATAATCTTTACACTTGCAAACAACCCCTGATGATGGCCTATGAAAGGTCCGAAAGCGCTCGGGACAATTTCGATAAATTCATCTCTCAACTCAACCCTAAAACCAGCACACTTGTCAGGAAACTTGAAAGGATCCTTATAAAATTATGTAGACAAAATATGTCTTTATTATTTTATTAAACATGCATAAATGAAGGACTGCTACCCAACTACACACACACACACACACACAATTCGATCATATGGAAATCAGACCTGACCGATAAAATGAAACGCAGTTTCTTCCAGGCAGCGGTCGTGTCGATACTGCTATATGGATGCACTACTTGGACACTAACTAAACAGCTGGAGAAGAAGCTAGACGGAATGATGCGAGCAATATTGAACAAGTCCTGGCAGCAACACCCAACAAGGCACCAACTATACGGCCACCTGCCTCCCATCACGAAAACTATCCAAGTTAGACGAACCAGACATGCAGGACACTGCTGGAGAAGCAAGGACGAGCTCATAAGTTATGTACGCCTATGGCCCCCCTCACGTAGCCGAGCAAAAGCAGGACGGCCTGCTCGAACATACGTACAGCAGCTATGTGAGGATACGGGATGTAGCCCTGAAGACCTGCCAGAGGCGATGAATGATAAGGAGAAATGGCGAGAAGGGGTCAGGGATATCCGTGCTAGTGGCACGACGTGATGATGGCAGGTCTTCAGGGCTACATCCCGTATCCTCACAGAGCTACTGTACGTATGTTTGAGATGGCCGTCCTGCTTTTGCTCGGCCATGTGAGGGGGGCCATAGGAGTACATCACTTATGAGCCCGTCCCTGCTTCTCCAGCAGTGTCCTACACTCTTCGAACTATATATATATATATATTAACGTAACGGTTATAGTCGTGGAAAAAGGAAATTTGGGCCAAAGTTCGAATCCTGGACGAGACACTTTGCGTTCTACTTTGTGCTAATGAAAATTGAGAATATCAAGGATTCATCTGTCACATACACGTCCCCGACATAAAGAATAGAGCAGATCAGGTTCTTTAGACTTGGTTAGACAACCAGTCTAGGAAAAGGAAAACTGAACTCAAACCAGCTTTACTCCGCTTACCAAGGTTAGGGAGCCCAGTCTGTCCTACCATTTATCCATTGCCGGAGGGAAAATTGTTGAACTCATCCTTTTCCCAAGAGTATTAGCGCTATGTGAAATACAGCTTCGTCCAGAATTTGAACCCGAGTCGCTGTATCGATCTCCAACGGTGATAACCACTATATCACGAGCACCAAATGACATCAATATGCGATTAGCGAAGGCATGAACTGCTATCGATCGGTTATCGGTCATATGGAAGTCAGACTTGACCGATAAAATAAAACGCAATTTTTTCCAAGCCGTGGTCGAGTCAATTCTATTATATTGATGTACCAAATGGATGCTGACAAAGCATTTAGAAGAAAAGTAAGACGGGAATTGCACAAGAATGCTACGAGCTATATTGAACAAATCCTCTATATTTTTAACCAAACTCTGACTTTCACCAGCAAAGAAGAGGGAATATATATATATAAAAAAAAAGATCCAAAACAAGGAGGTAACTGCATCTGAGTGGATATGGCATTCGTACAGATCAAACACCATCCAATAAAGTCTGGTAGTATTGTGAGATATTGCTGGGGCGCCCTAGGTTTGTGGTAATGATGCTTCTGCCCCGAAACCATGCCTGAAGCCAGGGTCATCATCAGATGAAGACTTTATTGGAAGCAAAACTCCATTTTTTGCGGCAGTTCTTAAATACATTTTTCTAAAAATATTTTTATATATATGAGTACGTTCTTCGTGTTCGATAATCACCGACAGTGTTCTTTTTTCAAAACATATGCGATGTAATCAGTGTTCGAAATTTTCTATTTCTATCATGTGTGTGTGTGTGTGTGTGAGTGTAAACATTGTTCACACAGTAAAAGATGTTTAAAAGATGAGACAGATTCTGCGTCTGATTATGAAAACCAGCAACAATGTGGACTATGTCAGTTTCAAAATGTTGAGACTGTGAAACGTCACGTCACTAAAAATTAGGACCAACATTTCATGCTTTGTTCTTTAATTTGACCAGATTTTTCATTTGTGTTTTATGTTTTATGTATGGTTGTCATGCAATAAAATAACAAACTTTAAAAAAAAAAAGAAACTTTATCTGGCTGAAATAAAAACAATATTTAATCTGATATTATCATTTATGATTTATGCAATGGTTTGTTGTTGTTGTTGTTTTTTATTTAATAAAAAAAAAACAGTAGAGTGTCAGATTTCATCATTTGTGTCATCAGAAACTTCGCCGATAGTGAAAAAAAATGGTTTACTTTGATTTTATGCGATATCAACCATTGTGGGTTATTTAATGCCAAATCTTCTATTCACTTATATTAAATATATATGATTTGTTAACAGATTTTTTCATTACATTTTAAACGAGTCTAAGCTCCTTTTTGCACACAGTTAAATGATTCCAAGTATTCCTATGTATCACTAACAATTCAGTAAGACATCGGTCATTTGTTTACACACAGTCGAACCATCAAATATTCTATTGAAAACACTTCAAGCCATTTGTTTACACTCAGTTTAAATGTCAAAAAGTTCTATTTGACCCATACATAGGACCCTATCAGGTGCGACCACTCCGGATCAGAGTGGACCAGAGAGCGATGGCAATGAAGGGGTACTCTGCATTCCCCAAAGCTCCAGCATTACTGGAAACTCACCATAAGATTGTTCGGTGTCACTCGCTGGTATGAGGAGGGAAAGTCTGCAGAGGTGCAGTCGGTGTATTCTACCCCCACCCAGCCGACTGGTGCGAATTTAACTTGAGTTTAACAAGTAATTTCAACTTGTTCTACTAAATATTTTTTGGTAAACGTTTATGCAGTATTTGTTGGCCTACCAAACATACTTTGTTTTGTTTATGCTGCAACTTGTTCTGGTTAGACTCCAAAAACTATTATTAACCCTGGATATAAGAAAAGTAAGTAAAGTTAGCGAAGCGAGTCGAGAGTGACACCAAGGTGTCAACACCAAGGTATAGGGGAGGGTGCAACTCCTTCGCCTGGATTGCTCCACTTTACCCTTGATCCGTACCTTATAATGCTGAGTGTTAAGCAAGGAAGCAACAAGTACCATTTTTTTTAGTCTTTGGTATGACTCGACCTGGGATTGAACCCAGGTCTCCCGGGCCATTGGCGAACACTCTAACCATCATGCTGGATATAAAAATTCAAAAGTTATTGTTGTTGGTGTAGGAAGGCAAGAAATATTCATTAGTTTGGGTTATGGTAAATCAACCCTTATGGGTTATTTAATGTAACATCCTGCAAAAATCCCAGACTTTAATGATATATAAATAGATATATTTGTGTGTGTGTGTGTGTGCGTGTGTGTGTGTGTGTGTGAGAGAGAGAGAGAGAGAGAGAGAGAGTGTGTGTGTGTGTGTGTGTATGTGTGTGTTTGTGATTGTGATTTGTAAGTGAATAGTTTGTATTGTTACAGATACCACTAACTCCCAAGCGGAACCCCATTTTAAAGCCACTGGACGAGTTATAAGCGAAATATTAATAATCAACGCAGCAAACTAGCAAGCTTTTCCCCCTCAAATACAAGGTTTTCGACAAATACAATTCTTCACAATAAAAGAATGACTCTGAACCGCTGTGTTTGGATTAAGAAGATTAATAACGAAATTCTTTTATTGCATAAAAGAAAGAAACGACGAAAACAAGACAATTCAGGTAGAGGTCAGGAGCGAGAAAGTCTTTCTATACTCTCCGAGGAGCCTCCATTAAAATATTCGTTTAACGAGACTTACCATGCCTCGGAATGCCGAGTTCAGTCAAATGATAAGCCTCTTCTTTTCTCTGCGTTCTCTGCGCGGCATTATTTTGGACTTTTACGTCTCCACCCGGTGATTAAAAAATGACCACTAACTTCTTTTCGTAGTTTTAAATAAATCACGTGTTGATTTTCTTTGGCGATTTCTTCCTCAATACCAAATATGGTTGAGGGGTCTACCTCTCCGCTGACACATACATGGCTAATAGGGAGTGAGGTACTCTAATGCCCATACCTCCTTGTAATAATAGCGAGGGTGAAGGAGAGATATTCTCTCCCATCTCCATATCCTGTAATTCTCATTTACTACTATCGTCCGCTGACGGCGAACTGTATCAGGATGTCGTATTTCCTCGTCACAGTAAGTAGTAATGGACATACAAAAATTACATCACTTTTGTAATACACCCTCCCCTGATGATGGCCAAAGGTCGGGCAGAAAGTACTTGGGAAATAATTATGAAAATTTTATCAACCAATTCCCGCCGAATATCATAACATCGATACGGCAACTCGAAAGGATTAACAAAAAATATGTAGACAAAAAATGTCTACAATGTTCAATCAAATGTATATATATATATATATATATATCTTTCAAGTCTGTAAATAATTCAAATAGAGTGTTCAATGCACGACAAATTAATATAAAACACGTATGCAGAGCAAAATACATCATTAAAAAAAGAAAATTAATATATCTACTCCATTATAAATTTATTTTACCAGTATATTAATTGACTCTTCAGATAGATTTGAACAGAAATTTGTTTCTTTTCAGCCGTTAATAACGGGGAATACTTTTCACCTTACGTAAGGTTCAAGGAGTCATAATTTAGACATACATACATACATACACATTATATTATAAGAGTGTTGGTTGTCCCTAAATCACTTTGTGGGTTTGTGTCAAACCAAGTGCAATATAATATGGAGAGTGCTCAATATCAAGGATAGAGCTATTATATAATTATAGTAATAATAATAATAATAATAATAAATAAATAGACACACACACACACACACACACATACATATATATATATATATATATATATATATATATATATATATATATATATATTTATATTTAATTCATGGAATAAAGACTGCATACATATATATATATATATATATATATATATTTCTGTTCGAATCCGTCATAAGAGTCAGTCGATATGCTAGTGAAATAAATCTATAATGGAATATATCTACTAATTTTCTTGTTTTTAATTATATATATATATATATATATAACAGATGACCAAATCAAATTGTTCAAATGCCGAGCAACTAAAAATTAAAGAACTCTGACCTTCTTAAGTTTATTTCATAACTCGTAGTTTCAAATTTCTGAGACGAAACTTGATGATTTTTATCAATAAGGGTTTTCGGACTATTGTCTCCATCTTTATTGTTATTTCCACAACGTTTCGGCCGATATGTCCTCTGGCCGTCTTCAGGTGTTTGTTGTCTGAATTTCTGAGACGAAACTTGATGATTTTTATCAATAAGGGTTTTCGGACTATTGTCTTCATCTTTAATGTTATTTCCACAACGTTTAGGCCGATAAGTCCTCCGGCCTTCTTCAGGTGTTTGTCGAACTCGGGACTAGGATTATTACTATGCTCATATTCCGATTTTTATTTAGGTTGGAGGATAGAGGACAATACCCGAAAACTAACCACAGCATGTCTGCCCTATATCAAAGGACTAGCCGAAAGAATCCAAAAGATATGTAGTCCATATGACATCCGGACAGTATTCTCAAGTGGTTCAACTCTCCGGATATATCTCTTCCGTGTCAAACCACCAATGGAATTTAACATGATCAAAAACTGTGTTTACTCCATCCCTTGCAGTTGTGGTAAAATATACAAAGGTGAGACAGGTCGCCCACTAAAAGTAAGGCTAGAAGAACATCGGAAGGTTGTAGGAGGTGAGATTGAAAAGTCGGGTATGGCAGACCATATATGGAAAGAAAAAGGAAACCATCTGCCCTTATGGGATAAAGTTGAAATAATTGATGGGCTGAACATTGGAGGGTTAGACGCCTTAAGGAATCAGCACATATGTTGGGCTACAATGACCTGCTGAGTAGATTAAGTATAGAGTTGAATACAATATGGGAACCGATAATTAAAAAGGCTAGATGAAAAAAAATTGCGTTCTTTAGCTTTTGTACGGCAACTAATCCAGGAAAAGGAAATGAAATTGGCTGCATTTCACTTCCCTCTAATGCCTTTGAGAAGTGCATAAATCTATCTCTTCTACCCACCCCCTCTCAGCTATGGATAAATAATAGGGCAGACTGGGTTCTTTAGTCTTAGTTAGAAACCAGTCTAGAAGAAGGAAAACTCCGAATTTAAACTAGATGTACTCTGCTTTAAAATTGACCTCCAGTCGCCTCCTGCTTATAGGGGAGATTTTGAGTAAATACTCACACACAAACACACACTCACACTCACTTATACACACATGTAGACACGCATAGACATACACACACATGTAGACATAATTTGAGGTGCCCGTGGTATAACGGTTATCACTATAGGAAATGGACATGGTGACACAAGTTCAAATCCTGGACGAGGCTGATTGCATTTCACATAGCACTAATACCCATGAGAAAGATATAAATTCAATTAAATCTTCCTCCACTTTCGGGTAGATAGTAGGGTAGACTGGTTAGGCAACCAATCGAGTAGAATGAAAACTCTTAATAGACCTGTAAAACTCCGCTTAAAAATTGACCTTGTGTCACACACACCCAGTGCAGAGTCAGTGGTGAATTCATATACATATATACTATTTATTAAACACTCACCCTCACCTAAAACCCTCATCAAGGCATCTGTTATCTGATCGTAGAAATTTTTCGTATAGATGCTTTCTTTTTAGGTATAGATGGAATTAAAAACTAATTTGCTTAGGTTCCTTTGTTTAATGGCATATCAACCTTTATAGGTTATTTAATGCCAAAGCCATTCTCCTAGAAGAACAGTAGTGGTATTATTTAACCCATAGCTGGGAGGATAAGGGGGGTTCATACCTTTCCCAAAGGTATTTGCCCGAAAGTGAACGTAATAGCGCGACTGGAGTACGAACTCGCTTACTACGATTCCGCAGTCCATCGCTTTAACCATTATGCCACGAGGACACCCCCAATTCACTTATTTGTTACTATTCCAACTAGTAAAAACTAATTGGCTGCGACTGAATACAGCTGCATATTTACTAACCCCTCCTCACGAACAAGATATGACAGGTAAATTTTTAAGCAGATTTTAACAGTGTTTCTTTCTCTTAGACTGGTTGCCATACCAAGGTTAAAGAGCCCAGTCTTTCCTTCTTTTTATCCATAGCTGAAGAGAGAATAGCTGGATTCATACTTTTCCCAGTGGTATATAGCACGATGTGAAATGTAAACAGCCTCGTCTAGATTTTGAACTCGGGTCGCCGTGTCCATTTCCTATCACAGTATCCATTACACCACTAACGCCTCCACACACATATATACATCATCACTGGTTCCGTTAACTGGTTTGGTCTTAAATGTACAATTCATGTAGCATGTCTTGGGTACGAATAGCCCGACAGAGCCCATCCTTCTTCAGGTTTATAACTGGTTTGAATTCAGAATTTTCTTTCTCGTAGTCTGGCTGCCATACCAAGGTCAAAGAGCCCAGTCTGCCCAACTATTTACCCATAACTAGATTCATACCTTTCCTAATGGTATTAGTGCAATATGAAATGTAAACCGACTTGTCCAGGATTTGAACACGAGTTGCTGTGTCCGTTACCAACGACGGTAACTATTGCACCTCCGACTCCTCCACTACAGGCATTTTAAGAATAAAAAACAATACCTGCATTTTTAGCGTTATGATATTTTTATTCGAGTAAAAAGTGAGCAAAAAACCAATCAGATTAATTTCTTGTCGATTTCCAACAATTATATCGATTAATTTATAAATAATGAAAGGTTATCATTTTTTTATAGTTATTTTATTTTTTAATCGAGTAAAAAAGATTTGACTCTCTCTTTGATTATTTAACATAGAAATAAAATGTGAGTGTTCACTTACACACACATTCACAAGTGTGTTAGCAGGAACATGTATGTGTATGACGTAATGCCTGGACTGCAGTCTTTAGGTAAACAAGTTCGAACTCGAGTTGCGCTATTACGTTCACTTTCGGACAAATACCCTTTGGAAAGGCATGAACTCCCTTATCCCCCTAGCGATGGGGTAAATAGTATCAGTACTGGTCTTCTACAAGGAGGGCTTTGACATTAGATAACCCATGAAGGTTGATATGCCATTAAGGAAAGAAATCTAACCATCGTTCGAAAGCCACTCATGCTGTTACGTTCACTTTCAAACTAATACCCTTGAGAAAGGCATGAAACCCTTTATTCCCCAGCTATGGGTTAGATAGTGTCACTACTATTCTACAAGGGTGACTTTGGCATTAAATAATCCATAAAAGTTGATATGCCATTAAACAAAGAAACGAAACCATCAGTATTTGTATGTATGTATGTATTAACACGAAATGTTAATACAGGTCACCGTAGAAATACCTCCCACATTTTAGACTGTCACTTGATCGTAGGCAAATGGCAATGGTGGCTCCATGTCTTATCTTTTTTTTAATAGAATCAGTTACAATCATAACTTGGACTGTTGTATACCGACCGTTTGCTGTTGAAACGTTTTTTTTTAAGTTAGGTGAATCTGTAATCGCTACATAAAGAGTTTTTCGTGCTCATTTCATGTTACGTCGAAATGACGCTGTTCCTGATAGAAGACCTCTCTGTGCAGCAATTACAGATTCATCAGTCTTCAAAATACGTTTCATCTGTAAATGCATAGTGTGCACCGGTTCAAGCCATTACTGTAACTGATCATATCTAAAAAAAAAAAAAAAATGGTACGGCATTAGCTAGATGGAGCTACCATTACCAATTGCCTTAGTTCAATTGCACCACACAGGTGACAGTTTAAAATGTGAGAGGTATTTTTGTCGCACCCGGAATCGGTAAGTCTACATCATATTCTGAGCACTCATGTATTAAATTCAATCTGAAGAAGGTCATAACGACCTGAAATAAATTTATAATGAAAACACTGAATAGAAGTTTTTTCATTAAATTTATAAAAAATATTTTCGCTCTGTATGTGAGTTTCGGTATATTTTTAATCTGAAATTAAATATATATCCGATAGCCGTTGATATTGAGCACTCAACACAGATTACAATTCACTTTGGATTGCTACAAAAAAAGTCCAAACCCTTGATTATTTTCCTCGGATTATACACACTTTTACAGTGTCTCATCGACCGAGACAGAGATCGACACACGACTAACAAAGGCATGGACAGCTATCAATAGCCTATCGGTCATATGGAAGTCAGACCTGACCGATAAAATGAAATGCAGTTTCTTCTAAGCAGCGATCGTGTCGATACTGCTATATGGATGCACTACATGGACGCTAACTAAACGGCTGAAGAAAAAGCTTGACGGTAACTACAAAAGAATGCTGCGAACAATATTAAACAGGTCCTGGAGGCAACACTCCACAAAGCAGCAGCTGTACGGTCACCTGCCACCCATCACGAAAACTATCCAAGTTAGACGAACCAGACATGCAGGACACTGCTGGAGAAGTAGGGACGAGCACATAAGTGATGTACTCCTGTGGACCCCTTCACATGGCCGAGCAAAAGCAGGGCGACCGGCTCGAACCTACATACAGCAGCTCTGTGAGGAAACGGGGTGTAGCCCTGAAGATCTGCCGGAAGCGATGAACGATAGGGAGAGGTGGCGAGTGTCAAGGATATCCGTGCTAACCGCACAACATGATGATGATGATGATGATATCGTAACTTCTATTCGAGGTAGTAAATTTATATTTCAAAAAGAGTTTGGAAGAAAAAAGAAATATGGTGGGTTGGAAAACACACACACACACTCACTCCCACTCACATTCACTCACTCACACATTCTGGGTTGTCTCCGTGGCTTAATGGTTAAAGTGTTGGACTGTGATATCGTAGTAATCGAGTTCGAACTCCACTCGCGCTATAACGTTCTATTTCGGACTAGAAAGATATGAACACCCTTACTAGTCCAGCTATTAGTTAAATAACACCACTACTGTTCTGCACGAATGGCTTTAGCATTAAATAACCCACAAAGGTTGATATGCCATTAAACAAAGTAATCAAATTATGAACATACATGAAACAAATTTAAGCTGTCACCCTAAAGACAAGTTTGTTTTGAAGCTATTTTGTGCAGTTAGTCGTCTTTGATCAAAGGCATAAAAAAGACCCTGCCCGTAAAACAACCAAAACAAAAAAAAAAGATAAAACATTTGTATGTTTCGCTGTGTGAGTTTGAAATTATCTTAGCATGGCAAACTGTTTGAATTGCAGCAGCTCTGTGAGGAAACGGGGTGTAGCCCTGAGGACCTGCCGGAAGCGATGAACGATGGGGAGAGGTGGCGAGAAAGTTTCAGGGATATCCGTGCCGATGCTACGACAAGATAAAGATGATGATATTTAAAGATCCTTGCAATAAGTAGAGCATTCTATTGGATTACCCATGACACGGAAGAAACTCTTTTTAGATACAAATTCGACTTCAAAATGGTAACTTTTAACCCTAATTTTTCCATGAATAATATACCATTCCCATCCGAAAGTCATTTATTTTATCTGTTAAAGATAAAATAGTTGACTTCATTAAAAGAATTAAATGGAAGACATTCTTCTACAACAGCGGAATGAAGGACAATGAACAGAAATATACCTTTAATATAAAGAGATTTCATAGAGAAATATAAATAAGCTTTTTGTAATGTATTAAACTCAATCTGAAGAAGGTCATAACGACCTGAAATAAATTTATAATGGAACCACTGAATTAAAGTTTTTTTCATCAAATTTATAAAAAATATTTTCGCTCTGTATGGGAGTTTCGATACATTTTTAATCTGAAATTAAATATATATCCGATAGCCGTTGAACATTCAACGAAGGTTTCAATTCGCCTTGGATTGCTTCAAAAAGTCTAAACTCTACATTATTTTTCTCGGATTATATACACACCCACACACACACGTATATATATGTGTGTGTGTGTGTGTGTGTGTGTGTGTGTGTGTGTATATATCCTCACTCTTTGCTTGTATATACGAACGACTGTATGTGCATGCATGTGCCTGCGCAGGCCTTCGCATACACACAAATTTTTTTGTCTTTTTTTTTTTCTGAAAGTAGAGTGTGAAGAAAACAAAATACGCGCTGATTTTTTTTGTGCTTTTTTTTTATTTTTTCGTAATTTTTTTTTTCTTTTTTAGTCACAGCAACAAGGCCATAATTATGACCTGAGGTTCATAGTGGTAGTGATGGACAGGACGGGGTAGGATGAAGGTTGGTGTTCAAGGCGGGTGGGAAGGGGGTGGTGTTGTGAAGGGAGATGGGGGTTAGTAGAGGACAGAACAGGTAAGTGGGTATGTGACGCGAGGACACTGTGATTTAATGAATGAGTCACCATTTGGGCCAAGGTACAAGACTGATTAGAAGGTGTAGGGGGAGGGGAAGGTTGACGCGAGAAGTAAAAAAAAAAGAATTTCACACTTCAAACAGGTGCGTGTGTAGACTCATACGGAGTAATTAATTCGCTCTCTCTCTCTCTCTCTCTCTTTCTCTCTCTCTCTCTCTCACACACACACACACACACACATTTATTGCTTTCTCTCACACTATCTTTTTGATCTCTCACTCGCTCTCTCCCTCTCTTAAACACAGACTCTCTCTCTCTCTCTCTCTCTCTCACACACACACGCAGTTGCTTTCTCTCACACCATCTTTTTCTCCCCCCCCCCTCTCTGTCCTTTTTCGAGTCTGTCTATTTTTTTGTTTAATCAATTGATCGATCTGCCAAACTTGATGACTCAGAGGTTGCAGAGTTTGAAGTCAGAATTTCGATTCTAAAATATTCTTTTTTTTTTTTTTCAAAGCTAGTGTACATGACAAAGATATAAGCGCAACATAATCTTCCTAAGATATAGTCATTTTACTCATGATACTGGTAGTCATTTCCTAATCCTAGCTTAGTTTAGCACAAGGCCAGAAGTATGAGGCACTCGGTGAGAAGTGAACTCACCAGCAATAGTTTGCCAGTCTACCTCGTTAACCAATGCACCTTACGAAATGCAATCAATATATCTAAAATACTGTATTGCCTGACTATAATATATTTCTTGTGAAATACAATCAAAACGAATATCATAAGATATTATTAATTACCAAACTCAATAGCAGGGGGAATTTGTAACCAAAAATATTTACATTAAACAATTAAGTATACTCCTTTATATATTTAGGCAAATTACTTATACTCCTTTATATATTTATGCAAATTACTTATACTCCTTTATATATATATATATGCAAATTACTTATACTCCTTTATATATTTATGCAAATTACTTATACTCCTTTATATATATATGCAAATTACTTATACTCCTTTATATATTTATGCAAATTACTTATACTCCTTTACATATTTATGCAAATTACTTATACTCCTTTATATATTTATGCAAATTTAGTTACGGTTACAATTTTATTTGGCGTAGTGGCAAATGTGCTGGACTGCGATATCGAAGTAAGTGAGTTCGAACCCCAGTCGCATCATTACGTTCTCTTTTTCGACTAATACCCCTTGGGAAAGGCATGAACCCATCTAACCTCCTATTATTCGGTTAAATAGTATTACTTTCGTTCTTCTACAAGGATGGCTTTGGCATTAATAACCCACAAAGGTTGATATGCGATTAAACAAAGAAATGAAACCAAAACAGAGTTTTAATATTGTAGAATTTGGTAATAAATAATGCTAAATAATATGTTTTGATTGTATAATATTCCATTCGAAACAATAAAATCCAGGTATCTTTGTTTTAGACCGACTTGTTTTCTGAATGTTCCGCCAAATATAACAAGGAAAATAACATTTATTAAAATTTTGTTTGTCTTTTTTTGGTCCCACTTGTACAATTTTTGTATATTCTTATTACTTTTATGTACATTTTTATATTAACGTTACCTTTCAATATGCTGGGGTGTCCTCGTGGAGTAATGGTCAAAGCATTGGACTGCGGAATCTTAGTAAGCGAGTTCGTACTCCAGTCGCGCTATTACGTTCACTTTCGGACAAATATCCTTGAGAAAGATATGAACCCCCTTATCCTTCCAGCTATGGGCTAAATAGTACAACTAATGTTCTTCTAAGAGAATAGTTTTGGGATTGAATAACCTACAGAGGTTGATATGCCATTAAAAAAACAAAGAAAGAAACTTTCAATTTAAAATAGCAAATGAAATTATTTCATTGTGAGGTTGTTAAATATACACCGGTAATTTAACAAAGATTCACTGATCATGGAAATATTCAATTTTTTCTTTGATACATGAGTTATATTTATATTGAATTCAATGATTTTTCAAGTGTTCATAAGGCACGCTGATGCAAACAACGTAATTTTCCTATAGGATAATGAAACAAATTAATGGAAAAAAGGATAAACTAAACACTAACAACGATATTGATATTTCGTCTTTATTTTAAGATTTATTCAGAATGACAGGGTTTTTCTAAAGTTCAGCATAGAAGGAAATAGATTAATAAAGAATGAAATAGAAGGAGGGAGGGAATCATAAGGAGAACATACAGAAAAGAAAGTGAGGGAGAAATAGAAGGAGAGACAGTGAAGACAGAGAGGGAGAAATAGAGATATACGAGGATCATTAAATAAGTTTCCAGACTTTTTTCGTATGGGCACTTTTATTGATTGTACACACATGAAACTCTAGTCCCCTTCGAAGTAATCTCCTCCAGCAGCAATGCACTTGTTGTACTGTTCTAACAACTTCTGGAAGGCCCCATCGAAGTCCTCTTGTGTGAGCGTGTCAATGACCTTCGTCACAGCCCCTTTCATCTCCTTAATTCTCTCATAACGACACCCTCTGAGCTTAGGGAATAACCAAAAGTCACAGGGAGAAAGGTCTGGACTATAGGGTGGCTGAGAAACAGTCTTGATGCCCATCTCGGTCAAATAGTCTGTGACAAGGATGGAGTTGTTGACTGGTGCATTGTCCTGCTGGAAGTACCTCTGACCGGATTTGAAGAGTGCTGGCCTCTTCCCAAGGAATCTCTTCCTGAACTCCCTTACAACCTCAACATAGTACCCTAGCCCTTTGGCCAATCAACTCTGGTCTATTGACTTCCTTACTCCTCCCACACCTCTAATCATCCCTCATAGACTACCTGCCCTCCTTGAATCTCTTATGCCACTCAAAAACTGATGCTCGATTCATGCAAGATGCTCCAAAAGCAGTCTGAAGCATTCCATACGTTTCTTTGGCATTTTTTCCAAGTTTAAAACAGAATTTTATTGCATATCGTTCTTCTAAATTGTCCTCATTGGATTTTTGAAATTCACCAGCTATGACAATCAGGCTTTAGTAGGTATATTCCAATTCCTACTGTAGCTATTGATTTCAAGCTGAAATCATAAATATTGGTCAGTCATCTCATAAGATGTATAGCAAAAACATAGTGAATTTTCAAGAGTCTATGACAATATTAAACGGCTGTACAAAAAAGTCTGGAAACTTATTGAAGGCACCATGTGTATCAGAGTGGTGGCGACGAAAGGTTATTGGCTGAGACTGTAATTCGTTCTTCCACTTTTCCATTTATTGTTCTTCATCTCTTCGGATTTACAAAGTTTACCATTTCTCCCTATCTGCAATGTAAATCGAATGATGGGTTTATAAATCCGGACTACACCCATAGCTTTCGGGATTCCATTGTTGAGCGACAGCGCCCCGGAGAAATTCTTAAGCCAGCCAATAATCCAGTGACCCAAAGATAACCAAAAAGTTATTTGGATAAATCTTGACTTAGAACTTTCATTTTTACGGACAAGTCATTAACCTCTGACAGCAAACACATTTAAGACTATTACGAACTTAAGCTGCAAAGAGAAACTTTCATTCTGTTTGTCTTCCTACCCTGTCCGGTGGCAAAAGCTGCTGGTGGCTCCAGGGGTGGCAGTACCGCCTTCGTCACCGAGACTTTGGTATCACCCCTGGCTGATAAGGACAGAGTATCGCACATGCCTTCACACGTTGTATGATAATATTTGAATTCAATTATTTTTCAATAATACATTTTCTTTTTTTTTTTTTAATTATTCCATCATGTATCACGTCAGCTGTGTGTATTAATTATATCGATATCAGTGATTGTATTATATATTTTATTAGGAAATCTCTTTCTACCGAAGAGAAAAAAAATAAAGTTTTCTTACGTGTATGGCCTTCCGTAGCAAAAATGATTGACGTACCTTCAACGAAAAATTACCTTGAAATTTTTTTTACGCAAATTAAGTATACTCCTTTATATATTTATACAAATTAAGGTTTCTTTATTTCTAAAACAGATGCTTACGTGTATGGCCTTCCGTAGCAAAAATGATTGACGTACCTACAACGAAAAATTACCTTGAAATTTTTTTTTTTCAGTAGTGTGACTCGTCTCACCATGAGCCATGTCTCATGCGGGGCCTGCTTCCTGAAAAAGGTTGCTCATGCTTGGTTTAGATTTAAAAAAAAAAAAAAAAAAAAAAAAAGCAAGACTTGTGGGTGTCATACTTATTTATGAGCGAAACAGTATTTTCAGCTCGAAAAATTCAGTGTTCTAAGTATGGCACTAAATTGTATCTGATAGTAATGCTCTACTTCGGAAGATCGGGTGAATGTGGAGTTTCCCTTCATTGCCATTATTCCCAGGTCCACTCTGACCTGTTAGGGTCCTATCATTGGATTAAATAGAGCTGTTGAAAAATGATTCATCTTTGATATGATATTTTTTCACACGGTCCGTGTGAAACAACTTTTAAGAAACCACTTCACAAAAAAATCTAAATATGAATGTACAATACGCGTTTTTATAACCCTTACGCATAAAATAACCCTAGACCGTTTGACATTCCATTAAAATTAATCAATCAAAAAATACATAAGTAAATACGCTAAAAATATTCATTTTGATTATGTAATCATCATCATCCTCGAGATAGTCCGTCATCAGGGATTCTTTGACTCTTACTCACCGTTCGTCCCTATCTGCCATCACTCTTGCTAAGTCCTCTAGACGGCATACACTATCTAGTCAGGGCTGGTGAATATAAGTTTTTGATGGTCAGTCAACACTAGTGGATCCATGAGTAGGAGTCCATAGAAAAACATCTCTTCTGAGTTCGCCCTTGCTTCTCCAGCAGTGCCTGTCTTATTTATCATACTTCGACGGTTTGTGAGATGGGATGTAAGTGGCCATGCAGCTGCTGTTTTGTAAGCTGTTGTTTCCAAGATTTCTTCAAAACAGCAAGTAGCATCCTTGTATAGTTTTCCTCTAGGTTTTTTTTTCTTTATAAGGGTCCATGTGGTGCAACTATTCATTAATACTGGCTGGAGTCTTGCAAGGAGATTCATTGGCATCATATCCATTTATAATCTACCGAAATTACATACTACGGACGTCAATAGATTTAATGAAAGAAAACAACTTCACACAAAGAAAAATAAGAAGTAAATAATATCCAGCGAAAGCTGTTGTTGATGCACACTATACAAATAAACCGGACATTGGTCAAATGGTTAGAATATTCGCCAATGGCCCGGGAGACCTGGGTTCTATCCTTGGTCGAGTCATACCAAAGACTCAAAAAATGGTATTTGATGCCTCCTTGATTAACACACAGTATTATAAGGTACGGATCAAGGGTAAAGTGGAGCAATCCAGAGAAAGGAGTAGCGCCCTCCCCTACACCTCGGTGTAGTAGCTATCGAAAAGGGAGCCTTCGGGTCACTCTTGACTATAGTCACCAACTTTACTTACTTACATAAGCAGATGATCTAACACTTCTTGCAAATACACCTACCCAAGCTGAATCTCAACCGAATAGCCTGGAGCAAGCAGCTAGAGGCATTGGTCCCATTGTAAACAGATTTCTTGTGATTGTATAATACTCCATTTGAACTTATAAAATCCAGGTATATTTTTTTTTAATTAGTAAGGGTCTTCTTATTTATAGACGATACTGTAATCTCTAAATATTTTTTTCTCTCTGATCTTATTTTATATTCTCTCTCTCTCTCTCTCTCTCTCTCTCTCTCTCTCTCTCTCTTACACTCACACACACACACACTCAGAAAATGAAAAGAGAAAGTTGTCTTAACCCGACTCCACATGAGTCATACATGGCTGACTCATGCCTTTATACTAAAGCTAGAGGAACGGCCAAAATACTCATGTGGCAAAATAATTACAGTCAAACAAATCCTTTTGGAATGTAAAAAGTCAACCTCAATCAGAAAGAGATACTTTCAGACAAAAGACTTAACAGAACTCTTTCAACCAAAATCGTCGATGTTTTAAAGAAAAAAGAACTATAGAATAAATCATAAAAATAGAAATATATTTAAATTAAAAACGGGGGGCGTTCTTTGTGATGTAATGGTTAAAGCGATGGACTGCGGAATCGTTGTAAGCGAGTTCGTACTCCAGTCGCGCTATTACGTTCACTTTCGGGCAAATACCCTTGGGAAAGGTTTGAACCCCCTTATCCTCCCAGCTATGGGTTAAATAGTACCACTACAGTTCTTCTAGGGGGATGGATTTAGCATTAAATAACCTACAAAGGTTGATATGCCATTAAACAAAAAAAAACCCAAACCGATAGTTAACAACTGTCCATAATGATATTGATGCTTCTATTCAGGAGGGCGTGAAGGATTCTAATTAGCATTTGATAGTTAACAGGGGGTGTCCTCGTGGTGTAATGGTTAAAGCGATGGACTGCGGAATCGTAGTAAGCGAGTTCGTACTCCAGTCGCGCTATTACGTTCCCTTTCGGACAAATACCCTTGGGAAAAGTATGAACCCCCCCTTATCCCCCCAGCTAGGGGTTAAATCGTACCACTACTGTTCTTTTAGGAGAATGGCTTTGGCATTAGATAACCTACAATGGTTGATATGCCATTAAACAAAGAAACCAAACCAAAATAGAAAAATAATCCTGATTTGGCTCAAAATAACCTTAAAAAGGTTGACCTGCCATAAAACCCAGCACACACACATATTTCGATTTTAACATTTTTTTGTTATTTGTATCGATCGGTCCAACAACTTCGATGAGTCAACCGCTATTGATCCTGAAACCGATTTTAGGGCTGATATACAAGTTCCTACTAAAAGTCTCCTTTACAAATGTTTTTTTTTTCAAGGCTAGCATTTCCGACTTGGATATTAGTGTTTAAATAATTTTTCTAACATGTTGCGATATTAATTTTTCTAACATGTTGCGATATTAATTTTAACCCCTGTCGACCAATTAGTAATCAAATTCTAAAGTATGTCTACACCCGGACAACGTTGACTTTATCCCCTTTAGAGGGGTAGTTCCCCTAACAAAATGGGGTGTCCTGGGTAGGACAGTAAACGGCACCTGATGGTGAGACTCCTGTTCTGGAGATCCTATCAGTGTAGAGTATTCCTTCAATGTCATTACTTCCAGGTCAACTCTGGTCCGGAGCGGTAGTATCAGTTAACCTCTTGGCATAAAATACCCCCAAACAGGTTGAAATGCCATTAAAATCAATCAGTCATATTCTCTCTCTCTCTCTCTCTCTCTCTCTCTCTCTCTCTCTCTCTCTCTCTCTTTAAATCAACTGTTCTGTTCGCTTGTATCGATCCATCTGTCTGTCTTGATTAATCAACCGCTATTAAATTGAAAACTGATTGATTTGGTTTATTTTTAACGGCATGTCAATACATTATGTGTTATTTAACGCCAAAATTTGATTCATTTGTAAAAGTCAAATTAAAATCCCAAGTATATATACAATGTGGATGACAATACATATATATATATATATATATTGTCATCCACAGACAGACTGTTTCGTTCTATCAGAACTCTTCAGTGTGGCTAGACATGCAGGACGCTCGAAGCCGGGATCAAAACCGATCCAACTTTACGTTAGACTTAGTCTCAGACAGCTCGGCCAACAAGCGTACCACTTTTGGCTAAGGGAATTTTTAAGGTATTATGAAGTAACAGCAGCAGCAGCAGCGTCCGTTTGTTTACATTTTTATCATATTTACCCAACCCCTCCGCTCGGGCAGGATGTGACACAAGGTCAATTTTTAAGCGAAGTTTAAGAGGTTTTGAATTCAGAGTTTTCCTTCTCCTAGACTAGTTGCCTCACCAAGGCTGAAGAACCTAGTCTGCCCTACTATTTACCCATAGCTGGAGGGAGAATAATTGGATTCATACCTTTCCCAAGGGTATTAGTGCTATGTGAAATGCAATCAGTCCCATCCAGGATTTGAACTCGTGTCGCCGTGTCCACTTCCTAGGACGGTAGCCATTACACCACGGGCACATTGTTTACATTTTTATACCCTATCGGCTACCAGGGGGCTCAATTCTTTCGAAATGCAATGGTCCATAACAATCATTTTTTTATTGGCACTCTTTTTCATCTGTCGATAAAATCTATTTGTTAGCACATCATCATCATCATCATCATGTCGTGCTGATAGCACGGATATCCCTGACCCTCTCTCGCCACTTTTCCCTATCGTTCATCGCCCTAGGGAGGTCTTCAGGACAACATCCCGTATCCTCACATAGTTGCTGAATGTATGTTCGTGTTGGTCGTAAAACTAAGAAGCCTAGGAAAATGTCCCAATTCTGAAAAAAAAATTCAGTACCAGTGAAAGTCTGACAAAAGTACCTTAATCCTGGACTTTAATCAAGTTAAAACTTCAAACTTAAATTAAAATTACCCCCTCCCGTTTTTTCTTTCACGTACGCATGGGAAGCAGCATGATGTACGTAAAGGTATTTGAATAAACCCATGGACGACCAAACTCAATACCTAAACAGGTCCTGGACGTGAGTTTGACGACTCAACGCTCAGGATCGTTAGTTCGATTGAGGAACTACTGCTGCTCCTATATAAGAGTGGCTTCTATAGAAGAGAATAAAGCAGTCATCGAAAGATAACCATGACATGTTTGCACATAGTTATAAAATATCTAGAATATCTAGTTCTATGATATCAAGAATATCTAGTTAATACAAATAATTTTCATACAATTGTATAAATTGTATAGGGGTGCTGAGGAACTGTCTTGATGCCCATCTCGGTCAAATAGTCTGTGACAAGGATGGAGTTGTGGACTGGTGCTTTGTCCTGGTGGAAATTTGAACCTAAAGTGTCCTCACGTCCAGATTGCATTTTTGAAATTCACCAGCTGTGACAATCAGGTTTTAGTAGGGTGTATTCCAATTGCTGCTGTAGCTGTTCATTTGAACCTGAAATCATAAAATTTGGTCAGTCATCTCATAAGACGTATAGCAATTCAAGAGTCTACGACAATTTTAAATGTCTGTACAAAAAAAGGATGGAAATTTATTGAAGGCACCACCTAATGTATATTAGATTTGTTCTAAGTTATTAACTAGGTCTAAATTTTGCCATCCCTGTCAGGTGGGTAAAACCTCCTAAAGAAAAGGGGAATCCTGGGTATGATACTAAACTAAATAGGGAGTTCTGGGGATTATGGAGTCACCATTCATTAACATTACCAATCAGGTCCACTCTGACTTGGAGATCTATTTGCGAGTCAAATAGGTCAGTTTGCAAATCATTTGTATCAGAAATACTTCATATCATATAGTAAGTAAAGTTATCTCCCTTTAGTCGAGGGCGACCAGAAGGCTCCCTTTTCAATAGCTACTACACCGAGGTGTTGGGGAGGGCGCTACTCATTTCCCTGGATTGCTCAACTTTATCCTCGATACATAACTCATATTGCTGAGTATTAAACGAGGTGGTATCAAGTACTATTTTTAAAGTCTTTTGTATGACGCGCCCTGAGATTGAACTCAGGTCTCCTGGACCATTGGCAAACACTCTATCCACTAGGCTAATGAGTCGGTATCATGAGAAACTACACAAAAATGTGTCCTTGGTATGACATTCACTTGCATCTGATGGTGAGGCTTCGGTCCTGAAGATCTTGATAGTGTAGTGTGCCTCTTCATTGCCATTACTCCCAAGTCCACTTTGATCCAGAGTTGTAATACGAGTAGAATTCCATTTATGGGTCAAATAAATCTGTTTAAAAATTATTCGTATTCGATAGGACCGTGCGAGAAATAAAACGCTCAAGAAATGACATAAAAATTCCAAACATAAACGTACAATGAACGCGACTCCCTAACCTCTTGACATAATATAACCCGAAAGCAGTTAACAAGTCAGTTAAAATCAATCCATCAATTAATCAACGCACAAAAGATATAAATATGAACGTACCATTAAAGCGATTCTCTCGGCATAAGATAACCCCAGGCGGGTTGACATGCCATTAAAATCAATCGATCAACGTTTAAATGTTGTCCTTATTTGTTGAATGTGGTCTTATTAGTTGATGATAAATTTGGCTTTTAAGGACAAAAAGTTCTACCAACCCTTGTCCTTATACAATCAGTTCTATCTTTATCATTTTACATTACGCCAGTATTTTCTGTGTCACTATCTGAAATTATTCGAACGGATGAAAGTTAAATAAATCCTATACGTGATATAAACGTTCCATAAAAAGCTAATAATAACTATATATATATATATATATATATATACATATTCCGATGGACGATTGTTGCCCAGTCGGCTGGGGCCGTAGAATACACCGACTGCTTCTCTGCAGAGGGGTAAGACGAGTGTCCTGGTAATGACACTAAACAATCTGATGGTGAGGTTCCAGTGATACTGGAGCTTTGGGGAATGCGGAGTACCCCTTTATTGCCATCGCTCCCAGGTCCACTCTGGCTCGGACTGGTAGCACCTGATAAGGGTCCTATCTATGGGTTAAATAGAACTAAACGGTCGTTGGCATTAACCGTTTTTATGCATTTAAACTGCGTATTTATGCAGAACTGAATTGTTTAAAATAGAACTGTTTTTGACAGCTAAACTGTACTTACATTTAAACTACGTGCTTATGCTAAACTGTATCATTTGAAATTGTCTTTAATTGGAATCATTTTGGAGACGAGGCTTCTTAATCTGAGAATTAATTTTTATTTATTGCGGACTTTTCTGTCCTCAACGTGGTGCGATAGACAACAACTATGGAAGGCAGTAATTACTGGGGATACGGTTACAAGACTCATCATTCCTATTCGAGGTCGCGGTAAATCACCTGAAGAAGGCCAAAGGTGAAATTTGGCCGAAACGTAGTGAAAGAAGAAACAACATAAAAAACTACCAAGATGAGGACAAAAAAGTCCGCAATAAATAAAAATTAATTTTCTGTATCATTTGAAATTGAACTCTTTTCGACATTGAAACAGTACTTACACTAAACTGTATTGTTATATATAACTGCTTGAATAATTTGAAATAGAAATGTTTTTGACAATTAAACTGTGTACTCATGCTAAACTGAATTGTTTGAAATGGTTATTCACATAAAAATGGATTTGGCGTTAAACAACCAACAAAGGTTGAGATGCCATAAAACCCAACAAACCAAACCAAACCTATGGACGATTGGGTGAAATTAATATTTAGAGATGAATATCTGATCTGCACTGGCCATGGTGATAAGGCTGGAACTTTTGTCTGGTGTCGAGCCAACAAAATGTATACCCATATTTACCAACCCCTCCGCTCGGGCAGGATATGACACAAGGTCAATTTTTTAAGTGAAGTTTAACAGGTTTGAATTCAGAGTTTTCCTTCTCCTAGACTAGTTGCCTCACCAAGGCTGAAAAACCTAGTCTGCCCTACTATTTGCCCATAGCTGGAGGGAGAATAATTGGATTCATACCTTTCCCAAGGGTATTAGTGCAATGTGAAATGCAATCAGTCTCGTCCAGGATTTGAACTCGTGTTGCTGCGTTCATTTCCTACGACAATAACCATTACACCACGGACACCTCCACAAAATGTATAACGATGGCTGCCTTGTAACTTCCCTTGACCTGTTATATTTTGACCTTCGACCCGGCCCAAAAATACTATTCCAAGGTAATACACCGGAAGGAAGTGACACATTCCAACGGCCAGTAATCGAAAGAGATCGCGTGGGCGGATTAAGGCTTATGATATGGGACAAAGTGAAGGTCTCATTGTGCCACTACAGTCATGCACCGGAAGAGAGTAACCTCTGAACTGCATGACAGTTATTTCCGCTTGATGACGATTAAACATCCTATTTCGAAGATCCAGTAGGCGATCGTGTGGGCGTTGAGTTATTATTTAACTCAGTTGAGTTTGGGTCCCAGAGCAGTTGCCAGCAGACTCCCAGAGGGTTAGAGACGAGATGTGGTAGGGAAGGCCACGCCAGACCGAGGGGTCCCTCGGAAAGCCCCGATGGAGTAGACCCCAACATCAGGAGAACAATAAAGACACAACATGACGGTCATAACAGTGGGGTCAAAATATGAAGTTTATGTTCAGTCTCCAGCCCCCTCTCACACGCAAACCTTACAAATAAAGTGAGAGGCAAATATAATTGAAAAGAAGTCTTCTTGCATCTTGTCACTGCGTCTTTGTCCTTGCGTCTGTTTTATTATTGTGTCGTTTTGATGCTGTAGATGACTATACAACAGACCCCCAAAAAATCCACTCGTTCAATTACGATACAGAGTTATATATAAAGTTAATGATTGATT
Organism: Sepioteuthis lessoniana; assembly: GCA_963585895.1. Taxonomy (NCBI): domain Eukaryota; kingdom Metazoa; phylum Mollusca; class Cephalopoda; order Myopsida; family Loliginidae; genus Sepioteuthis; species Sepioteuthis lessoniana. Next base: position 92,551,283 of record OY757923.1, on the reverse strand, counting down.
GTAAGGACGGTATTCTTTGCATCGAAAACCTCTCCTTGATATCTCCAAATTTTTTTCTCATAAAACCCCAAGAGACACGCCGTAGCGCAGTGGCTACGGTGCTGGACTTCGACATTGTGGTAAGCGAGTCCGAACTCTAATCTAGCTACAACGTTCACTCTCGGAGTAATACTCTAGGGAAAGGCATGAGCCCTCTTATCCTGCGGCTATGGGTTAAATACTACTACTACTGTACTTCTACAAGGGTGGCTTTGATATTAAATAATTCACAAAGGTTGATATGCCATTAAATAAAGAATCCATCATCTGACCATAGTACGTATATTCTCCCAATAATGAGAAAGGTTTATATATACGTTCATTTACAAATGCGAGACGAGTTCTCAAATGACAAGCAACCTTTAGAAGTCATAAGAGGTCAGCACGCTCGGAGATCAGCTCGGTATTGACCCAATACTTCCGCCACGGACAAGATGTGAAATAAAGTCATTTCTGAACAGAGAAAGCTGGCTTGAAATCAATTTTCCTTCTCCCAGGCTGATTGCATACTCTTTACCCATAGGTTTAATGCTTGTAGTTCGCTAAAATCAGTACCTAAGTCATCTTGAAAAATCACTGATATCCAATTCAACACACATCTGCTGATTAACTTGACTTCTTTTTAGATGTGTTTTGGTAACGAACCTTACCAGCCCGTCACTTAGCAAAGTATCATTTTGATCCCTCATTCGTTAACTCATTCTTAGATTATATTTTCAAATAAGTTCTACAATTGCAGCTCCAACTAAAATTCCTAAAGCAAAAGAACCCAGTCTGCCTTGCTAGTTACCTAGAACTGGTGACACAACAGTTGGATTCATGTTATTCCTAAGGGCATTATCGTAAAGTGAAACACAAACAACTTCGTCCAGTACTTGAACACGAGTCTCCGATTTTGTAAAACCTGCCACATTTTTTTTTTTTTGAATCTTTAAAGAAAATTTTAAATACAGTTTCTCCTTCCCCTTTTTGCTCAGTCGGCTGTGAGGGGCTGTAGAATACACCGACTGCTTCTATGCAGAGGGGTAAGACCCCTTCCCCAACTAGTGTCCTGTGGCCCAGTCGGCTGGGGCTGTAGAATACACCGATTGATTTAATGGCATATCAATCTTTGTGAGTTATTTAATGCCAAAGCCGTCCTTGTAGAAGGACAGTAGAGGTACTATTTAACTTGGAGGACAACGTCAGTGTCATGGAGAGGGGTTACCAGTTGCATAAGATATATATATATATATATATATATATATATATATATATATAAGTGTGTGCGTGTGTGTGTGTGTGTGTGTGTAAATTGTACAGCAGTGTGTCTTGAAAATAAACTGGAGAAAGCAATTAATATGATCTTAGACTGTGATATAGAGATGGTAATTTACTAAGCTTTTTGCTTAGATGTAGCACAAGGCCGCATGAATTGGGCACCCAATGAGAATCGAACTCACTCGTGTAGGTTTGCTAGTCTACCTTGCTAACCATTACACCACCCGAGGTGCCCTGTGATATAGAGATGACTAGATATGAGCATACTAAGCTAGCAGCTAGTTAGCTTGCATGCAAGATAGATAGATAGATAGATAGATAGATATGAACAGACTGAGATAGATAGATAGATAGATAGATAGATAGATAGATAGATAGATAGATAGATAGATATGAACAGACTGAGATAGATAGATAGATAGATAGATAGATAGATAGATAGATAGATAGATATGAACAGACTGAGATAGATAGATAGATAGATAGATAGATAGATAGATAGATAGATAGATAGATAGATAGGAGCAGACTGAGATAGATAGATAGATAGATAGATAGATAGAAGCAGAGTGAGATAGATAGATAGATAGATAGATAGATAGATAGATAGATAGATAGATAGATAGATAGATAGATTGGAGCAGAGTGAGATAGATAGATAGATAGATAGATAGATAGATAGATAGATAGATAGATAGATAGATTGGAGCAGAGTGAGATAGATAGATAGATAGATAGATAGATAGATAGATAGATAGATATGAACAGACTGAGATAGATAGATAGATAGATAGATAGATAGATAGATAGGAGCAGACTGAGATAGATAGATAGATAGATAGATAGATAGATAGATAGATAGATAGATAGAGAGGAGCAGACTGAGATAGATAGATAGATAGATAGATAGATAGATATATAGATAGATAGATAGATAGATAGATAGATAGATAAGAATAGAGTGAGATAGATAGATAGATAGATAGATAGATAGATAGATAGGAGCATACGAAGAGAGACAGATCGTTAATGTTGCTCTCCCAAAGCTATAAATAATCCTCATATAAAAGAGTAGAATGTCTGAAAGTATAAACCTCTCAGTCTCTATTCTAATGCTCTATCTAATCAGCTTTAACCCGGATACCCAAGATTTACGTAAGTAAATATACTTGAGATGCCAATAGTTTTATTCTTCTGTTAATTTTCAACTTTTCGGCTTTGCGTGGTTTGTTTATTTGCACTTGTTGTTCATCCGTGCACCCAATAACCCTGTGAGGTGACAAGGTGTTATTTTACAAGAGCAGCCACCTGTCGTTAACAGGTTCGATCCTTCTCGTTTGTCGTATCAGGTTTTATGGTGGGAACAATTAAGGCATGATAGCGACAAAGACATTTTTTGGCTTCTTTCCTCTTTCTATTTTCATCCATTTTCTCTTACTTTCAACTCTGCCAACGGGGTTTACAATGCACTGTAACGCCTGCAGGGAGTAACACCCCCCACGCCCAAACATAAAAGGTGTGCCCTGGGTAGGAAACTAAACCATATATGGTGTTGTGGCTCTTGTTCGGAAGCTCTAGAAAATATAGAGTTACCACTTCATTGATATTACTCCCAGTTCAACTAGGATCTGGGGTATAAATTCTAGTATTAAAAAATTCATAAAGAGCTGATGTACCGTTAAAAAAATAAGCCAAACCAAACCATACATTTTTTGTTTTGTTTTGGGTTAAGGTTTGTTTGTTTTTTCTTTTTTTAATCGCTTTTTTTTGTTTTGGGGTTTTTTTTGGGGGGGTGCTTTTTTTTGTAAAGAAGTAAAAAACAGTTCCTAAATTACGTTAGTTGATGATCAATAAATCACAGAAACACTAAAATAAATGACAAAATTAATGAAATAAACAACAGAATCAATTAAATAAACAACAGAATCAATGAAATAAATAAAAGAATCAATGAAATAAACAACAGAATCAATAAAATAAACAACAGAATCAGTGAAATAAACAACAGAATCAATGAAATGAATAAAAGAATCAATGAAATAAACAACAGAATCAACGAAATGAATAAAAGAATCAATGAAATAAACAACAGAATCAATGAAATGAATAAAAGAATCAATGAAATAAACAACAGAATCAATGAAAGGAATAAAAGAATCAATGAAATAAACAACAGAATCAATGAAATGAATAAAAGAATCAATGAAATAAACAACAGAATCAATGAAATGAATAAAAGAATCAATGAAATAAACAACAGAATCAATGAAAGGAATAAAAGAATCAATGAAATAAACAACAGAATCAATGAAATGAATAAAAGAATCAATGAAATAAACAACAGAATCAATTAAATGAATAAAAGAATCAATGAAATAAACAACAGAATCAACGAAATGAATAAAAGAATCAATGAAATAAACAACAGAATCAATGAAATGAATAAAAGAATCAATGAAATAAACAACAGAAACAATGAAATGAATAAAAGAATCAATGAAATGAACAACAGAATCAATGAAATGAATAAAAGAATCAGTGAAATAAACAACAGAATCAATGAAATGAATAAAAGAATCAATGAAATAAACAACAGAATCAATGAAATGAATAAAAGAATCAATGAAATAAACAACAGAATCAATGAAATGAATAAAAGAATCAATGAAATAAACAACAGAATCAATGAAATGAATAAAAGAATCAATGAAATAAACAACAGAATCAATGAACTGAATAAAAGAATCAATGAAATAAACAACAGAATCAATGAAATGAATAAAAGAATCAATGAAATAAACAACAGAATCAATGAAATGAATAAAAGAATCAATGAAATAAACAACAGAATCAATGAAAGGAATAAAAGAATCAATGAAATAAACAACAGAATCAATGAAATGAATAAAAGAATCAATGAAATAAACAACAGAATCAATTAAATGAATAAAAGAATCAATGAAATAAACAACAGAATCAACGAAATGAATAAAAGAATCAATGAAATAAACAACAGAATCAATGAAATGAATAAAAGAATCAATGAAATAAACAACAGAAACAATGAAATGAATAAAAGAATCAATGAAATGAACAACAGAATCAATGAAATGAATAAAAGAATCAATGATATAAACAACAGAAACAATGAAATGAATAAAAGAATCAATGAAATAAACAACAGAATCAACGAAATGAATAAAAGAATCAATGAAATAAACAACAGAATCAATGAAATAAATAACAGAATCAATGAAATAAATAAAAGAATCAGTGAAATAAACAACAGAATCAATGAAATGAATAAAAGAATCAATGAAATAAACAACAGAATCAATGAAATGAATAAAAGAATCAATGAAATGAACAACAGAATCAATGAAATGAATAAAAGAATCAATGAAATAAACAACAGAATCAATGAAATAAACAACAGAATCAATGAAATAAATAAAAGAATAAATGAAATAAACAACAGAATCAATGAAATAAACAACAGAATCAGTGAAATAAACAACAGAATCAATGAAATGAATAAAATAATCAATGAAATAAACAACCGAATCAATGAAATAAACAACAGAATCAATGAAATGAATAAAAGAATCAATGAAATAAACAACAGAATCAATGAAATAAACAACAGAATCAGTGAAATAAAAGCAGAATCAATGAAATGAATAAAAGAATCAATGAAATAAACAACAGAATCAATGAAAGGAATAAAAGAATCAATGAAATAAACAACAGAATCAATGAAATGAATAAAATAATCAATGAAATAAACAACCGAATCAATGAAATAAACAACAGAATCAATGAAATGAATAAAAGAATCAATGAAATAAACAACAGAATCAATGAAATAAACAACAGAATCAGTGAAATAAAAGCAGAATCAATGAAATGAATAAAAGAATCAATGAAATAAACAACAGAATCAATGAAAGGAATAAAAGAATCAATGAAATAAACAACAGAATCAATGAAATGAATAAAATAATCAATGAAATCATCATCATCATATCGTGCTGGCAGCACGGATATCCCTGACCCTCTCTCGCCACTCCTCCCTATCGTTCATCGCCCTAGGCAGGTCTTCAGGACAACATCCTGTATCCTCACACAGCTGCTGAATGTACGTTCGTGCTGGTCGTCCTGCTTTTGCGCGGCCGTGTGTAGGGATCCATAAGAGTACATCTCTTATGAGTTCATCTCTGCTTCTCCAGCAATGTCCTGCATGTCTGGTTCGCCTAACTTGAATAGTTTTCGTGATAGGGGGCAGGTGGCCGTACAGTTGGTGTCTTGTTGGGTGTTGCTGCCAGGACTTGTTGAGGATTGCACGCAGCATTCTTGTGTAATTGCCATCTAGTTTCTTCTCGAGCCGTTTTGTTAGCGTCCATGTAGTGCATCCATATAGCAGTATCGATGTGACCGCTGCCTGGAAGAAACTGCGTTTCATTTTATCGGTTAGGTCTGATTTCCATATAGTCGATAGCCTATTGATAGCTGTCCATGCTTTCGTTAACCTCGTTTCGATGTCCTTTTCGGTTGATTCGACGCTGCTTCCTAGGTACGTGAATTTGTCTACTAGTTTAAGAGGGGTTCCTTCTAGAGTGGAGATGTCCCCCGTTTGGTTATAGCACATATATTCCGTTTTGTGTGCATTAACATGGAGGCCTATGCTTGCTGCTGCTCGTTCCAGGCTATGCAGAAGTGTTTCGGCTTGGTCAGGTGTATTTGCCAGTATCGCTATGTCATCGGCGTAGTCGGCGTCGGTAATTGTTGTTGCGGGATATCTTCTGCTTTTTTTCTTCGTCAGTTCGAAGCCATTCTCTTTGATTTTGTCAATCGATGTTCTAAGTACGTAGTCTAGACAAATGATAAAGAGATACGGAGCCAGCGTGTCCCCTTGTAGTACTCCTGCTACAATGTCGAAGTATTCTGTGTCTCCATCTGGTGATCGTACTTTTACTTTAGTGTTTCTATAGAGAATCGTTATTGCCGCTACGGTTTCTTTAGGTATGCCGTACGCTAGTAGGATTTGTTCCATCTTTCTTCTGTGAAATAAACAACCGAATCAATGAAATAAACAACTGAATCAATGAAATGAATAAAAGAATCAATGAAATAAACAACAGAATCAATGAAATAAACAACAGAATCAGTGAAATAAAAGCAGAATCAATGAAATGAATAAAAGAATCAATGAAATAAACAACAGAATCAATGAAATAAACAACAGAATCAGTGAAATAAAAGCAGAATCAATGAAATGAATAAAAGAATCAATGAAATAAACAACAGAATCAATGAAATAAACAACAGAATCAGTGAAATAAAAGCAGAATCAATGAAATGAATAAAAGAATCAATGAAATAAACAACAGAATCAATGAAATAAACAGCAGAAACACCAAAAAAGGTGACAAAATCACTAAAATAAGCAATAGATTCAATAAAATTAATGACAGATTCAATGAAATAAACAACAGGATCAGTAAAATAAGCGATAGAATCAACGAAATATACAAACTCAAATGGAGTAAATAATATTAATAGAATTTTGATATCCGAACTGATAGAAAAATAAAGAGCAATAGACAAGATTTTGTGGTTAAGGAAAATAAACGAAAAACATACTTTCTAATTGATAAATTAGCGTCAACAGATAAGAACATATCAATCAAAGAATAATAAAATAAGTAAATTTAAAGACCTGGAAATAGAAATTGAAAAACTATGACACCTTAAAATTATTACGAAGCCAGGAATTGAGGGAGTTTTAAGTGTCATCAAAAAAGGGACAGATAAATACATTGACAAGATACCAGGCAGATCCAGGCTCTTCGAATTGCAAAAAATTTGCACTTTGCAGGACTGCTCGTCTCTTTAGGAGAGTTTTATCAAATTGAGTGCACCCAAAAGAGGTTTTGGGTGACGACCCGTTGAAGAATTATTAGAAACCGGAAGTAAAACTGAAAATTAATTTATAATAATAATGAGGATTAACAAGAAAAGTGAACCTGCCGTAGAGCGGACATTGCCGTCCCATCGGACCACTGAGTTAAAATCAATAAAAAAAACGTAAAAGAGACAAGTACTTGGACCTTGCTTGAGAACTAAGAAAGCTGTGGAACATGAAGGTGGCGGTGATACCATTTATAATTGGTGCACTTGGAACGATCCTGTAAAGCCTTAGCGAGGGGGCTAGAAGTATTGGAAATCGAAGGATGAGCAGAAATCATTCAATCTGCAGCATTGTTGAGATTGAGCCAGAATACTGAGAAGAGTCCTGAACCCTAAAGAGACTTGTAATCACTCACACTCCAGTAAAAGACCACCAACTAACGCTGGTGTGAAAAACTCGCAAGGAATGGCCATGCAGAAGGCATTACATCTAAGAGACGACGTTGACAGACTATATGTACCAAGAAAAAACGGAGGAAGAGGACTTGCCAGCATCGAAGACTACATAGAAAAACACGAGGACTGATTACGGCCATCAGAAACAATACTGACAACACGATATATAACAGAATGACAAAAACTAGGAAACAAAAGTGGGAAGGAAAACAACTCCATGGGCGTTTTAAACGACTAATAAACAACATCTCACACCATAAAACGTGGACATGGCTAAGAAAGGAAACTTTAAGAGAGAAACAAAATCTCTCCTAATGGCAGCACACAATAGTGCCATAAATACCAATCATATCAAGGCGAGGATAGATAAGACGCAACAAAATAGCAAATGTAGATTATGCAGTGACAGAGATGAAACGATCAATCACACAATAAGCGAATGCAGCAAATTGGAACAGAAGGAGTACAAGGCTAGACATGACTGGGTGGGCAAGGTGATCCACTGGGAAATGTGCAAGAAATGTAAATTTGACCATGCCAACAAATGGTATATGGACAACGCAGCACCTGTCCTAGAAAATGACACACACAAACTCCCATGGGACTTTGATATACAAACGGATCACCTAATCTCAGCCAGAAGACCAGACCTTATAATAATCAACAACAAAAAAAAGAAAATCTGCAAAATTGTCGACTTTGTTGTCCCGGCAGACCACAGAATAAAGCTGAAAGAATGTGAAAAGAGAGATAAGTACCTCGACCGTGCTAGAGAATTGTAAAAACTATGGAACATGAAGGTGACAATTATACCAATTGTGATTGGTGCTTTTGTCACGGTAACTAAAGGATTATTAAAGGGCCTGGTAGATTTGGAAGTTGGCGGCCGAGTGGAGACCATCCAAACAACAGCATTATTAAAAACGGCCAGAATACTGAGAAGAGTCCTAGAGACTTAGGGAGACTTGCTGTCACTCAATCTCCAATGAAATACCATCAGTTTACGCTGATGTGAAAAACTCTAATGAGTAATAAAATAATAATAAAAATGATAATACCCCAACCCCCTCTGGGATTTTGAGATACGAACAGATCACATAATCTCGGCCAGACGACCAGACCTTGAAATAATCAACAAAAAAATGAAATTGCAGAATTGTGGACTTTGCTGTCACGGCTGACCACAGAGTTTAAATTGAGAGAAAGCGGAAAGGGTAAGTATCCGAACCGTGCTAGGGAATTGAAAAAAAATGTATAACATGAAAGTGACGGTTATACCATTTGTAATTGGTATTCTTGGTAAAGACACCAAATGATTGGAGGTGTCCTCGTGGTGTAATGGTTAAAGCGATGGACTGCGGAATCATAGTAAACGAGTTCGTACTCCAGTCGCGCTATTACGTTCACTTTCGGACAAATACCCTTGGGAAAAGTATGAACCCCCTTATCCCCCCAGCTATGGGTTAAATAATACGACTACTGTTCTTCTAGGAGAATAGCTTTGGCATTAAATAACCTACAAAGGTTAATATACCATTAAACAAAGAAACCAAATCAGATGATTGATACAAGGCCTGGAGGACTTGGAAATACGAGGAAGATTGGAGATAGTCCAAACTACAGCTTTGTTGAGATCGACTAGAATCCTGAGAAGAGTCATGGAGAATTGAGGTGACTTGTTGTCACACAAACTCCAGTGAGGAACCATCGGTTAACACCAGTGTGAAAAACTCGAAAAGAGTTAACAATAATATTAATAATAATTATGTATCCATGAAATAAATATTTTATTCACAAGTAATTCAGAATTTACTAGATTATTTTTCTGATTTCCGGTGGGGCCAGAAAATATTTTACTTTATTCCGATAACTAAATTTAAATTTCCTTATAAAGACGTCTGCCACGGTCTGAACAAGAAAATATTCAACAACTTCGCGTTTTCATTAGTAGGAAGAATTTAATGTTATTCATCTCCGGCAACATTTCTGTACATCCGAGAGGAAATCATACGAATGTTTGTGGTAATATCGACATCTTTGCTTTTTCTTTCCGTCAGGACTTGAAATTTCCCAGCTATAACTGTTTGGCAGCCATGCACCTACTTCACTTGTCGAATTATTTTTATCAACATGACTGATTTTTAGCAACCCGGAACTTCAAATTGTTGCAACAACAACAATAAGAGTTAAAGTAAAGTTGGCAACCTTAGTCGAGGGTGACTTGAAGGCTCCACGTTCAATAGCTACTACACCCAGATGTAGGATAGGATGCTACTCCTTTCCCTGGATTGCTCCACTTTACCCTTGATCCTTACTTTACAATGCTGAGTGTTAAGCAAGGTGGCATCAAGTACTATTTTTTGAGTATTTGGTATGACTTGACCTGGGATTGAACCTCGGTCTTCCGGACCATTGTCGAACACTCAGCCTGCCGTTCAGTGGACTTTGATGTCATGGCTGACCACAGAGTGAAAATCAAAGAAAACGAAAATAGAGATAGATACTTGGACCTTGCCAGAGGGCTAAAAAAGTGATGGAACATGAAGGTAAAGATGATACGAATCATAAATAGGGGGCTTGGAACCATCCCCAAAGGCTTGATAAGGGGGCTTGATAAAGTTGGAAATCGGAGGACGAGTCGAGACCATCCAAACTCCAGCGTTATTAAGAATGATCAGAATACTAAGAAGAGTCCTGGAGACTTGAGGAGACTTGCTGTCACTCATATTCCAGTGTAAGACCACCAGGGGTCGCCGGTGTGAAAAACTCGCAAGGAGTAAAAAAAATAATATGAAATACAAAAAGTTGCACTTTGCAGAACTGCTCATCTCTTAAGGAGAGTACTATCAACGTAACTGAAAAAGATCATCTCAAAGAGGTTGGTTTGTTGTTTTGTTTTACAGCGTATCAACCCTTTTCTATTCATCAAACGCTGAATTAAATTTCAAACAATTCAGTTTAGCATAAGTATAGTTTTTTTTCTTTACAAGCAGTTGAATATCAAAACAGTTTAGTTAAATGTTAAAACAGTTCTATTTCAAAGGATTCAATTTATTATAAGTACGCAGCTTAAATGTCTAAACAGTTCTATTTCAAACAATTCAATTTAGCATAAGTACAAAGCTTAAATGTCTAGACAGTTCTATTTCAAGCAATTCAGTTTAACAAAAGTTCACATTTTAGTTCTATTTGAGCCATAGATAAGACCCTATCAGATGCTAACACTCCGGGCCAGAGTGGACCTGAGAACGATGGCAATAATTGGATACTCTGCAATCCCCAAAGCTCCAGTATTACTGGAACCTCACCATCAGATTGTTTAGTGTCAAATCCAGTACACTCGTTGGGAAGGTCTTACTCCACTTCAGTGATGCAGTCGGTGTATTCTACAGCACCAGCCGACTAGTCAAACCCAAAAGAGGTAGTAATAACAGGAATATGTATAACACATATAATCCTACTATTTTTCACTCTAGGTCTCAGATACTGCTGGCCTCTTCCGACGAAATCTCTTCCTGAACTCTCTTAAAACCTCAATATAGTAACCCTAACTTAACCTCTAACCCTTTGGCGTATTGACTTCCTAACTCCTCCCACACTTCTCATCATCCCTCACAAACTCCCTGCCTTCCTTGAATCTCTTATAGCCACTCAAAAACTGAAGCTCGATTCATGCAAGATGCTCCAAAAGCAGTCTGAAGCATTCCATACGTTTCTGTGGCATTTTTTATAAGTTTAAAACAGAATTTTATTGCATATCGTTCTTCTAAAGTGTCCTCACATCCAGATTGCATTTTTGAAATTCACCAGCAGTGACAATCAGACTTTAGTAGGGTGTATTCGAATTGCTACTATAACTGTTCATTTGAACCTGAAATCATAAAACTTGGTCAGTCATCTCATAAGATGTATAACAATAACATAATGAATTTTCAAGAGTCTATGACAATTTTAAACGGCTGTACAAAAAAGTCTGGAAACCTATTGAATACACCACGTATATCAGAGTGGTGGCGACGAAAGGTTATTGGCTGAGACTGTAATTCGTTCTTCCATTTTTCCATTTATTGTTCTTCATCTCTTCGGATTTACAAAATTTACCATTTCTCCCTATCGGACCAATGTTATAGCAATGACATATTGAATTTTCAAGAGTCTACGACAATTTTAAATGCCTTTACAAAAAAGTCTGGAAACTCATTGAAGGCGCCTCGTATAACACATATAATCCTACCATTTTTCACTCTTGGTCTTAGATAGCAATAATGATGACAGAATAATGTCACAATGAGTAATTATATTAAGGTAAAAATTGATACCACATAACAGAATATCAAGCATAAGTTGTGTGGAGTCAGAGATGAAACATAATAAGCGAATACAGTTAACTGGCACAAAAGAAGTACAAAACTATACATGACTGGGTGGGAAAGGTGATCCGCTTGGAATTGTGCAAGAGATTAAAATTTGATCGTACCAATAGATGGTATATAGAATTCTCTGGAACTTTCAGATACAAACCGATCACCAAATCCTGACCAGACAACCAAACCTAGCGCTGATTAACAAGAAGAAAGGCATATGTCAACTCGTGGATTTTTCTTATCCAGCGGACCATAGATGAAAATAGACAAATACCTGGATCTTGCCAGAGAGTTAAAAAGCAGAGGGATATGATGGTGACTGTTACACCAATTGTAATTGGAGCACTAGGAACATTTCTAAAATGCTTGGAAAGAAGACTGAAGGAACTGGAGATCAGAGGAAGAATCGAGACCATCCAAACTACAGCATTGTTAAGATTGGCTTGAATACTAAGTAGAGTCCAGGAGACCTGAGGGGAATTGCTCTCTCTCTCTCTCTCTCTCTGACTTTAGGAAAAGACCCCCAGCAAACGCTGGAGTGAAAAATTCGCAAGACGTAATATAAACCAGAATCCGCCCTAGAAAATAAGACGTGCAAAATTCTTTGGGGTTTTGAGATACAAATGGATCACATAATCTCGGCCAGACGACCAGACCTTGTGATAGTCAACAAAAAAAAGAGAAGCTGTCGAATAGTGAACTTTACCATTCCGGCAGACCACAGAAGAAAGTTGAAAGAAAGCGAAAGCGATAGGTACGTAGACCTTGCTAGAGAACTGAAAAAACTATGGAACATGAAAATGACGGTGATACCAATTGTAATTGGTGCACTCGGTACAGTCACCAAAGATTGGTAAAGGGAATGGGCGAGTGGAGACCATCAAAACTACAGCATTGATGAGATCAGACTGAATACTGAGAAGAGTCCAAAAGACTTGAGGAGCTGTGCTGTCACTCAAACTCCAGTGGAAGACTATCAGCTAACACTGATGTGAAAAATTCTCAAAAGAGATATAATAATAATAATAATAATACAATGACTCGAAGACTGCAGAGGAAAACACGAAAGAGGACTGATTGCAACCATCAGAAACAATACTGAAAACACGATAGAGAACAGAATGACAATAACTAGGAAACACGACAAAACCTGGACGTGGCTAAGAAAAGGAAACTTTAAGAGAGAAACAGAATCTCTCCTTATAGTAGCACAAAACACAGCCGTAAGAACAAATCATATCTAAGCGAGAATAGATAAGACGCAACAAAATACCAAATGAAGAATATGTGGTGACAGAAACGAAACGATCAATCACATAATAAGCGAATGCAGCAAATTAGCACAGAAGGAGTATAAGACTAGACACGACTGGGTGAGCAAGGTGATCCACTGGGAAATGTGCAAGAAATTTAAATTTGACCACACTAATAAATGGTATACGCTCAACTCAGCACCTGTCCGAGAAAATGACACACATAAACTCCTATGGGATTTTGACATACACACAGATCACCGAATCTCAGCCAGAAGACCAGACCTTATAATAATCAACAAAAAAAAGAAAATCTGGAAAATTGTCGACTTTGCTGTCCCGGCAGACCACAGAATAAAACTGAAAGAATGTGAAAAGAAGGATAAGTACCTCGACCTTGCTAGAGAATTGAAAAAACTATGGAACATGAAGGTGACAATTATACTAATTGTGATTGGTGCTTTTGGCACAGTAACTAAAGGATTATTAATAGGACTTGAAAGTTGGCGGACGAATAGAGACCATCCAAACGACAGCATTATTGAGAACGGCCAGAATACAGAGAAGAGTCCTGGAGACTTGATGAGACTTGCTGTCACTTAATCTCCAATGAAAGATCATGAATGCAGCAAATTAGCACAGATGGAGTATAAGGCGAGACACGACTGGGTCGGCAAGGTAATCCTCTGGGAAATGTGCAGGAAATTTCAATTCGACCATACAAACAAATGGTATATGCACAACCCAGCAACTGTTCTAGAAAATGACTCGCATAAATTCCTATGGGACTTTAACATACAAATGGATCACTTAATCCCGGCCAGAAGACCAGACCTCATAATAATCAACAAAAGAAAGAGAATCTGCATAATTGTTGACTTTACTGTCCCGGCGGACCACAGAAAAAAAGGATAAGTACCTCGACCTTGCTAGAGAATTAAAAAAGCAGTGGAACATGGAAGTAACGATTGTGCCAATTGTGATTGGTGCGTTAGGCACGATAACTAAAGGATTATTAAAAGGCCTGGAGGACTTGGAAGTTGGCGGACGGGTAGAGACTATCCAAACGACAGCATTGCTAAGAACGACCAGAATCCTGAGACGAGTCCTGGAGACTTAAGGAGACTTGATGTCACTCAAACTCCAGTGAAAAACCATCAGCTAACACTGTGAAAAACTCTAATGAGTAAATAATAATAATAATAATGATGAATTTATGATAATTTGTCACATTTAGCGATCCGGAATTATGAATTTATTGTAGGGTTTACTTGGATTAGAGATTATCAAACCTTTTTAGATCATCCACCCACACAAGGATTACTTGATCCCTGCAGGGATTACATCCGTTGCCTGCTAATGAGTTCTGCAATATGTCGCGAGGTGACAAAAAAAAGGTAGACAGTAGATCAGAGGAACAGCTAATAACTACAAGTTGGCGAGGTCAAAATAATATATACTACGAGAAAGCGCCGAAGTTAAATCCATTTCCGTCTTAACAATTAAACTGTACGCATGTGTATACGCTTTCCTGTCCTCACCGACCAAGGCCTTGTGCCCGAACAACAATTTCGTGTTGCATGGCACACAATAGCAATTTCTTAAATGTGTAATTCTTCAGTCAACACGTCCATTCTCCCGCATATAAACGTATATTAAGGACTATAAAACATACACAAAATACTCTATCAACGAGAGGGTGGAACGATAAAATTGTCGCCCTAGAAAAGACGACATGATTCCATTTCCGTTTAATGAAACCCGGTTTTCTTTTTTTGTTGCAGACCATCAACTAGTTGGCCAGTTGTGTACAAATCTCAAGAGCGATAGGAACCTTCTATCACGTCTGAAAGTTACACAATGTTCTACGAGCGAGATCGGAGATGCGCCGCTGTACAACTCATGCTCTCTACCGATCCAAGTTATGTCAACAGGACCATTGCCAGCAACCTCAAAATGCAAATCCGGATGGTCCAATGCTTGAGGGCACAGCTCAACGCATCGAATGACCCTTTGGTGTGGTTTCAAGTGAGGGCCACATCATGCCACCTCACATCTTCGAAGTCGGCTTGAAAGTCAACACCTAAGTGTATCTGGATGTGCTGAAGAGTGTGGTGATCCCCTGGTGCAATCAGGTGGCCGGTGGCAAACCATGGGTGTGGCAGCAGGACTCGGCGCCGGCCCACAAGTCCAAAGAAACCCAGGCTTGGCTTCAGAAGGAGTGCTACGACTTTGAACCCTTCTCTCACTGACCCCCCTCCTCCCCCGACCTGAACCCGCTGGACTACTTCGTTTGGTCATACGTCGAGAACATCACCAACATGACCTCCCACAACACCAAAGCCAGCCTGATCGCCACCATCCGCCGAATATTCGCCGAGCTCCCGCCGGCGCTTGTGGAAAAGGCATGCTCCCAGTTCTGGATCCGTATTGAGGCGGTGATTGAGGCTGAAGGCGGCTACATTGAATAGATGTCAGCTCTACTACATAATCAAGTTACCTGAATTGATTTTTTCAATGAAAGTTTTAAAATAAAGCTGTAGTGTTGTTTTCTTTTGGACGACAATTTTATCGTTCCGCCCTGTATATTAAATCATTTCTCTACATACACTTTTTATGCACTTGTATCCATACTATTGAGTTTTCAAAGGCAATTAAATATTCTCCTTAATTCGTCGTAAATTGTTCTTACATTATTCTGTTAGGAAATATCAAACCATAATATATTTCCTCTGCTACAAGTGTCCAAATTGTTATCTCTCACACATTTAATGTTAATTATAACACTCATATACGACAAACTTACGAAAACAACCTTCACTTGTCGGTATTAGAGTCGTCCGCTATATCCCTCATCAATACTCGTCATGTTCAATGAATATATATATATATATATATATATATATATATATATATATATATATTACCTAACGCCTCCACTACGCACAGGATGTGACACAAGGTCAATTTCTAAAGCTGGTTTGAAATCAGTTTTCCTTCTCGCAGATTAGTTGCCTAACTAGAACCAAAGAAGCGGGTTTACCTATAGCTAAAGAGATAACAAACAAATTCATGAAATTCTCAAGTGCAGTATTAAGAAATGAAATGCAAACAGCTTCGTCCAGGATTTGAACGCGAGTCACCGAGTCCATTTCCCACGATGGTAAACGGTTCAAGTATTTTTTATGCACATACGGTTAGTTTTCATAGTGAAATCCTAGACCATGGCACAATTACCAGTAAATTATTTTTCCCACCCAGACATGTTTGCATTGCTGACTTGTTATTTTGAATTCACCTGCCCCCTATCACGAAAACTATTCAAGTTAGACGAACCAAACATGCAGGACACTGCTGGAGAAGTAGGGACGAACTCATAAGAGATGTACTCTTATGGACCCCCACACATGGCCGTGCAAAAGCAGGACGACCAGCACGAACATACATTCAGCAGCTATGTGAGGATACGGGATGTTGTCCTGAAGACCAACCTAGGGCGATGAACGATAGAGAGGAGTGGCGAGAGAGGGTCAGGGATATCCGTGCTACCAGCGCGATATGATGATGATGATGATGATGATGTAACTGAATATCTCAGTTCCGTTTTCACATATACTATTTTGTGGTTCCCTGATATTCTTGATCTTAATATGAGGTGGGGTCGAAAAGGGTCAAGACTTATTTTGTGGTTCCCAGTCAATCTTAGTCTTAATACGAGGTGGGATCAAAAAGTGTCAAGACTTATTTTGTGGTTCCCTGATATTCTTGATCATAATACGAGGTAGGATCAAAAAGTGTCAAGACTTATTTTGTGGTTCCTTGTCAATCTTGGTCTTAATACGAGGTTCAAAAAGTGTTATAACTTAATCTTTAAGGCTTTGTTTCCTTGTTTTTTTTATTGAAAGACGCGAAAACAGCTGATTGATGGATGGATGGATGGATGGATGGATTTTTACGGTTCATCAATCCGTCTTGGAGTATTTAATGCCTTGACGTTAGAGAATTGTGTTCATTGTACATTCATATTTATATTTTTGTATCGTTATTTCTCATGAGTTTTTTTTTATTTTTTGCACAAAGTCTCATCGAATACGCCTATTTTTCAAACAGATCTATTTGATCCAGAGTAATCTAACAGGTACTACCACTCCGGGTTAGAGTAAACCTGAACGTAGTGGCAATGAATGGGTACTCCACACTCCTCCAGAGTTCCATAAATGAAACCTAACCATAAGAATAAGTTTAGTGTCATTCCCAGGACCCAACATTTTTGTGGGGGTGAAGAGTGGAAAGAAACCCTCGGTAGGAGATACGATCAGCATATTCTAACCCCACCGACCTGGCAGCTGAGCAAAATAATGTCTATATGAGTCATTGCAAATTTAATGAAATTTTCAAAACAAGAAGCCAATCTCGATACTTTTTGAATGAAGTGTTGTTGTTTTGGGGGGACGGAGCGGGGGGAGAACACAGAATTGTACTAGTGCAACATTCTTCAGGTGTAAACAAGGCCAACAGTATTAATTTGCTGTTCTAGTCTTCCGCCAGGCTACCTGGCATACGTGCCGGGATACCAAACATTGACAAGCATGGATTCACATTGCACTAGGCTTTTGGGTCTAGGGAATCTGCGACCAGCAAGGTCACCTGGCACACCTGCCGGGAGACTTATCAAAGACTGTCATAGTTCACATTGCACCTGGTGATTCTATTATCAGTATTGACCAGTAACACACAAGTCTTGACTCGTGTGCGACTTCCCCCTCACCTAAATCCCCACTATAAAAAATCCTGCCTCGTGGGAGACACTGATAAATATCAAATGCAACATCTTTTAAACACACCGTAACCCCCCACCCCCACCCCGAGCTCAGTGCCCCTTTTTTCTTTTTTTTTCTTTTTTTTTCTAAACTGAAAACTCATCGATAAGTTTTGACTCTAGGGAGGCATTAAAAGACTATCACAACAAAACAAAAGTAAATTTCGACCAATGGAAATTTCACTGCCGGAATTGATGTGTTGAATACCGAGGGGACTATTTTAAAGAAAATTAACGTTTCATTCATTGTTCATTTCTTGCTTGGTAAATACAGCTTCATCTCGATATTTTTTATACACACGATGTATTTCATTGAAAAACATGAAAGTTAATAATCTTTTCACTGAACTTAATTTTATAATCTAATTTTATTTCAATCTGAATTTGAGCGGAAATAATTTTGCAAACATAAAATAAAAATTAAATTTTAAGAAATACTAAAACCTTCTGCTTCAGGCTTAACGTTTGATTTGGCTTCTTTGTTTAATTGCATAACTACTTCTGTGGGTTATTCAATGCCAAAGCCATCCAACAAAAACAGTCGTCGTATTATTTAACCCAGAGCCTAGGAGGATTATGATATGAATCCGAAAGAGGACGCAAAAGCGTGACTAGAGTTCGAACTCGCTTACAATGATACCGCAGTCCAGCACGTTGGCCATTACGCCACGAAGACACCCCCCTTCATACCACGAAAAAATATCCCAGAGGGTTAAGCCCCACCCCCCAAAAAAGATGTCCTCGATACCACAATAAACTGCATCTGGAAGTGGGGCTCCTGTTCTGGAGATCTGGGGAGAGTGGTGTCACCCCTTTGTTTCTATTACTCCCGGGTCCACTTCGACTCGGAGTGGGAGCACCTGTCAGGGTCAAATAGAACTGTTTAAGAAAATGTTTAAAATGAATGAACTTTATTAATACATTAACTCTTAAAATGTGGATGAATGCGAAGTGCTCACCGATTTAAAATACTTGCAAATTATTAAATGGGAATAGTTTAAAGTATATAATTATGTACAAATTATTTGTATTAGATAGAAATACTTGAAACCACATAGTTGTGTAAAAAATTATTTGTATTAGATAGAAATACTTGAAACTACATAATTGTACACAAATTATTTGTATAAGATGAAAATAATCACACAATGTCATATAAGGACATACAATTTTTTTTAATATTTGATAGGAATAGATAATTGAAGATTTATTTGAGTCAAATAATTTCAGTCTAAGTAAAATATAATTTATTCATGAATAATTTAACAATAAAACAATTGCGATCAATAATATATTCGCCATGACGAGGTGCATACGATAAGTTTCCAGACTTTTTTGTACAGGCATTTAAAATTGCCGTAGACACTTGAAAATTCACTATGTTATTGCTATACGTCTTATGAGATGACTGACCAATTTTTATGATTTCAGGTTCAAATGAACAGCTACAGCAGCAATTGGAATACACCCTACTAAAGCCTGCCTGTCACAGCTGGTGAATTTCAAAAATGCAATCTGGACGTGAGGACACTTTAGAAGAACGATATACAATAAAATTCTGTTTTAAACTTGGAAAAAAAATGCCACAGAAACGTATGGAATGCTTCAGACTGCTTTTCGACCAACCTGCATGAATCGAGCATCATTTTTTGAGTGGCATAAGAGATTCAAGGAAGGCAGGGAGTCTGTGAGGGATGCTGAGAGGTGTGGGAGGGGTAGGGAAGTTAATACACCAGATTTGATTGGCCAAAGGGTTAGGGTTAGGGTTACTATGTTGAGGTTGTAAGGGAGTTCAGGAAGAGATTTCATTGGAAGAGGCCAGCACTCTTCAAATCGGGTCAGTGGCATTTCCACCAGGACAATACACCAATCCACAACTCCATCCTTGTCATAGACTATTTGACCAAGATGGGCGTCAAGACAGTTCCTCAGCCTCTCTATAGTCCAGACCTTGCTCCCTGTGACTTTTGGTTATTCTCTAAGCTCAGAGGCTGTCGTTATGAGACAATTGAGGAGATGAAAGAGGCTGTGACGAAGGTCATTGACACGCTCACACAAGAGGACTTCCATGGGGCCTTCCAGACGTTGTTGGAACGGTGCAACAAGTGCATTGCAGCCGGAGGAGATTACTTCGAAAGGGACTAGAGTTTCATGAGTGTACTATCGATAAAAGTGCCCATACGAAAAAAGTCTGGAAACATATCGTATGTACCTCGTATTTTGACTCGGGGTTTGCCATTCATCTGGTAGCTCGTTGATTCCTCTCAAGTAAAATTCAACTGATTTCGCGCTCAAAAAGTTTTCCACAAACATTTTGCCTGATCTTCTTGAGAAAACTTTTTGTCATTCATTGTAGAGAGAAAAAAAAAGATAGAAATCGCTTGATGCCGAATCGGGTAGGTCAAACAAGTCTAATCCAATATTTTTCTTGTGTGATTCTTACTGAATGTGACCTTGATGTAGATGTACCATGTTTCTCTTATTGGGTGCAGGGCGTTTTCTTTGAAGATTTTTATGCACACGTTGCTGCTATTGAGAGTCTTAGTCTGCATTAAGTATTTGAATGCAGTTTAAAAGCTCAAAATGAATACTCCAAGTTATGGGTTACATAACACCGCAAATGTGCTTTTACAAGGATGGCTTTGGCATTAAATTAACCTGAAGGTTGATATGCCATTAAACAAAAGAGACCAAGCCAATTTCTTTATCAATGAATTCCATATTTTCCTCTACATGAACTGAAAAAACATTATACCAATAATCTAAATGATTTAATCTAGTTTGTTTAAGGTATAATGTTCAGCTGGGACTCAGAAAACAACTGCTAAAATCTGTCACTGGATGACGCTCGTAGTGTAACGGTTATCGTCGTCGTAAGTGGACAAGTTCATATCCTGGATGAGGCTGTTTGCATTTCATGTAGCGCTAATACCCTTTTGGGAAGGTATAAATCCAACAACTCTCACTCTAACTATGGGTAAATAGTAGGGGAGACTGTGCATTTTAACTTTGGCAACCAGTCTTGGTGAAGGAAAACTCTGAATTCCAACCAAAGAGGCTCTTTTCTCGTTGATCCTGCTACTTTGAGAGTTTCTCCTCTACATCTTCCTTCTCCGACCGATCCTCCTCCTCCTCCTACCAATCCTCCTCCTTCTCCTCCTAATGTAATTTACTACAATTCAAACAGTTTGTCATGCTAAGATAATTTCAAACTCACACAGCGAAACATACAAATGTTTTATCTTTTTGTTTTTGTTTTGTTTGTTTTACGGGCGGGGTCTTTTTTATGCCTTTGATCAAAGACGACTGACTGCGCAAAATGGCTTCAAAAGCAATCTCGTCTATCATGTGACAGCTTAAATTTGTTTCATGTATCTTCATAATTTGATTTCTTTGTTTAATGGCATATCAACCTTTGTGGGTTATTTAATGCTAAAGCCATTCTTGCAGAACAGTAGTGGTCTTATTTAACTAATAGCTGGACTAGTAAGAAATAGAACGTTATACCTCGACTGGAGTTCGAACTCGCTTACTACGATATCACAGTCCAACACTTTAACCATTAAGCCACGGAGACAACCCAGACTGTGTGAGTGAGTGAATGTAAGTGGGAGTGAGTGTGTGTGTGTTTTACAACCCACCATATTTCTTTTTTCTTCCAAACTCTTTTTGAAATATAAATTTAGTACCTTGAATAAAAGTTACGATATCATCATCATCATCATCATCATGTCGTGCCGCCAGCACGGATATCCCTGAAACTCTCTCGCCACTCCTCCCTATCGTTCATTGCCTCCGGCAGGTCTTCGGAGCTACATACCGTATCCTCACAGAGCTGCTGTATGCATTTTCGAGCTGGTCGTCCTGCTTTTGCACGGCCATATGTGGGGGTCCATAGGAGTACATCACTTATGAGCTCGTCCCTGCTTCTCCAGCAGTGTCCTGCATGTCTGGTTTGTCTAACTTGGACAGTTTTTTTTTATACAATATCAGCCAAGTGGCTATTTTAGATAACAAGTCAGAAGTTCAATCAAAAGCTTGTTCCCGCAAAATTATATCCATTAATATACAATTAGGAATGTGTTTGTTCCCCAAATCAATACCTCTAGTCTGTTCCTAGTTACCAAACCCCCCCTCTTGCTCAGGCAGGATATGACACAAGGCCAAATTTTTAAGCGGAGTTTAACAGGTTTGAATTCAGAGTTTTCCTTCTCCTAAACTAGTTGCCTCACCAAGGCTGAAGAACCCAGTCTTTCCTACTATTTACCCGTGGCTGGAGGGAGAATAATTGGATTCATACCTTTCTCAAGGGTATTAGTACTATGTGAAATGCAATCAGTCTCGTCCAGGATTTGAACTCGTGTCGCCGTGTCCATTTTCTACGACGATAACCATTACACCACGGGCACCTCCATTACACCACGGGTACCTCCATACCTCTAGTCTGTTAAACTATGGTATCCCTACTTTGATCAGCTTACACTAAACCTATTTGTCATGTGATCAAAATTGCATATTAAAACAAATTGATGTTTTTAATTTGAATCAAGGCAATTACACCCGAATATACACACTGGCGACTGTTAATCTGGTCTATTTGAAGAAACTAGTAGGTAAATGAGATAGTACTTCATTGTTAGGAGTTTGGATATGTCCATACTCTATTAGCTAAGTAACAATTTAATAATATAGCTAGTTTAAATCCAGAGATTCACTCATAAACTTGTAACCCCCAAATTACATCCCTTGAAGTATGAGTAGGATCCCCTTTGTTCCCTCAATCAATACTTCTCGTCTGTCAGACAATGGTATCCCTACTTACATAAAACCTCACATAGTTGTGTGATTAAATGACATAAATAAAATGAAATTAAAAAAAAACAAATAAAAATGTTTCTAATTTGAATCAAGGCAATTACATTCCGGATATACTTAAAATATACAGGTAACTATTAATCTAGTTTATTTTTATTTAGAAAAACTGTTGGGTGAATTTTGACTTGGATCTCTCTCTCTCTCTCTCTCTCTCTCTCTCTCTCTCTCTCTGTCATAAGAAGTCAACTTGGTACAAACCTGAAGGAAAACACTTGATCAGTCGATATGAATCAGAGGTGTATATAATACCAGTTAAAATCTCATCTATGGGTCAAATAGATCCGTTTATTTAAAAAAAAGTTAAGGTTTTAAATTTGAATCAGTGCAATTACACTCAGGATATACATAATATATGTAGGTAACTATTAATCTAGTTTACTGTTGGCTGAGCTTAAAACATGATGACTGTATCTCCCTTTCAAAAGAGCCCCTAAAATGGGGGTATCTTGTGTATGACACTAAACTGCATCTCATAGTAAGGCTCCAGTTCTGGAGATCTGGGGAGTATGAAGTACCCGTTCATTGCCATTACTCTCAGGTCCACTCTGATCTGGAGTGGTAATACCTGTTAAAATCTCATCTATGGGTCAAATAGATCTGTTTAAAAATTAAACCTATCTAATATGACCCTGTGAAAAAAAACTTGTTATGGATTTGGGATGTATATAATTGACCCAGCTTTTTTTTCCTTTTTTCTTCCTTTCATATTTTTTATTCCCTCACCATTTCTCTTTTCTCCCCACAAAGTCTTATTGAAATATAAATGTGTCCCTCTTGAGAGGAGTTTAGATATACTCCCACAGTATTGGATAAGTAACTATTTAATAATATAGCAACTTCTGAGGGTCAGTCCTAACCTTATTTGCCTAAACTTATATCGTTTAAAGTAGGATTGAATTCGTCTCCTCACCTCTTGTCTATATAGTATCTCTACTTAAACCAGCTTGCACTAAACTTAGTCAAAATGGTATTGATAAAAATAATAAAATTTATGGTTTTTGATTTGAATCAAAGCAATTGCCCTCAGGATATACATAATATATATGTCGTCATCATCATCATGGTGTGCATTCACAGATTTTCTTGACTCTCTCTTACTCTCCATCCTTTTCATCCATCAGTTTGGTAAGTCACCAAGACGTCATCAAATGTCTGCACAGGGCTGATGAATGTAAGTTTTTGCTAGTAGCCAACACTGCTGTATCCATGTCTAGGAGCCCTTGGGAAAACATCCCTTATGTTGTTTATCGACACAATATCATGATAGCCTAATTGATTGTGAATTCAAGTAAATACGAGCTCTAATGTATAAGATTCACATATTTCATACATGGTAGTTTTGATTTCAGAGAAAATTAAGTACCGATAAAGATAAGTAAAGTTGTCTCCCTTTAGTCGAGGATGACCCGAAGGCTCCCTTTAGTCCAGACCTTGCTCTCTGTGACTTTTGGTTATTCTCTAATCTCAGAGGCTGTCGTTATGAGACAATTGAGAAGATGAAAGAGACTGTGACGAAGGTCATTGACACGCTCACATAAGAGGACTTCCATGGGGCTTTGAAGAAGTTGTTGGAACAGTAGAACAAGTGCATTGCAGCCGGAGGAGATTACTTCGAAGGGGACTAGAGTTTCATGTGTGTACAATCAATAAAAGTGCCCATACGAAAAAAGTCTGGAAACTTATTGTGTGCTCCTTGTATATGCAGACATGGTCGGAAACAGGTCATACGATTGAAAAATAGATTAAAGAACTGATCACGATTCATCAGCCGTTTCTTTGCTTTTGAGTCGATTGTCAGACACAAATACCAGAAAATACCGATGACGACAGAAATACCAGTGCAAAAAGAGTTCAAAGCCAAATAACCATTCTCTCTCTTTCTATATATATATATATATATATATATGTATGTGTGTGTGTGTGTGTGTGTGAATATACGAATATAAGCATAAGCATAGTCTGTATGTATCTATTTACCCAACCCCTCCTCCGCGGGGAGGATGCAACACGAGGTTATTTTTTAAGCGCGGTAAAATTGCTTTGAATTCTAAGTTTTCCTTCTCCTTGATTGATTGCCGTACCAAAGTTAAAGAGGCCAATCTGTCCCACTATTTACTCATAGCTGATGAAGTGAGAAAGAGATGAATTAATGTCTTTATTAAGGGCATTAGCACGAAGTGATAGACAAACAGTTTCGTCGAGAATTTGAACTCGAGTCACTGTGTTCATTTCCTACGTTGATAACCGTTACTTATGTGTGCGTATATATGTACAAGTGTATGTATGTGCGTGTATGTGTGCGTAAGTGCGTGTGTGTGAGTATGTATGTGAGTGTGTATGTATGTGCGTATATGTGTGTATGTATGTGCGTATATGTGTGTGTAAGTGCGTGTGCGTGTGTGTATGTATGTATGTGCGTGTGTATGTATGTGCGTGTGTATGAATGTATGTATGTATGTGCGTGTATGTGTGTGTAAGCGCGTGTGTGTGAGTATGTATGTGCATGTGTGTGTATGTATGTGCGTGTAAGTGTGTATGTAAGTGTGTGTGGATGTATGTATGTGTGTGAAAGTGCGTGTGTATGTATGATTATGTGTGTGCATATATGTGTATGTATGTATGTATGTGTGTGAACGTGCGTGTGTATGTGCATGTGTGTGTATGTATATACGTGTGTATGTGAGTATGTATGTGTATGTATGTATGTGCATGTGTGTATGTATGTATGTGCGAGCTTATGTATGCATGTGCGTGTGTATAAGAGTATGTATGTGCGTGTGTGTGTGTGCGTATGTATGTGCGTATGTGTGTGTATGTATGTGCGTGTATGTATGTGTAAGTGCGTGTGTGTATGTGTGTATGTATGTATGTGTATGTGTGCATGTATGTGCATGTGAGTATGTATATGCCGTGTGTATGTATGTGCGTGTATGTGTGTGTATGTGTGTGCATCTGTGTGTATGTGTGCATGTATGTGCGTGTGTATTAGAGTATGTGCGTGTGTGTATGCGTATGTATATGCGTGCGTGCGTGTGTGTGTGTATATATATATAAGTGCGTACGTATGTGTGTATGTAAGTACGTGTGTGTGTGTGCGTATGTATGTGCGTGTGTGTGTGTATGTAAAATAGCATTAAAGAAGTAGCTAAAACAAATTAGAGAGGTCACTTAACTGGCGAGACTGGGGAGACTGCGAAACGGTACTGAGACCGTATATTTTTTGAAAACAATTCAGTCCAGTCACAGAGGGCGGTTTTAGCTGGCAGCATCTCACCATCGTCTAAAAAGACTAAGGATTGGATTTATTGTCTGACGCCTAAGGCGCCCATGCGGTGGGGGGGTGCCAATGAGTCTAAGACAATTTTTTCACCTACCGGTACCGGAAATACACTTCCTGGACGGTTCCGATTATTGTCAAAAGAAATGAACTCGACCATCCGTGTTAAAATCTATTTTCATTTCACATTGTTCTATATTTCTTGTAGTAAATACAAGAAGGCACGAAGCCTTGTGGTTTGGGGGGAGGGGAAGGGAGCGGTCATGCTTTAACTATATTTTCTATGGGGAACCTAGCTAGCCACATTCGCCGACCCATTCAACAATAATCACTCGTCCATCTCCTTGCACGCAGCAACCACCAAAATACCGCATTTGCTCTATGAAAAAGTCCTACTTAAAACCCGAAAGTGATGCATGATTTTATTTACAATGAATGATTTTTTACAATGGATATGATGGGAATGGGAGAAAAAACCCGAAAAACATATATACACGAAAACAAGGAAAAAATCCCCCGTTTGGTTTCCCTCCCATCCCCCCGTCTATAAAATTGGAGGCCGACTGTTTTCCGGGTCATTTCACATAGTTCTAATACCCTTGGGAAAGGCAAGAATCCAAATATTCACTTCTCTTTTATGAGTAAATAGTAAGACTGATTGAACTCTTTAATTTTAGTAAGGTAAGCAGCTAGGTTTATCACCTGATGCCAGAGGCACCCGGCGAGGAGGAATACAGACGGGACTTAGACGATTTTTGCGCCTGCTTGTGTCCATCTGTTAACATCGATGTTTATTTACTCCGATGGCAACTGGTGGGTGCAGTTCTTCCGGGTGAGGTGTTTTTTGTTTGTTTGTTTCTATTTTTCCCTGTCCGAATAATGCTCTACACTTCAAAAAGGACGGTAAGACGTGAGTGATTAAATGAAAAGTGTCACCTCTTCTCACTGCTTCTGTTATCTACCCAGCTATCTTCTTGGTACAGTTCTTAAAATGACAGACCCTACTTGAAACGTTGACATTCTCACCGTTGCAGACAAGTGGTACCACCAGTCTACATAACTGATCACTATTTCACACGTATTGCATTAAAATGTACTCAATGACATCTCCTGATACATGTTCAACAATGTGCACTCAATGACATAATGGTTAGCTAGCAAAGCTACCAGAACTATTGTTTGGGAGTTCGATTTTTGTCGGGTACTCCATACTTCTTGCCGTGAGCCGAACTAAACTATGACATTATTGGACAACGTTAGTATTTTTACGTAATAATTTACGTGCAGACCAGTGCTTCTGCCTCGAGTCGACGTTGCTGAAATGTACACCTTCAATAAGTTTCCAGACTTTTTTGTACAGTCATTTAAAATTATCGTAGACTCTTGAAAATTAACTATGTTATTGCTATACATATCATGAGATGACAAACCAATTTTTATGATTTCAGCTTCAAATGAACAGCTACAGCAGCAATTGAAATACACCCTACTAAAGCCTGATTGTTACAGCAGGTGAATTTCCAAAATGCAATCTGGACGTGAGGACATTTTAGAAAAACGATATGCAATAAAATTCGGTTTTAAACTTAGAAAAAATGCCATGCGATGAAAGCTGGATCTACTGCTATGACCCATAGACCAAGAGACAGAGTTCCCAGTGGAAGAATACTGGCTCTCCCAGACCCAAGAAGGCCAGACAGAGCAAATCCACCCACAAACTTTTGATGATCCCTTTTTTTGACAGCACTGGCATGATTTACATGCACTGGGTTCCCACTGGATAGACAGTCAACAAGGAATACTATGTTGAGGTTTTAAGGGAGTTCAGGAAGAGATTCCTAGGGAAGAGGCCAGCACTCTTCAAATCGGCTCAGTGGCATTTCCACCAGGACAATACGCCAGTTCACAACTCCATCTTTGTCACAGACTATTTGGGCATCAAGACACTTTGTCACCGTCCCTATTGTCGAGATCTTTCTCCCTGTGACTTTTGGTTCTCATCATCCCTCACAGACTCCCTGCCTTCCTTGAATCTCTTATGCCACTCAAAACTGATGCTCAATTCATGCAAGATGGTCGAAAAGAAGTCTGAAGCATTCCATACGTTTCTGTGGCATTTTTTTTCCAAACTTAAAACAGAATTTTATTGCATATCGTTCTTCTAAAGTGTCAGATTGCATTTTTGAAAATCACCAGCTGTGACAATCAGGCTTTAGTAGGGTGTATTCCAATTGCCGCTGTAGCTGTTTTGATTTGAACCTGAAATCATAAAAATTGGTCAGTCATCTCATAATATATATACCAATAACATAGTGAATGTTCAAGAGTCTACGACAATTTTAAATGCCCATATGAAAAAAGTCAGGAAACTTATCGTATGCACCTCATAACCGCTTCTGTGGTGTTTTGTTATAACTCCTACAACATTAAATGTTGAATATTCACTTTCAGTTCCGCCATTTTAGAGGCGTGAGATCATAGATTAAATTATAATCCACATTTTTGCACAACTGAAATAAGAATGACCAATAAAGTCACTCCTTAATCAGATAATTTCTGGTTGCTTTTAAAACATTGGAGGTTTAAAATATGTAAAATAATTTTGAGAAATAAAATAAAATTTGCAATACAAAGAAATTTAGGGGAATAAAATATGTAGGAATGTGAGTGACACTAAAGCCAAGTTTTGTATTTAACTGGATAATATTTTTAGTTAACGGTAATTCCGTTAACGGTAATTTCAGTCGGTAAGTTTAAACAGTAAGTCCGCTGCTTTCTAGGTCGGATATTGGTTCGGAAAGATAACACAGACAATAAAGTTTTCAAAGGGGAATTTTATACAAAGGAACAAGAAAGAAAGGGATAGAAAAGATAAAATGTTGCAAATTTTTAGTACAATTTGCAGGAAACTTATCTGAGAGAGTGTCCGGGAAACAATGTTCTTTGAATTTGAGTCTTTTTCTTTTCTTTTTTTGTTTTATCAAAAAGTTTCAAAGCTCATTAAATTTCGAGTTTTCTTTAAGGTTCTTTTCCTAAGAAATCTCGGTTGAATTTTCTTTCAGTTGGATTTTCTTGGTAGAACTTCAGTAATCGACTTTCATTTATTTTTACTTTTATTTCTTAGAGAGCTCCATTCATGAAGCGAGTGACGAAACCTTTCTGGTGGCTTAAGGTTTTCCTGCCGTTACAGTTCGGTCCCCGAATTCATACTAAGGGTTCAATCAGTAGTTCTTGATAAAAAAGGAGGAAGTCACTTTTTGGTGCCGCACTGTCTGGGATTACTTCTTCCTTCTCCACTCCTGCCAAATCAAGTGCCGCACCTGATCAGCTTGATTTTTTTTTTCTTAGAAATAAATTTTTATATATGCAGTTACAACTTGCTTTTTTCAAAAATAGAAATTATTTACGACTCAACCCAATAAATACTTTACCAAATTTTGTTTTTCGCGAAAAAAATAAAATTTTTTGAATTTATTTATTCATTCTTACGCATACAACCCAGTCGGCCTGGGCAGTAGAATATTCCAACTGCATCTCTGCAGAGGGATAGACCCCCCCACACACACACACACACCAAGTGTCCGGGATATGACACTAAACAATCTGATGGTGAGGATCCTATCCTAGAGCTTTGGGGAATGTTGAGAACCCCTTCATTAGCATTACTCCCAGGTCCACTCTGTCCCGAAGTGGTAGTACCTGTTAGGATCCCATTTATGCATCAGATAGAACTGTTTGGTCATTTAACTGAGTGCAAACAAATGACTGATGGTTAATTGAATTGTTTGTATTTGATTGGAATACTTGAAACCATTCAACTGTAAAAAGTGAATTATTAGTATGACAGCAATACTTGGAACCATTTAACCGTGTGCAAATAAAACTATTATTGTGAGCCATATTTGAAGCCTCTTTACTGTGTGCAAACAAATGACTAATAATAGAATTACTGGGTGGAACGATAAAATTGTCGTCCTCAAGAAAACAACACAGCTTTATTTTAAAACTTTTATTGAAAAAATCAATTCATGTAACTTGATTATGTAGTAGAGCTGACATCTATTCAATGTAGCCGCCTTCAGCCTCAATCACCGCCTCGATACGGATCCAGAACTGGGAGCATGCCTTTTCCACAAGCGCCGGCGGGAGATCGGTGAATACTCGGCGGATGGCGGCGATCAGGCTGGCTTTGGTGTTGTGGGAGGTCATGTTGGTGATGTTCTCGACGTATGACCAAACGAAGTAGTCCAGCGGGTTCAGGTCGGGGGATGAGGGGACCGTGAGAGAAGGGTACAAATTCGTAGCACTCCTTCTGAAGCCAAGCCTGGGTCTCTTTGGACTGCCACACCTAGAGTTTGCCACCGGCCACCTGATTGCACCAGGGGATCGCCACACTCTTCAGCACATATAGGTACATTTTAGTGTTGACTTTCAAGCCGACTTCGAAGATGTGAGGTGACGTGATGTGGCCCTCACTTGAAACCACACCAAAGACCATAACCGTAGCCGGAAATTTTGTTTTCATCACCCTGGGCCCATCCCTATTATTCGTGGCAATCCAGATTTGCATTTTGAGGGTGCGGGCAATGGTCCTGTTGTCATAACTTGGATCGGTAGAGAGCATGAGTTGTACAGCGGCACATCTCCAATCTCGTTCGTTGAACACTGTGTCACTTTCAGACGTGATAGAAGGCTCTTATCGCTCTTGGGATTTGTACACAACTGGCCAACTAGTAGATGGTCTGCAACAAAAAAAGAAAACCGGGTTTCATTAAACGGAAATGGAATCATGTCGTCTTTTCTAGGGCGACAATTTTATCGTTCCACCCTGTATTAGTGTTAGATAGCAATACTTGAAACCATTTAATTGTGTGCAAACAATAACAATACTTGTGTGCAAGCAAATTAGCTCTAATTCATTTAGATATAAGATTACATGCAAACCATTCTCTTACACATCATATATGTATAACCATTTAACTGTGTGCAAACAAATCACTGATGTTAAATTAAATTGATACTGTTATATAGTAATACTTGAAACCATTTAACTGTGCACAAACAACAAATAAGCTCTGACTCGCTTAAAAGGTTATCAACAAATTACAAAACATATACTTTATGTATGTATAAAGAGGATTTGGCATTAAATAACCTACAAGGGTTGATATACCGTAAAACCCAACCAAACCAAATCATATATTTAATATATATGTATAAAGAGGATTTGGCATTAAATAACCTACAAGAGTTGATATACCATAAAACCCAACCAAACCAAATCATATATTTAATATGTATGTATAAAGAGGATTTGGCATTAAATAACCTACAAGAGTTGATATACCATAAAACTCAACCAAACCAAATCATATATTTAATATATATGTATAAAGAGGATTTGGCATTAAATAACCTACAAGGGTTGATATACCATAAAACCCAACCAACTAATCAATGTGTTAATTTACAAAGCTTTTTGCTCAGATGTGGCACAAGGTCGTATGAATGAGGCACCCAATGACACTCGGATTCACTCGTAAATGTTTGCAAGTGTTACGTACTAACCATTACACCACCAGAGGCGCCCAAACTAAATATTAGTAACTTTTGCTAAGATGTGACACAAAGCCGTAAGAATGAGGCACCTAATGAGACAAAGCTGTGTGAATGGGACACCCTGTGAAAATCGAACTCACACCTGAAGTTTTGCTAGTCTTATGCGATACCCAATACACCACCCGAGACGCCCAAACTAAATAATTTACTGAGCTTTTTGTTTAGATGTGACACAAGTCCGTAAGAATGGGGCATCCTATGAGACACGAACTCACTCGTGAAAGTTTGTTAGTCTAGCTTACTAAACATTACACCACCGGAGACATCCAAATTTACGGATCTTTTTGCTTAGATGTGGCACAAGGCCATATGAATGGGGCATCCTTTGAGAATCGAACTCACGCGTGAAGGTTTGGTAATCTAGCTTGTTAACCATTCAACCATCCGAAGCGCCCACCAACCAACCAATGTATCTGATAGCTTTTTATGGTCTTCATCAGATATTGATTCAATATTATTGTTTGTATATACGGAAAATAATTTGCATATGTGTGGTATGAATCGTGCAATTTCTGCTACTGGATTTACATTTGCACAGACGTGCGTGTGTGTTTAACAGGGTTCCGTGCATTTTTTCCCTCTTGCAACCCTCAATTTGGCCACTTCACAAACAATCCTCTTTTGCACGACACCCGGATATCAAAAGTATTTTAATTGATTTCCTGTGCGCATTAATCATTATCTGTCATTTACTTCGCTACTATAACCCGAATCATTTCTATTTTGATGGTCCCATGGGTGATCTTTCTCTCTCTCTCTCTCTCTCTCTCTCTCTCTCTCTCACACACACACACACACACATGGACACACACATAAACACTACTTGCGTACGTGGTGTAATGGTTATGGTCATACAAACTGAACTTGGAAGTAAATAATGGCAAGGAATACGACGGTATGGAGAAAAAGTGATACACAAAGTAATCAAAAATGAAGAATTTATTATGAAGGAGGGTCAACGTTAAACGTTTCAGTTTTAATGAACCTTCATCATGCGCTTTTCCTAAATATATCTAAAACTGATCACAACTTTGATTTTAATGCTGCTACAAATGTTAGCTTATATCCATAACAAAAGATTTAAACAAATTTTTAAAACTGGTGCAATTTCGCTTTTACCCTCTGTTGATACACACCCTGGATTTTTTAACCTATCCCCTTTTTAGGAAAACTTAAATGAATATTTAAATATCTTCAATATATATATATATATATATATACCTCTCTATGATAGCTATATTATTTAAACTTTCACTCAGTTTTTCTTCCTTTGCTATTTTCTATATTTTCATTAATAAACTTAACAATTTACATACGGTCGATATTTATGTTTTAACCCTATTTAATTATTTACGTGTGGTATATTCGTTTGTCTACTTCCTTTTCCTTTCCTTTCTTTTCCTTTCTTTCTCGCGATTCTTTTCCTTCTGTTCTCCTTTTCCTCTCCTCTCTTTTCTCTCATCTCTTTCTCTTTTTTCTTCTAATTCTTTTCTTTCCTTTTCTTCTGTTTTTCTCTCTCTTTTCTTCTTCTTCTTCTTTATATTCTTCCTTTCTTCACTTTTCTTTTCTTTCTTTTCTTTCTTCTTCTTCTCGTTCTCTTTTCCCTTTCTTCTTTTCTTTTCTTTTCTTCTTTTTAATCCGTTTTGTCTCTTTGTATTATATCATCGCCTAAAACAACCACGTGATAGTTTTTCGAGAAAGAACGTTGATTAAATGATTGAACGGTTATATAATTTTTCTTTATATATACTCTCCTTCCTGTTTTTTTTTTTTTTTGTATTTTATTTGTATTTTATTACGCATACGTCATTGTTCTATCAAGACTTGGTATCACCATTCTAAAGTCCTGATGAAGGTTCATTCAAACCGAAACGTTTAAGGTCGACTTTCCTTTATATTAAATTCTTCATTTTTGATTACTTTGTTGTTTAATTTTTCTCCAAACTGAACGTGACAAACCGAATTCAAATCTTGCAAAATATGGTTTGCTTTTCACTTCGATGATTTCTTGGTTTGGTTTGGTTTGGTTTGGTTTCTTTGTTTAATGGCATATCAACCTTTGTAGGTTATTTAATGCCAAAGCTACTCTCCTAGAATGGTACTATTTAACCCATAGCTGGGAGTATAAGGAGGTTCAATGCCTTTCCCAACGGTATTTGCCCGAAAGTGAACGTAATAGCGCGACTGGAGTATGAACTCGCTTACTACGATTCCGCAGTCCATCGCTTTAACCATTACACCACGAGGACACCCCTTTTCACTTCGAGTTAATTCTCTTAAGAAAGGCGCGAATCCTTCTCTTCTCCCTTCAGCTATGAGTTAATAGTAGGGCAGACTAGGTTCTTCAGCTCTAATAGGACAACCGATCTAAGAGAAGGAAAAAATCTTAATTCAATACCCGTGGAGTGTTGTTCAAGAGAATTTGTGTTGCACATTGGGGCACCATTTTTCTGTTATCAGCTCATCTTAACAATGTGACGGGCTCTACCCCACAATAAACAAATCATCTGTGTAGGTAGATCAGAGATTCACGTCTTTAATTAAACTGTTGAACCCTCCTACGTTGACTTCGACGTTTACATGAAAACTTTGTTACTGCCCATGTAGAAGTAGCAACCGGGTGCAAGCCAACTATAGCAAGAGTAAAGATGTAAAATTCCTTGGGAGTCAATAGCAGTTAGTGAAAAACGAGTTAACATAAAAAAAAATTTTACTTAATAAAAGAAAACCAACAAATACCTACGTGCAGAGAAAAAAAACAGAGAGAACAAACGAAAAGATACGAGGTGCATACGATAAGTTTCTGGACTTTCTTCGTATGGTTACTTTTATTGATAGTACACACACGAAACTCTAGTCCCCTTCCAAGTAATCTTCTACGGCTGCAGTGCACTTGTTCTACCGTTCCAACAACTTCTTCAAGGCTCCATGGAAGTCCTCTTCTATGAGCGTGTCAGTGACCTTCATTATAGTCTCTTTCATCTCCTTAATTCTCTCATAACGACAGCCTCTAAGCTTGGGGAATAACCAAAAGTCACAGGGAGCAAGGTCTGGACTATAGAGAGGCTGAGCAACTGTCTTGATGGTCATCTTGGTCAAATAATCTGTGACAAGGATGGAGTTGTAGATTGGTGTATTGTCCTGGTGGAAATGTCACTGAGCCGATTTGAAGAATGTTGTCCTCTTCCCTAGGAATCTCTTCCTGAGCTCCCTTAAAACCTCAACATAGTAACCATAACCCTAACCCTTTGGCCAATCAACTGAGGCGTATTGACTTCCTTACTCCTCCTACACCTCTCAGCATCTCTCACAGACTCCCTGCCTTCCTTGAATCTCTTATGCCACTCAAAACTGATGCTCGATTCATGCAAGATGGTCGAAAAGAAGTCTGAAGCATTCCATACGTTGTTTCTGTGGCATTTTTTACAAGTTTAAAACAGAATTTTATAGCATATCGTTCTTCTAAAGTGTCAGATTGCATTTTTGAAATTCACCAGCTGTGACCATGAGGCTTTAGTAGGGTGTATTCCAACTGCTGCTGTAGCTGTTCATTTGAAGCTGAAATCATAAAAATTGGTCTGTCATCTCATAAGATGTATAGCAATAACATAGTGAATTTTCAAGAGTCTACGACAATTTTAAATGCCTATTAAAAAAGCCTGGAAACTTATCGTATGCACCTCGTATCAAAAAGAACAACTAAAATACTTCCAATGACAAATAAATAAAAACGGAAGTTCGGTAGAAGATAAACAATCCCAATTAGCATGGCAGATTAGCAAATGAAGTAAGTGGAAGAAAAAACAACTCGACAGCAAAACTGAACGACAGCCATATCTCATCAACGGAAAACGATGTTAACATACACATAGGAAAGGCGAGAACTACTATTGACAGTTTGTCGATCATATGGAAATCTGATAAAATAAAACAAGATTTCTTTCGACCAGTCGATATGTTAGTACTACTGTGTGGATGCACCGCCTTAACTCAAACGAAAACCATGAAGAAAAAGCTAGTTGGGAACTACACAATATTACTGCATAAGGTTTTTGTACCGTAGCGGTACCAAAGAGAATTTAGACCCTGTTGTGGTAAAAGTTGAAGAACGCAAGAAACTCTGTTTAACAACTGAAAAGTTTATTCACTACTACTACTACTCGTAGGTAGTCTCCGGAAGAAAGAACGAAAGAAAGTATAAAAGCTGAGGCGACCGCGTCAGCTAGACAAAGAAAAGCAACATGCCCTGGTAAGAAAAAAAGAGAGCAAACACAAACCTTGAACTTCCTTCCTAGCTTTCTGTTGTATTTTTATTATGCTTGTCCGCTGGGTTGCTTCTAGTCTAAGGCTCCCTTTGGAGCGCACCCCCAAAATTGAGGCTCGTAAACTTTCATCTCCTTTCATCTTTAACGTGTTCGCCTTACATGTTCAACACTATGTCTTTACCTTGTCACGTCTCGCTGTTAACTCCCAAAAAGCCATGAGTCATCCCTTCCTTTCCACCTGGTATCGGCGAGAGAAACATCTGCTTCAACTGATTCCACACAAGCCACAAAGAATTTGGGGGGCCTCCAGTTTTCCCTAGTCATTTTTAACTCCAACAAGAGCTTCGGCCTGGCTGTTTGGAGACTGTCTACTTTTTTATTCTTTTTTTTTTTCCAATTTCAATTTTCTATGAATCGTTCAATTATGTTACATTTTGACAAAATCCTGGAAGCAGAAACCCACAAAGGGCTACCGTAAAGACACTTGCCTCCCATCTCACAAGCCCTACAAATAAGACGAACAAGACATCTTGGGAATTGCTGGAGAAATAAAGAAAAACTCATAAGCGACGTTATCTGAGTGGATTTCTACACATGAACAAAAGTAATTAGCTTGACTTAGTCTAATACAAAGGCCATACTAGTGAGACACTCGGTGAGACTCGAATTCACTACGCAGAAGTAAAGGTCTGTTAGATTAACTTTACTCTAAATTTAAGATAAAGAATTCTGCTGTAAGAAAACCTGCTGGTTGAATTTATTAAGAAATATTTATAAATTTTATGATTCCCATAAAGTATAAATTTCTTTAACTTTGAAAAGAAATATTTTGAGGGATTTTTTTTTTCTTTTGTGGGGGAGGAGTTTTGGAATTTCCCTCGCTTTATTTCTGTTTCCTTCGTTTTATTACATTTTAAGTTTTATAGTTGAATTTATTTATGCCACGACCTTAAAACAAGAATGAGATGGGGTTTTTTTTATACCTTCCTTCTAACTTCCTACACACACAACAGTTCACGTGATCGTTTATTTATCTCTGTATTCATTTGTTCGTCTGTTTTGGTATTTATTTATTTATTTATGTATTTGTTTATTTTTCTATTTGTTTATTTGTGTTTTTGATGTTTTATTTGCTGGTGCATTTAACGATCTATTTCTTTTTTTTTTTTTTTTTTTTTGAATATTTATTCATTCATTTTTTTTCCCTTGATGATTCGATTTGTTCTACTTGCCCAGTCAGCTGGGGCTGTAGAATACACCGACTGCTTCTCTGCAGAAGGATAAGACACCCCACCACCAACGAGTGTCCTGGATATGACACTAAACAATCTGATGGAGAAGTTCCAGTAATGCTGGAGCTTTGAGGAATGAGAAGTACCCCTTTCATTGCCATCGGTCCCAGGTCCACTCTGACCCAGAGTGGTAGTACCTGATAAGGGTCCTATCTATGGCTTAAATAGAATTAAACCGTGGTTTGAGTTAACTTGTTTTGGCATTTAAATTGCGTATTTATTTTAAATTGGATTGTTTAAAATAGAACTGTTTTTACAGTCAGTGTATTCTACAGCCCCAGCCGACTGAGCAATACACAGAGTTAAACGTCAAAACAGTTTTATTTCAGATAATTCAGTTTAGCATAAGTGCACAGTTTAGACATCAAAACAGTTCTATTTCGAGCAATTCAGTTTAGCATAAGTACACAGTTTAAATTCAAAACAGTACTATTTTAAACAATTCAATTTAGCATAAATACACAGTTTGAATGCAAAAATCAGTATAGTGAAGGAAGCAAGGTTCAGTTCTATTTAACTCGTAGATAGGACCCTTATCAGGTGCTACCACTCCGGGTCAGAGTGGACCTGGCAGCGATGGCAATGAAGAGGTACTCCGCATTCCCTAAGCTCCAGTATTACTGGAACCTTACCATCAGATTGTTTAGTGTCATATCCAGGACTCTGCAGAGATACAGTCGGTGTATTCTACAGCCTCAGCCGACTGGCCAATAATTGGTTTGGTTCCTTTGTTTAATAACATATCAACTTTCGTGGGTTATTTAATGTCAAAACCATCATTGTAGAAGAACAGAAGTGATACTTTTTAATTCATAGCAGGAGGCGATAAAAGGGTTCATAGCTTTCCCAAGGGTATTAGTCCAAAAGTGAATGTAATACAGAACTGGAGTTCCAACTCGCTTACTTCAAGGCAACAGTCCAGTACTTCAGCCATTACACCACGTGGTCTACCCTAACCCTACCCGCTCTTATTCGTCGCTCGAAAAAAAATGCGTAAACAATTATAGTAACTATGGAAAATTTGCTCTATCCAAATACGTCTTTGTGCTCCGTGAATCTGTTGTAGTTTCAGCGGGAATATATTAGAAGGCATTATTTTCTGAGTCTCCCTCGTATATTCACGATAGCGTGTTGCTTCGAATGAAGAAAATGGTCACATTATTCTCGAATTCCCACCCAAAAACACTGACTATTATATCATAAACCACAATCAATTCGTTGTGTTTCACTCCTGAGTCAGAGATATAAGCTTTGCCCTTGAGTTCACTTGGCGTTTCGTCATCGTAAGATCGTCATTCATTTATAAAATGTCATTTTTACATCATCGATGCCAAAGATAAATAAAAAAAAGTGTCAAACACATTCTTTCCCACTTCCCACTCCCAACATACATACACACACAATTAATATGTTAGTTGCATTCTATCGATGCGAGACGCCTACATTGAAATAATGGCGGAAATAATACTAAAACTTTTTAACTTGACTACTAAAATCGGTTAACATAACGCCGTTGAATGAAGGCAAATATTGAATGAAAATCATTCGAAATATCCCAGTGATGGTATCAATTTCCGATTTCTAGTCAGCAATTAGATCAGTTATTTTCCCGAATGTAGTCACTGTTCAACAATGTTACTGATCGATCCTAAAAAGGTTATGAGAAGTAACTTTTCTCAACGAATGAAGAGAGGGTGGATTTTATATAGAGATTTATACGTCATCTATTTCACAGTGATGATTAAAACTGGCCGGTCGTCAAGAATTCTATTTGTATCAAAACGGTTCATGCTGTATAAAAGGTTGGGAACCTCTGGTCTAGAGAGGAACGAGTTTAATAGGGATGTAAAGAACATAATTGAAGTCTCCTGGGCAAAGTAAAAAATAACATTTTCTTAAACTCTAAAATTCTAAAGACCAAAATATAGGTTAGATCTAGGCAACGGCACCACGACGATCCACCAGGTTAAGGAAGGAAAGTGAAGAGGAGCGCTGCCCAGTAATGTCGCTGTTTCAAAAAAGGCCATGGAGGGAGATAATTATGCATGGTACGAGGAACATTAAATAAGTTTCCAGACGTTTTTCGTATGGGCACTTTTATTGATAGTACACACATGAAACTCTAGTCCCCTTCCAAGTAATCTCCTCCGGGTGCAATGCACTTGTTCTACCGTTCCAACAACTTCTTCAAGGCTCCATGGAAGTCCTCTTCTGTGAGCGTATCAATGACCTTAATTACAGCCTCTTTCATCTCCTCAATTTCTCATAACGACAGATTCAGAGCTTAGAGAATAACCAAACGTCACAGGAAGCAAGGTCTGGACTGTAGTGAGGATGAGGAACTCTCTTGATGGCCATCTTGGTCAAATAGTCTGTGACAAGGATGGAGTATTGATGGTGCATTGTCCTGGTGGAAATGCCACTGACCCGATTTGAAGAATGTTGGCCTCTTCCCTAGGAATCTCTTTCTGAACTCCCTTAAAACCTCAA
The DNA here is from genome assembly GCA_963585895.1 of Sepioteuthis lessoniana. Lineage (NCBI taxonomy): Eukaryota > Metazoa > Mollusca > Cephalopoda > Myopsida > Loliginidae > Sepioteuthis > Sepioteuthis lessoniana. Next base: position 92,511,364 of record OY757923.1, on the reverse strand, counting down.
CATAGTAACCCTAACCCTTTGGCCAATCAACTGTGGCGTATTGACTTCTTTACTCCTCCTACACCTCTAATCATCCCTCACAGACTCCCTGCCTTCCTTGAATCTCTTATGACACTCAAAACTAATGCTCGATTCATGCAAGATGGTCGAAAAGCAGTCTGAAGCATTCCATACGTTTCTGTGGCATCATTTTTTTCCAAGTTTAAAACAGAATTTTATTGCATATCGTTCTTCTAAAGTGTCCTCACGTCCAGATTGCATTTTTAAAATTCACCAGCTGTGACAATGAGGCTTTAGTAGGGTGTATTCCAATTGCTGCTGTAGCTGTTCATTTGAACCTGACATCATAAAAATTGGTCAGTCATCTCATAAGACGTACAGCAATAACATAGTAAATTTTCAAGACTTTACGATAATTTTAAATGCCTGTACAAAAAAAAACGTCTGGAAACTTATTGAATGCGCCACGTACCTCAACGACCTATCAGGTTATTGGAGAGGTGAAGAGTGCTGCCAAGCAACTTGGTTGTCTCAAGAGAGATCCGAAAGGAAATATTGCTTAAGCAAATTTGAATAAGTAATAATCTCTTTGTCTTTTTTATAACATTTCGAATGCTGTTCTTTTCGTCCATCGTCCGGTATTTCTTCCAAGAAAATGGAATGTGACTGTTTATTTGATACTCCAAAGTATTTCTGACACTATAAACTCTTCTGTGCCTAGTTGTCTATTGTTTCCTTCTTATGGAGGCTACAGTCTGTCCTACTATTTACTCATACCAGGGATGAGAATAGATCGATTCATGCCTTTTTTAAAGACATTAGTGCGTCTATGTGAGAAAGTATGTATTTAATTTGGTGTCTTTGTTTAATGGCATATCAACCTTCGTGGGCTATTTAATGCCCAAGCCATCCTTCTAGAAGAACAGCAGTGATGCTATTTATCCCATAGCTGGGGGGATAAGGGGGTTCATACCTTTCCCAAAGGTATTGGCCCGAAAGTGAACGAAATAGCGTGACTTACTACAATTTGGCAGTTCAGTGCTTTAACAATTACACCACGAGGACACCCCCCAGTATGTATTTAAGTGTAGCACATATGTATGTATATGTGTGTATGAGTGTGAGTGTATCTGTATGAGTGTGTGTGAGAGAGAGTATAGATAGCGTATATGTATGTATGTATCTATGTATGTATGTATGTATGTATGTACATAAATGTGTCCTGAATAGATCAGTAGAGAAATTGTAATCAATAAAAATGGCCTGACGTGTCTATTCTGAAATTCGTTTTTGCTTCATTTTTTTTTTCTTTCTTTATGAAGCTGACCCGTGTCTTGCGGTTTTTACCAAAACCCGTCGGTCGATAGATCTTCTTTTTGAAACAACTACAATTTAGGGTAAGGAACAATGTCCAGTCTGACCGGCCAGTCAAACTACAAATGAATACTGCTGTCTGAGTTCTTATCCTTATACTTTCGATCTTCATTTAAATTCTGTTGTTTCGAAATTTTTAGGTTAAATGGTTTGGTTTGGTTATGGTTTGGTTTGGTTTGGTTTGGTTTGGTTTGGTGTGGTTTAGTTTGGTTTATTTTTATTTTATGGTTTGGTTTGGTGTGGTGTGGTTTAGTTTGGTTTGGTTATTTTTTTTGTTTTGGTTTGGTTTGGATATTTTATGGTTTGGTGTGGTTTAGTTTGGTTATTTTTTGTTTTGGTTTGGTTTGGTTATTTTATGGTTTGGTTTGGTTCGGTTTGGTTTTATTATTTTTTGCTTTGGTTTGATTTGGTTTGATTATTTTTTGGTTTTGGCTTTAGTTTCTTTTTTATATTTGGTTTGGCTTCTATTTTTTAATGGCATATCAACCTTTGTGGATTATCTAATATCAAAGGTAAACTTGTAAAAAACAGCCGTGATACTATTTAACCCACAGCTGGGTTGAATAAGGGGTTCAATAATTTTACCAAGTGTATTAATCCAAAAGTTAACGTAATAACGCTGCCGGAGTTCGAACTTGCTTACTTCAGTGTCACAGTCTAGCACGTTAACCACAACACAAAGGGGATTCCCGCTGTTGAGGTCGGAAATTGTAAGTTAATTGCAGGAATGACAATATATAAAAGGTCATATAATGCCCGCACTTCGCTACAGTGGGATGGTTGGCAAGCTTACCTAACAGACTATTACGGGAGTCTGATAGACCAACGATATAGTTTCTTGGGTTTAGTTTATTTATAACCTAATTTCAATTTGTGATTCCAATTGCGCGTAGAAGATCCACTTAGGATCGACTAAGTGGATGTTCTACGCGCAATTGGAATCACAAATTGAAATTAGGTTATAAATAAACTAAACCCCAGAAACTATATCGTTGGTCTATCAGAGTTGTCTCCCTTAAACTGTTTTTTTTTTTTTTACTTGGCTTAGGGATGTCATTCCGTAAAATACGATGTACAGTATTCGATATTCTAGCTTGTGAGGGGCTAAAATAGGCTCAAGACCATCCTCACACAAAAAGATACTCATGTACGGTGCTTATGAGATTTTTTTCAGTTCTGTCGGCATTCCCCTTACCCCTTTAAAAACAAGAGGCTGGTGCTGCCTCGATAAGGATGGAGAAGGCCCCTAAAACTAAGCAGCTATTAATTCTAGCCCACCCAGTGCGAACATCAAATACAGTATATAGCAAGGCTTCTCAAACCTTTTACTTGAGACCCCCACCAACTCACATTTGTTACCAAATTTAATTTTCATTCGCCCTCAAACAAATCAATTGAATATTCAATAATAAAACACAACTAATTTAGTCTCCATGGATGCCATGAGGAGAAGGGTTACTTTTTAAATATTTTCGGTTTCAAGATTTTTTTTTTTTTTACAAAATACAGAAAATGATTAATTTTAACGGCATGTCAACTCGTCTAGGGTTATTTTAAGCCCAGACGTTCAAGAATTACGTTTATTGTACGTTCATATTGACATATTTATGTAGTCGTTTCTTAAGCCGTTTATTTATCTATTCATTTATTTATCTATTTATTTATTTATCTATTTATTTATTTATCAATCCATCAATTCATTTTTACTTATTCCTATCGAATGAGAACAATTTTTGAATATATCTATTTTATCCACAGATAGGACCCTAACAGGTACTACATGTCAGAGTGAACCTGGGAGTAATGGCAATGAAGGAGTACTCCATATTCCCCAAGGCCTAAAAACTGAAGCTTCACTGTCAGATACAGTATAGTGTCATACCCAATCCAAAAATTACAGAGAAGTTAGTATAAATGGAATATTGAATCGTATAATATAGCCTAAATCAACGAATACCAGGTTATACAAAAATTGATTTAACAAGTAAATATCTGAACATCTTCAAGATTTTTCGTTATTATTAATTTCATTTTAATTTTATTCATTAAAAATCTATTTTCATGGATAAAAATTAAAATTTCATATATTGTATTTCAATTTTACTTTTTTTCATTATTTTTGTTCCTTTTTATTTTTTTATTTTTTATTTCATAAAGAAGTCCATTACCAATTACCAGAAGAGATAATTTAGAATTCAGTATTTTTATAAAATAATTCGATTAAGATATAATTGTTTCTTAAATGTTTTCTTTCGTAAAAATATGATTTAAAAATCTGGATATTTTCAATCAGAACCAGATCGTGCGTTCATTTAAATGACCCATACGTTTTGAACATATTGTATGAGAACAACTCATCACTATTGGCCATCACACCATATATATATTTCAATATGAATAGGTTCACTTAGAAATTTATTTTTTAGGAATTGTTTATTTCGTTCTTACATACGTGTATGTTTCCAGCTTATTGCTTTCGTCAAAGAACATTTTGTAATTGACGAGGTTTTTTTTTCTTTGGTTGTGGCACAAATCAAGCCCAAACTATACACAGAGAGAGGGGAAAAACCAAGAAGTAATTGTTAGTTGAATTCAAAACCATTTTAACAAAAAAAAACAATAAACTTTATAGCATATGAACCATACACACACACACACACACACACACAACGACCCAGAGTAAAGCAACGAAAAACTTTGTCGCATATCAAATATCGAAGACTAATCGGGGAAATAAAAATGTGACCACAAGGGAGAACAGGAGACACACTTTGAGAAAGAGAAAGAGAGGAGGAAGAAGAGAAATCTAATTCAAAACAGGGACCTCTATATAAACCAATACAAAACCTGAAAAACATTTGAATTACCTACACAAATGAGTTCGAGTCTCATTGGGTACCCCATTCATATTGTACCATAGCCATATACATGAATATGCGAAATGTACATGGGACGTTCATTACATATATACATAGAACATAGGAATCTCGAAACTCGAAAAACACGTAACGACTTCTTTGTTCAAGTACGAACATTTTTATTACCTTTGAGTTAAAAGGTTTTTCGACATAAGGAGAGAGAGGCCCAATCTTTCTATTCTGGCTTTTTCATCTGCCCCCTCCCCCTCCCTCCCTCCCCCCCCCCCCCGACGTGTGGCACCCGCCACAAAGGTCTCCGCGAGCAAGCGAAAATCAACCGTCTTCCCCCGAGGCAGGTCCCATCTCAACTAACTGACTTTTTCAAAATCTCCCAAAATCCTCCGCACGCTTCCGGTGCGTGACGTCATTCGCACTCGCTCGCCTCCGTTTCCCATCTGGGCTATTGTGACATCTCTGAGTGACACGTCCGCTCTGCTCGCACGCGTGTGAACACCTGTGTTAATGTTACACCTTAGTAACCCATGCACTGAGCCGAAAGGTTCTCAGCCTAACTAAACCCAAAGGCATAAACCGAAATCCCTCGGTCATTAGGTTACAATATGGCCTCGCGCCACATCCAAACAAAAAAAATCAGTAAATTACTAAATGTTTTCTGACGAAAGCAACAATTTGGAAATATACACGTACGTAACAACAAAATAAATAATTCTTGAAAAAAATATATAAATCTCTTTATGGAGCTATTTATTGTAAAATACCTTTTTCTTTCTTTGGACCAACAAAAAAATTTTTTAAAATTATGTATATATAATATTATGGTTTTAACATCCTTCCCACCCCTCGATGAACTTTAACCTGTCTAAAAATATTTAGTAAAGATGATATAAACCACGTATTTAATCGCTTGAAGTCAAAAGAAGAAAAAAATGGACAGAATACTGCGACCGGAGAGATTTGACGTGGAACCATCAACTCCGCAATCAGAAAGGCGCTACAAGCATTGGAAACTGACGTTCGAAAATTATCTGACGGTGATTGGTAATGATAGCGGGATCGGAAATACCTCTAAAAACTTTTTCGCACTAATCAACACTATATCTGCAGCTGTATACGACATAATAAGTGACACCAATGACAACTATAGTGCTATAAAAGCACTAAACGCTACTTATATAAAACCGGTGAACTTTATATATAATAGACATCAGCTACTAACTCTCAGACAACAACCTGCCGAAACTATCGATGCTTTTATACTCCAATTGGAAGTTCTTGCTAAATCATGCAATTTCCAAGTCGTCTCTCCTCTATTCGCCAACGCCTACTCGAAAAATCCTCACTCACTCTTCAAGAAACGTATGCTATGGCTAGATCACTAGAACAAGCAGTAAAACACTCTGAATGCTACGAAAATAGTAACAATACGATGACTGCTACTATAAGTCATCCAGAAGCTGTCCTTGTAGCCCCTATACGGAAAATATTCAACAGTCTAGTGTTTGTTTCTTCTGTGGGAACCCACATCATTCGCGGCTGCTATGTCCGGCGCGTAACGCCGAGTGCAAAAAATGTCAAAAAAAAAAGACATTATGTAAAATACAATTTGGCTGACAATATGGGACAAGGTTAAAATCCCACAGTGCAGTAACAAACTGATGCACCTGAAGAGGGTGACCTGTGAACTGCATGACAGTTATTCCCGCTCGATGATGATCAAACATGCCATTCCAAAGACGGCCGAAGTTGCATATTCCGTTAGCCAGTTATGGGAAGAGATTGCGTGGGCGTGGAGGCGTGTCCATATCTCCGCGTGGGAGTTTGATGGTAATATAAGGCCGACGAATTTAACAGAAGACAGTGAAAAATTCCACTGTTCACGCAAGCTTGTCGCGTCGTTACCCCGTGTGCGTTTCCTTAGCCATCGTCTAACTTACACCGAAGGGTCCAGGCCTCATAGACGAACGATTCTAATACCTCTCCTGGTTGTTCCTACTTCACATAAGCGTCCGTCGAGAAAATAAATATATATTGTTATATATATTACGTGTTGTCGTTTGTTTAGCCAGAGCGAAACGTAACAATTGGGCTAAGGTCGCAAAGCTTCAGTTACTGCTGATACACTTTACGAACCTGATGCTTCCTCGTCCTGCCTCACCGGATTTGGAATAAAAACGAAAGACATTACATTAACGAAATGTAAAATAAATGGCGATATCGTTAATGCCATGGCCGATTCCGGCAGTGTAGGGACTTTCGTTAACAAAAATATTGCTAAAGAATTAAATCTTTTTATTATACCTAAACAATAGCTTTTGCAGATCCTACTCAACATGTTAAAATCATTGGCGGGACAAAAGTAGACATTTCTCCAGAAAATAAGACGTATTCTGGTGTAATAGTGGAAGGGATTAAAGATCTCTTTACTGACATTATTATAGGAAAAGGGATTAAAGATCTCTTTACTGACATTATTATAGGAAAAGGGATTAAAGATCTCTTTACTGACATTATTATAGGAAAAGATATCATAAAAAAATACAATAAAGTGACATTGAAATTTAATAGTCCAGGGGCTGAACTTGTTATGGGAGATGTTAACAAAAATAACCCTTTTCCATCCCTAAATATTTCACCTCCACCTCTCTTCCCGCACCTTTCTCTTAAAACAACGCCTATTGCGACTAAATCTCGCCGCTATACCATAGCTGATACTAAATTTATAAAGAAACGGCTAAAATGTCAAAAGAAGGCATAATAGAGCCCTCTGTGTCTCCGTGGCGAGCTCAAGTACTAGTGACGTCCAACGAAAATCATAAAAGAATGGTTGTTGATTATAGCAGTAGGATAAACAGATCTACCGAAGTGGATGCTTATCCTAAGCCTAACATTGCAAAAATGGTAGAAGACATAGCCAAATACAATGTCTTCTCAACACTGGATCTCCAGTCTGCTTACCACTAGATTCAGATTAGTCTCGAGGATCGTGCGTACACTGCTTTTAAGGCATGTGGAAAATTATACCAATATACCCGTCTTCCCTTTGGCGTTACTAACGGAGTAAGTGTCTTCCAAAGGAGCATCGACAACATCGTTGATAAAGAAAAATTATCAGATACTTTTGTGTTCGTGGATAACGTCACCATATGTTGTAAAACTTTTAGTGTTTCGGGAAATAGTTAATTTCTCTGACACTATAAATTATTTGGCAACACAAATGAATAACGAAACTTCTTTTAAACAACACAACAAAGAAAGGTTTATTATCGTAGCAGGCGTAAAGGAGTGAGAGTGAGAAAGTGTCGCTGGTCAGTATGTTGGTCCTTGGTTTGTAGGAAGCGTGTGTGAAGCTGGCAGCAGCGTGTTCTTCAGCGATGGGGTTCCAAGTGGAATCAGTTGCAGTGATGTGAGAGAGGTCTGTTTGAGCTGCTGGCTTATGATTCTCTGTCCGTCGACCCACTAAAAAAATAGTTCTTGAGAGGAAGAAGGAATTAATGCGCTCTGCCAGTTGATTGGTCAGTGAGTGACTGAATCTCTTGGCAGAGGCATTGATTCGCGAAAGGAAATAGATATGTGGCTGCTACGAACTCAAAAGAATATGACAATAAGCTCCAAAGATTCTATGATATAGTGAAAATGTACAATATCACTCAAAATGAGAATAAATACTATTTCAGCAAATTCGATTACACTACTTGGATATTCTATTCATAACAACCAGATCCCACCAGACTATAATAGACTTAAACTCCTGTTCGAAATGTCACCTCCTAAAAATCTTAAATCTCAAAAACGAATAGTCGGAATGTTTTCTTATTACAGCAAATTCATTCGAAATTTCTCCGACAAAATATTGTTATTGAAAAACGAAGAGTTTCTTCTGAAACCGACACTATTACATTCTTTTGAGGTACTAAAAACAACTTGAAAAAAACGTTACGCTTATAACCGTCGATCCCGACAAAGAATTTGAAGTAGAAACAGATGCTACTAAATACTGCATAGCCGCTACTCTAAATCAGCAAGGCTGACCAGTTGCATTCTTCTCAAGGACCCTAAGCTCCAATGAGATCAAACACCATGCGGTCGAAAAAGAAGCAGCCGTTATAGTCGAAACTCTCCGAAAATGGCGCCACTGCCTACTTGGCAGGCATTTCAAAGTTATAACAGATAAAAAAAAAAAAAGCGTTAGCTTTATTTTTTGATCACTGTAAAAAAATCAAAAATAAAGTACGACAAAATATGCCGTTGGCGAGTTGAACTTTCCCAGTTTATGCGACCGTAGATACCTTTTCTTGTATCTCTGCCCTCACTCACACCTTGGAAGACCTTCGTAATTTGCAAGCTCAATTATGCCATCCTGGTATTACACGACTCTATCACTTTACAAGAGAGAGAAATCTCCCATTCTCTTTAGAGCAAATAAAAAGCGCAACTGAATCGTGCACCTCCTGCCAGTACCTAAAACTTAAATTTATTAATAGTAACCAGAGGACACTTGTAAAAGCAATGTTACCTTTTCAACGACTAAATATTGATTTTTAAAGGACCACTTCCGATGTCTGTATACGGTAACAAATATCTACTCACTATAATCGATGAGTTCTCCGTTTTCCTTTCGCTTTCCCCTGCAGGGATATGACAAGCAAAACCATCATACGCTGTCTAAGTCAACTATTTTCAATTTTTGGGATGCCTGATATGATACACACCGACAGGGCTGCGGACTTTCATGCGGAATGTTATATTCTGAGTTGTGGGCGAGAAATGCGTATGGTTGCAAAACAAAGAACGTATAGATACTCACAATAACACAGTAATGATGTTATAGAAAAATTTTTATAAATAGATTAAGTACAGAGAGTAGAATGGAGAAATATGTTCACAGTTAAAGAATGAATTCAGTGGTAGCAGTTACAAAGTTCATGTACTGTACTTGTCTCGTGGTGAAGGGATGGTTTTCTCGGAATTAGGACAGCGTTGGTAGCGGCGGCGATCGTTTGATGTATCGGATGACAGGCGCCGGACGGTGGCGAAGAATCTTTAACACGGGTCGTGTGAAAGAACAAGTCTGACTGATGATTATTTGGTCCGTCTATTTATATATTTTTTGTAGGCTCACAAACGGCAATTTTTGTGCCCCGCGGGAAGCGTTCCGATTGGATATTTATTAATGTATTTTTTTTTTTTTTTGTTAATTTATCGCAAACGGAAGTTCTGCGCGGAGCCCATGCGTGAGCGACTAACTTTTCATTTTGGGTTGAGAACTCGAAGTGGTAACTTCCATTTTTTTTTTTTCTTTTCTTCTTTTCTCCTTTCTTTTTGTTTTTTCAAATCAAGGCAAGATCTCATCTTGTAACAGGAAGAGACTAAAAGGTTTTTATGAGAAAAAGGTATTGTAACTTCTAAAACAAATAGACGCCATCCGGAAGGAAACGGACAAGTTGAGAAACATAATGGCACTTTGTGGAAGGCGATTCAAATATCTCTACACTTTCGTAACATGAAACCATCTTGTTGAGAAGACTTCTTACCAGATACTCTCCACTCTATTAGATCAACACTCTGCACCGCGACGAATGTGACACCGCATGAAAGACTTTTTAAATATACTCGTAAGTCCACTTCTGGGACCCCTATTCCCACTTGGGCAAAACCAGGCCCCATATACATCAGAAATCATACTAAATCAAGTATGATCCTCCTGTAACATCAGCTACACTTTTAGAAATCAACCCACATTATGCACATGTGCGCCGGCCATCTGGTGTAGAAACTACTGTTAATATACGAGATATAGCCCCTAAATCTCCAAATGAAGATACTTCTAATAAAGATCTCTTTACAAGCCCTGGGAGCCCTAAAGAATTACCTATTGTCGAGGTAGAGGAACCGAATGCATTGGCGGAAGAAGAAGAAATCGATATTTCTCAAAGAACCTCAGATCTAGGATAAGAAAAAAGCTTAGTAAATATTAAGACTTCGTGACTTAGGACCATATCCCTAATTCTATCCTCCGTTGTAATAATTCTTGAGTGGGAAAATGTTATGGTTTTAACATCCTTCCCACCCCTCGATGAACTTGAACCTGTCTAAAAATCTCTTGTAAAGATTGTATAAACTATGTATTATTTCTATGTGCACCTTTAGCGATTAAAACCTTTACTAAGGAATGCGTGACTTGACTTCTTTTTTTAATTCACGAAAATAAATTAATTTCCATTAGTTAAGAAAAATACTTCTATGGTGACTTACGATAATGACAATAAAAAGATAAATTTAATCAATGATAAGTTTATTAAATACTTGCATGAGTGACCGCTTAAGAATAGCAAATGCTGTAATCCTTAAGTCTCAGAATAAACAAGTTTAGTTGATATTAAGATATCTTTGTGTAAAAAAAAAAAGAAAAAAAAGATAATGAAATGTTTAAGCCGAATGACGATTGGATGCTAATATAACCAAGGGAGGTAATTCAGACATAGAATTGAATAATCTAAGGGAAATAATCCAAAGTCTCTGAAAAGAGGAAGTTGCGTTTGTTTTGGGGGTGAATTTGTGACAGTAAATTTCCAGTTAGTTGAAATATTGAAAAAAATGTCCATTATAGTGGAAGTTTCAATTGGATCAGATTTTTTTTTAATAAAACAGTTAACCATAATCTCTGCCTATAACAATAGTATTTAGCTCTTATTTTTGTCTCTTTGTAAGCCCTCCACTTTCAAATTGCTCTTCAGTTTTCATGTCTCGACACTAGATCCCAGGCCTAGTAACTATATTCTACATGAAGGTCTTATTAGGGTTTTATATATTTTTAGAACAAAATTTCTAACCATCTAATCAATCATTTGCCCTTGATACAATAGACAAAATATGATTATTAGCTTTAAATGTATCATCAAAGCCAAACCCTAAACCTCATTTACTTTTTTGATTTCCCAGCGGCTTAATTTATATTCAACTTGAATATATAGTACTTTATATTTTTCTATATTAAATTTTAATTTCCAAATATCTTCCCAATATGACTATTTAGATATGTGTTACAAGATGAGATCTTGCCTTGATTTGAAAAAAAAACAAAAAGAAAGGAGAAAAGAAGAAAAGAAAAAAAAACGGAAGTTACCACTTCGAGTTCTCAACCCAAAATGAAAAGTTAGTCGCTCACGCATGGGCTCCGCGCAGAACTTCCGTTTGCGATAAATTAACAAAAAAAAAATACATTAATAAATATCCAATCGGAACGCTTCCCGCGGGGCACAAAAATTGCCGTTTCTAAGCCCACAGAAAATATATAAATAGACGGACCAAATAATTATCAGGCAGACTTGTTCCTTCACACGACCCGTGTTAAGGATTCTACGCACCGTCCGGCGCCTGTCATCCGATACATCAAACGATCACCGCCGCTTAGAACATTGCCCTAGTTCCGAAGAAAACCATCCCTTCACCACGAGAACTTTGTAACTATCCCTTCACCACGAGACAAGTACAGTACATGAACTTTGTAACTACTACCACTGAATTCATTCTTTAACTGTGAACATATTTCTCCATTCTACTCTCTGTACTTAATCTATTTATTAAAAATTTTCTATAACATCATTACTGTGTTATTGTGAGTATCTATACGTTCTTTGTTTTGCAACCATACGCATTTCTCGCCCACAACTCAGAATATAACACTGGTGTCAAGCGTGCAGCAAAACAAGTATGGAATACTCCGGCCTTTCTCGATCAGAAATCTTGGAACTTATAAAACAGCAAAAAGCAGCGATTCTCCAAACGAAAATTGACATGGAGCCAGCAGATAACCCGCAAGCACAATTAATCATTAGTGAACTGAAAACAGACCTCCACGAACTTTTAACTGCTCTGCAAACTACCGCACACGATCGATCGCACACATTGCAACAACACACCACAAACTATGAGCTTCTATTGCGACAGCAGTCACTTCGGGACGCCACAAAATCCATCCGGACCTTCGAACCGGGCAGCGATGTAAACCGCTTCATTACCGACCTTAATAAGGCTTACACCATACATGTTAAGCCAGAATTAAGGGAATATCCTGCAATGGAGAAGGAGTTTGTCAAGCTGGCAAAGCAACTACTGAACGAAGGCATCTTCCAGCAGATGGAGGACTCAAGACAGCCTACGTCCACGTTCGAGGAACTAAAGGCTTACCTTATATCCACCCACGGGAGCCAAATGACAAACTTTCAGTACCTAAGCCGAGCATGGGACCTTCAGCGACACGAGGGAGAGAAACTCACTGATTTTGCAGGCCGACTTGAAAACACAATCCGAGAGGCCACAGTCCACATCACGGCAAAATTCAAGTCGGACAGACAAAATGCTGAGATGACGGCCGAAACTGCGTTTTCCCTAATGGGGGCCATGCTCATGAGTGAAAAGATCAAGGCATGGACACCTAACATCTATCCACACCTCGTCAAAACTATGGACAGACACTACTCAGCGGGTGGTATAGCCAGCGATGCGCAACGCTATCTTGATCGTGGTATCAAAACGGACATCACCACCGCCGCTGAAACCACTGCGCTGATGGCGAGCCAACCTACACACTCTGACAAACCTCGTAGCCTTGAAAGTGACAAGATACTAGCCGACGTACAGATACAGTTGCTGGATCTGAACAAGCAACTGCGGCAAACCCACAGGCGGAACCCATCCATTGTTGACTGGAAAAGTCGAACCGCCCCCACCTACAACATGAAGCACAACCGGGCACAAAGAAGCGCTGGCCAACCCAGCCAACAAGCAATGTGCAAAAACTTTTTACGAGGCCGCGCATGCTTTAAGGGCAACAGGTGCCCATATTTTCACCCCCCTCATGCTCAAGCACACATAGCGACCACTGACACCAGTTTACCTGGAATAGATAGCGATCAGCACAACCATGAACACGCGACGCGCTTCGACGAACTGGATTTTCGGTTGGGACCGAACGAGATGTGATGACTCGTTCCCAGGTCCATGTATCCACTCAGCATCATCACACATTTAACGTTCAAATCCGACCTGATCTCCGATCGCCCCTTGTTCAGATCAACCTCCGCAACAACGGCATCACATTCTCCGGTGTAGGCATGTTGGATTCCGGATGCACGACTTGCATCATTCCCATTTCTCGCTTACCCGAAGATGCAAGAAGACACATGTCCAAATCCAACATCCGAGTCAAAGGAATCGGAGGGAACATCTCTATTCTGGGCAAGCTCACCTGCGACATTACCTTGGGTGACGATACTTCCCCCGCTTTCTGCAACGTCGACACACTGATCACGACATCAGACATTCCCATCTTGATCGGTCAGAACATACTCGGCCACCACACACTGTTATCCTATACTATCGATAACCAGAAGGCGACTGTAGAACTTGCGCGCACACTCCCATCTGGCAAACTAAAACATACTGTCCCGCTCTCTACAACCGTCCATCCAAGGATAAAACCGACCCACAACCTTTCACACGGCACCCTAACCATTTCCAACGAGGAACCACGAGCCACAGCCAGATCATCGCCTAACGGGTTGACTCTCAACCAAAAACTCCATTGGCTTAAGCAAACCGTAGGCCTATCGCTTCCAGACCATCATAGCCGTAGTGAATTAGAAGCTACCGCCGATTTACTCATCAGCTATGCGGACATTCTCGGCACCGACGACAATAGAAGGGGCACTTTCATCAAGCCCATACGCATACCAACCAACGGCCAGTCCAGGAGCCAAAAACAGTACCCTATAGCCCAAGCACTGGAGGGTGACGTTGACGCGGAAATTGCCCGCATGGCAAGTGAGGGTGTTATCGAACCTTGCAACGACCCTAAAGGATTTAACAGTCCCGTTTTTGCCGTCCGCAAGAAAAACGGAAAGATTCGAGTGGTCGCAAATTTCAAAAGAACCCTCAACAAGGTGTTAGTCGATCTCGACCCATACCCAATACCTACCATTGATTCGACATTCAACAAGATTGGCGAAGGTAACAAGTACTTCTCAACACTCGACCTCCGCAATGGCTATTGGCAAATCGTTATTGATGAACGTGACCGCCATAAAACGGCCTTTACTTGGAAAGGACGCTGTTTCCAATACACCCGTCTGGCCTTCGGTCTAACATCCGCTGGACAAATCTTCTCTCGATGCATAGCTGATGCTCTCGACACAGTGGCCTCACGCGCGAACATATCGTCATATATCGACGATAATCTTGTCCACGCCAAAACCTTCGAGGAATATGTGACAGCGCTGGAGCAATTATTTATTGCTCTACGCAAGTTCGGATTAAAACTAAACCCAGAAAAATGCATTTTTCTTGCGTCCGAAGCTAAATTTCTCGTTCGCATCGTGAATAGCGACGGGTTCAAGGCCGACCCCGAATATGTCCGCGCCATTATCGACATGAAATCCCCGACAACGAGAAAAGAACTACAAAGTCTCATCGGACGTCTCGTATGGATTCGGCAATTCATCGAGACACGCCTTAACGAGAGCATCAGAACCGACATGTTCTCCAATCTAATGGCCCCCATAAACGAACTAAACAAGCCCGGACGGACATTCATCTGGACCGAAGGGGCCAACAAGGCTTTCAATAAAATTAAGAAGCGCCTCGCTTCACCACCAATCATTTCATTCCCCGATTTCACCGGACTCTTTACCCTCACCACCGACGCCAGCGATATCGCATGTGGGGCCATTCTCATGCAAGAGAATAAACACGGCCAAAAGAAAATAATAGCAGTGGCCTCACACACCTTTAACGCGACGGAGCGCAACTGGTCAACAACTGAACGCGAGGCATATGCGATAAAATGGGCCATACCAAATTCGATTACTTCTTGCGTAGTCGTCCCTTCGTCGTCCTCACAGATCATCGATCTCTCACATACTTGGATCAACGTGAATTCAACAATGCGAAGATACGACGATGGCAGGAGGAAATATCGTGCTACAAATTCGTCTTGGAATATGTAGAAGGTGAATCGAATGTCTGGGCAGACATGCTCAGTCGGAGATATGGCCACAGCAAGGACAAGCTTACGGCAGACCCCACACCTGCAGGGAAGCGCTTCAAACTCCAAGGCTCCAGTCTAAACATCTACGTTCCATCCTGGTGCATGGACGAAATCAAGAGCTCCCAGCTGCTCCCCGGGACTCACACAACACGGAACATTCAGCATCATCTGCAGGCCATCGATGCATTCCTCGCGTTTCATGCCACATCGACCATCCCGGTTGAATAGATAGCTGACCACATGGGTATTGCAGCGGAACAAGCCTCTGATGACACACTTTCAAAAATCATCAGAGCTCTTCAGTTGGCAACCCCAAGACCGGACGCTACCCTACTCGACCCCAAAGATCATCGTACCGGGCTATATAACAAGCACATGCACCAATTCTACTTGGAACCTGGTACATCTGTATTGATGATCAGGGATACTACAAACACACCAAAACTGGTAGTACCCTACAAGCTCCGGACAAAATATCTCCACCAAGCCCATGACTGTGTCAACCACTCAGGGATCTCCCGCATGCAGGAACACCTATCCAGCTACTGGTGGGAGTTCAAAAATCGCGATATCAGGGCGTATGTTCAGTCATGCCAAACCTGCGCTAAACGCAAGGGAAATTACGGCATGCGCCGAAACTGGTCCACGGGCCATTGCAAGAGAGGCGGAAAACCATTCGAGGTTGTCTACATAGATTTTGTCTCAATGCCCCTCTCAAAGGGCAAGCGGTACATCCTTACTATTCTAGACAGCTTCAGCCGCCACCTCATGGCCATACCATGTGCCAGAGACCGCGCAATCGACGCAGCCCGCGGACTCTACCAGTTCTTTCTTCGTCACCGCGAGATTCCCTGCATTGTCTCCTCCGACCGAGGAACCCACTTCACTGGCGAGGTCTACAAGGAATTTTGTGACCTAACCTCGATCACCCGGGAACTTCACTGCCCGTGGCGACCACAAAGCTCGGGGAACATTGAGAGGCAACACCGGACCTTAAAAAACGCCCTTTACATGATCTGCGAAGACAGAAATTGTGAATGGACGGACGTTCTCGAATCGGCAGTTTCCTCAATGAATGCCACAGCCAACACCGCCACTGGTGCATCCCCGCATTACATTATCACCGGCCGCCAACCAAACATTGGTCTAGCGAAGATCCCCTGCCAAGACATCGTTAACAACAACTCAGGTGCTTACGGTATGCAGATAAACGCTTTGCTCCGACAGGTGCATCAAAGAGTCGCCTTGGCGAACAACGAGGGTGACCAAAAAATGGAAGCCAAACTGAACCGCAGCATCTTCAAAGACCCGATACAAGTCGGTGACAAGGTGCTACTCCACCGACCGCAATCCGCAACAGCCCACTTGTCTCACCTGCCTTGGATAGGTGACTTTGAGGTCACCAAAACGAACGGTTTGGTGGTTCAAGTGAAAAACGAAAACTGTGAAACGCATTGGGTTAACCGCGGACACGTCCGTCGACTCGTACCGCGACCAAATAACCTGCAGCACATGTATCGACCACCCCCACCTCCAACTCTATCCCCACCTCACCAAATTCCCAATCACCCGTCGACACGACCACTCCTACCTCCTTGTCCACCCCGGCAACCTACCCATCACCCGTTGTCACGACCCCCTACACTTTCGTCAGGGGAGCATCTTGTCGCAAATGACTGCAGTTCCCGAGACAATACTCAAAACCCAACGAAACGAACAACACGCGGGCAACTCCCAGCACGCTTTAAAGACTTCGTTATGTGCCAAAAAACAAAATAAATAATACACAACACCGAAACAAAACACGCACGCAAGCAAGCAAGCACTAACAACATAGCAACCTCAAATCATGGTAAGATCTAGGGGAGCTGTTACAAGATGAGATCTTGCCTTGATTTGAAAAAACAAAAAGAAAGGAGAAAAGAAGAAAAGAAAAAAAAACGGAAGTTACCACTTCGAGTTCTCAACCCAAAACGAAAAGTTAGTCGCTCACGTATGGGCTCCGCGCAGAACTTCCGTTTGCGATAAATTAACAAAAAAAAATACATTAATAAATATCCAATCGGAACGCTTCCCGCGGGGCACAAAAATTGCCGTTTCTGAGCCCACAGAAAATATATAAATAGACGGACCAAATAATTATCAGGCAGACTTGTTCCTTCACACGACCCGTGTTAAGGATTCTACGCACCGTCCGGCGCCTGTCATCCGATACATCAAACGATCGCCGCCGCTTAGAACATTGCCCTAGTTCCGAAGAAAACCATCCCTTCACCACGAGAACTTTGTAACCATCCCTTCACCACGAGACAAGTACAGTACATGAACTTTGTAACTACTACCACTGAATTCATTCTTTAACTGTGAACATATTTCTCCATTTTATTCTCTGTACTTAATCTATTTATAAAAAATTTTCTATAACATCATTACTGTGTTATTGTGAGTATCTATACGTTCTTTGTTTTGCAACCATACGCATTTCTCGCCCACAACTCAGAATATAACATATGTGTTATTTCTTTTGATAATAGTCAAATAAATAGTTCCATTCCTGATTTTACATCTTTAGGTAAATCACTTATGAATATTAAAAACAAAAAGGTCCCAGTACTGAACCCTAACAAACACCGGAGGGTATATTTAGTGTTTCAGAAAAACTGTTACCAATTTTTACTTTCATGGTTCAATTTGTTAAAGTAGCTTACAATATTGACTTTTTTTTTTTTTTTTTTTTTAAATATCTAACCTTTTCATTGTCACTAGTCAATGACAAACCATGTCACATGACTTTCCAAAATTCGAATATATAATATACGTATTATCCACTTCAATCAAATATTCATTTATAATATGAACACTTTTCAAAATATCACAGGGTGACAAAAAAAAAAAATAAGAACCCATATATTTTTGACTGAAATGCATAAATTTAATTCTAGCCTTTTTTTTTTTTTTTTTTTTTTTTTTTTCAGGATAAGAAGTAGATTCTGTGTATGAAAAATTGTGACCATAGTATTCACCAACATGTCCTGGTCTACCAAGGAAAAAACATTAGAATTATTTTGCTTTATTTTTGTAGAAGTAATAAAAAAATGTTCATGGGTTCTGTTTTCTGTAGATCATGTTGATTACAATTTGTGTCATTGGTATAAAACTTGATTTCTTATCAATTTTTTACTTTCACAGTTCAATTTGATTAGTTTGGGTTTGTTGGGTTTTAAGGTTTTTAACCTTTGTAGGTTATTTAATGCCAAATCCATTTTTATGTAAATAATCTGTTCTATTTAAAACAATTCAGTTTAGCATGAGTACACAGTTTCATTGTCAAAAACATTTCTATTTCAAACTATTCAAGTTAAGCGTAAATACAGTTTTAATGTCGAAAAACAGTTCTATTTCAAATAATTCAGTTAAGCATAAGCATGCAATTTAAATGTAAGTACGGTTTAATTGTCAAAAACATTTCTATTTCAAGCTATTCAGTTACTCAAACAATTCAGTTTAGCATTAGAATGATGTTAGTTCTATTTAACCCATAGATAGGACCCTATCAGGGGCTACCACGCCGGGCCAGAGTGGACCTGGGAGCGATGGCAATAAAGAGATACTCCGCATTCCCCAAAGCTCCAGCATTACTGGAACCTCACCATCAGATTGTTTAGTGTTATATCCAGGACACTAGTTGGGGAGGGGTCTTACCCCTCTGTAGAGAAGTAGTCGGTGTATTTTACAGCCCCAGCCAACTAGGCAAGGATCAATTTGATAAAAACTAACTCAAGTTTTTCCATTTTCACAAGTAAACAATAATGAGATACTCTATCAAATGCCGTGCTAAAATCTAAATATCCAGATTATCTCCTTCCATCAAATATTCATCTATAATATCAATAGATTCCAGAATATTAGATAATCTTATTTACCCAACCCCTCCGCTCAGGCAGGATATGACACAAGGTCAATTTTTAAGCGGAGTTTAACAGGTTTCAATTCAGAGTTTTCCTTCTCCTAGACTAATTGCCTCACCAAGGCTGAAGAACCCAGTCTGTCCTACTATTTACCCATAGCTGGAGGGAGAATAATTGGATTCATACCTTTCCCAAGGGTATTAGTGCTATGTGAAATGCAATCATTCTCGTCCAGGATTTGAACTCGTGTCGCCGTGTCCATTTCCTATGACGATAACCATAACACCACGGGCACCTCCAGAATATTAGATAATGTTGATTTAACATTAACAAAACCACGTTGATTATAATTTATATATTCCCCAACAAAATTTTGTCAGTGATTTGAAATCATTTTTTCAAAAAACTTACACAAGGGTTAGAGAAACTGGTGAGTATAAAACCCTTTTTTTTATGTTGGGGCATTGTAAGTGCTTTTTTCCACATATATGGAATCATTTCATATTCTATTATACCGGCTCATTGGCCAAGTGGGTAGCGCATTCGCCAATGGTCTAGGAGACCTGGGTTCAATTCCAGGGTTGTGTCATACCAAAGACTTTAAAAATGGTATTTGATACCTCCTTGCTTCACACTTGGCAATATAAGGTATGTAGCAAGGGTAAAGTGGAGCAATCCAGGGAAAGGAGTAGCACCCTCCCCTACACCTTGGTGTAGTAGCTATTGAAAAGGGAGCCTTCAGGTCGCCCTCGACTACAGTCATCAACAACTTTTACTTTCATGTTCAATACATTTAAGCTTTGCTTAGTTTGACACAAGACCTGATTTATGGGTCACCCTGTGAGAATCTAACTCATTAGTAATGATCTCTTAGCTCACTTTATTAACCATTGCATCATGCAAGACAACCCCAGAGTATTTGTAGGATGTTGATTGAATTATGTTTTGATAACTCAAAGAATTCCTGATATTTCAGTGGATATTGACTCAAAGAATTCCTGATATTTCAGTGGATATTGTCAATGTCAAACCATTTTAATAGACACTAAGAACTAAATATCATGATTGATTGATTTTCAATGGCATGTCAACATGTCTGAAGTTTTTGATATAATCTTATTTCCCTCAAGGACAGAAAGTCGTCCATGTAGACATTTTTAAATAGCTATTTTATTTCCACGAAAGAAAAAAAAAATGTCTAACGAAAGCTGAATTTTTACATTCAAGGAAAAAAAAAAGTTCAACAATGTAATGTTTGATATTCTATACAATGTGGTTGTTCCTGTTGTTTGAGAAGATAGGAAAATTATTTTTTAGTTTTTGCATTATTTTCTTTGTTTGAATTGTAACATATTGACCCCGGCTAAGCTGTCAAAAGAAGAAATGCACCTGTGTAAATAATAGGTGCATCCGGTCGAAGATATCAGGGGACAACCTTGACTGTCGAAGGGTTGAATTGAGTTCGAATTGTGACACTCGCAAGAAATAGGTGGGCGTCAAATTATTATCTAACCCCGGCGACAGGAAGTTGAAATCAGTTGCAAAGATGCTGGAATGAGAACTATGTCCCAGCAGAAGCCCCCGGTTGAGCAGCTCAGGGGAACGGGAAAGAAATGCTGCTGTAGCCAGAAGAGTTGAGGGGTCAATATGTTGCAGTTCAGTTCAGTCTCCAACTCATCTCTCACAGATAATACCTTTCGTAACCTTTTCAAATAAAGTGAGAGGGATGTTTTTTCTAAAGAACTGTGTCCGCTCGTCTTTATTGTGTTGAATATGTTTCTGCATGCATCTGCACATGAGGATGTTACATAATGACATATCAACCACAGTGGATTATTTGATGCCAAGGCCATCCCTGTCAAAGAATACTAGTGGTTGTATTTAATCTATAGCAGGGAGATAAGGAGGTTCATGCCTTTTCCAAGGGTTTTAGTCTAAAATGGAATATAATAGCAAGACTAGAGTTTGAACTTGTGTACAATGATGTTGCAGTTTAGCACATTAACCACAACTCGACTGGGAATCCTCCAATTATTTTTTAGTAAATTATTCTATAGATTATAATTATTTATTATAACTGGCAAATAAACAAATAATGGTAATTAAATTCCATGTTCATCTATTACTGAAAGTTTTATTAATATTGAATAATTTGTTAATTTTTACAAGATGAAACTTTTTTTTTTTTTAAATTAACTTCCACAACAAAGATTATTCATTTCTTTATTTTATACATTTCTCTTTGTTATGCTATTCTCTTCTATTTCTAAAATACTATATAGCAATACAAAAATAAGTACATCCTATATATATATATATATATATATATATATATATATATATATATGTCATCCACAGACAGTTTCGTTGTATCACAACTCTTCAGTGTGGCTAGACACATAGGACGCTTGAAGCTGGGATCAAAACCCGCCCAATATATAGGTGGTGCATTCAATGAGTTTCCAGCCTGTTTTTGTACAGGCATTTAAAATTGTCATAGACTCTTGAAAATTCACTATGTTATTGCTATACGTCTTATGGGATGACTGACCAATTCTTATGATTTCAGGTTCAAATTAACAGTTACAGTAGCAATTGGAATACACCCTACTAAAGTCTGATTGTCACAGCTGGTGAATTTCAAAAATGCAATCTGGACATGAGGACACTTTAGAAGAATGAGATGCAATAAAATTCTGTTTTAAACTTGGAAAAAATGATGCCACAGAAACGTATGGAATGCTTCAGACTGCTTTTCGACCATCATGCATGAATCGAGCATCAGTTTTTGAATGGCATAAGAGATTCAAGGAAGGCAGGGAATCTGTGAGGGATGATGAGAGGCGTGGAAGGAGTAAGGAAGTCAATACGCCACAGTCGATTGGCCAAAGGGTTAGAGTTAGTGTTACTATGTTGAGGTTTTAAGGGAATTCAGGAAGAGATTCCGTCAGAAGAGGCCAGCACTCTTCAACACGAGTCAGTGGCATTTCCACCAGGACAATGCACCAGTCCACAACTCCATCCTTGTCACTATTTGACCAAGTGCATTGCAGCCAGAGAAGATTACTTGGAAGGGGACTAGAGTTTCATGTGGGTACTATCAATAAAAGTGCCCATATGAAAAAAGTCTGGAAACTTATTTTATGATCCTCATATATATATATATATATAATTTTATTTTGGAGGAGTGTTTCTGTGGCATATGCTGAACTGTAACATTTTAGTTTGCAAGTTCAAATTCCATTTGCATTATTGCATTCACTTTTAGACAATTACCCTTCAGAAATTTATGAACCCTCTTATACCCCCAGCTATGGATTAAATAGTATCACCACTGTTCATCTATAAGGATTGTTTTTGACATTTAATAACCCATGAAGGTTGATATGCCATTAAACAAACCATTTTAATTTTTGACAACAAAGTTTCAATGCTGTAGATTTTGGTAATAAATAATACCTAATAATATCCACTTTGTATAATGTTCGACTAGAAATAAAATCCTGATACTGTTGGTTTAGAAGGAAATTAGCTTTTTGTTTATTTTTTTTTTAATAGTTGCGGGTGTATTTGTTTATGGACGATGAAAGTTTTTGAATGTGCACTAATGAAGAAAGTATTGTGGGCTTTCTAGGGAAAAAAGATTGTGAAATTTGCATAAACAAAATTAAATGATTCAATTTTATAATTTGATAAATAGTGATTTATTTAATGTAATAAAAGTGGGGGGTGGATGGTATGCCTCCTCAGCAATAGAAAGAAAAGAGTCTCTCGTAACTGAATACATGGAATCAATTTCTCCTTAATAGAAGGTGAATAGCTGAATTTCTACGTTGAAAATATCCCTTTTTCCTGCAACAGTCTTCTAGCAGTCCTTCACCCCAGTTCGTCTCTCATCCTGCATCGCTTCGAATCCTCATACCAAAACACCACATCCAGGTCAATCGTACAATGTAGTAATTTACATGCGTGCCAGCATGTAGGTAGTTGTGACGTCAAACACGATTCACAATCGGGAGGACGTGAGTTTGATCTTCCCAATTGCCCGTGTCTCTGTCCCTGATCTCATTTTACATGCTAGACATATTCGTGCACACTTTGAGCTGCCACGTGCATGATTTCTCTTGCCACATTTATAATAAAAAAAAAATTTAAAAAAAGCAAAGCAAAATAGTGGCATTTCCACCAGGACAATGCACCAGTCCACAACTCCATCCTTGTCACAGACTATTTGACCAAGATGAACATCAAGACAGTTTCTCATGTTTGATTTTTAAATGCATCAAAATATTTTTGGCTGCCACTTCAAGCACACTTACTGAGAAGTAATTAACCGATAAAGAAGTTAATCAAACATCTTTAAAAGGCTTTTTATAAAAAAAAAAAAAAAAAAAAAAAAAAAAGGGTCTTAATTTTAATGTCTAACCAGCTTCCTCATCAATCAAACCTGACAAGGAAGGTAATTATTAAATTTTTTTTTTTTTTTTGAAGGGGTTATTTTATCAAAGTTAGAGCCTCACCCGCAGTGTCACAATATGAATTTAAGTTGTAACATTTTATATAGTTTTATTATAATTCTATTCTATACAAGGTGTTATGACTAAAGTAGTGGACTGCAGTCTCAAGGTAAATAATTTCAAACTCCAGTCATTCTATTACATTCACTTTTGGACTTTTATTTATTTATTTATTTTTTTAATTGTTGCGGGTGTATTTGTTTATGGACGATGTAAGTGTTTGAATGTGCACTAATGAAGAAAGTATTTAAAAAAAAAAAAAAAAAAAAAAAGGTATGACCCTCCTTATTAAACACCCACCCCCGGTATGGGTGAAATAGTAACACTACTGTTCTACAAGGATGGCTTTGATATTGCTCTGCATTTTCATGCATTGAGCACTATTAAGTTTCCTCCAATTAAAAATGCTTTTAAAATTAAATTTTTATCAAATTATTTTTTGGCAGCATTTCTTCGTTAATACAAATTTCATTAAACATAATAGACATTTTCTGTCTACATATTTTCTTCTGGATCTGTTCATATTGCTTTTATCATATTCGACGGGAACTGATTTATGTCTTGTCCATAGTTGTATGTATCCCTAGTACAATACATAAATCAATTCCCACCGAATACGATAAAAGCAATACGGGAATACGAACGGATCCAGAAGAAAATATGTAGACAGAAAATGTCTATTATGTTTAATGAAATTTGTGTGCGGATATATATATATATACATACATACATACAAACAAGAAAACCGTTTTGAATTATAAAGATTTAAATGAAGATTCATGTACAAACAAGTAACTCGCATAATAAACTGATGAAATTTTGACACGTTTTGTGCTGTTGAGATAAATTTGGGGGGAGAAAAAAAAAAAACACAATTTCAACCAATTGTCTAAAATACTGACAAGTAAAATACAAAATAAAACAATTCTTATTTAACTTACATCACATTATATTCAGATGGAAAATTGAATTGCAAAATGGAAGCATGTTGCTGATTTTGACTGATATAATGCATTTTAACCAGACATTAGCATGATGGTTAGAGTGTTCGCCAGTAGCCTGGGAGACCCGAGTTCAATCCCAGGTCGAGTCATACCAGACTCAAAAAATGGTACTTGATGCCTCCTTGTCTAACACTCAGCATTATAAGGTATGGATCAAGGATAAAGAGCAATCCAGGGAATTATAAAAGGAACCTTTGGGTTGCCCTCGACTACAGTTGCGAACTTTACTTTTTATAATGCGTTTGGTGTTTGAATATTATTGATTTACCTCTAATCTCGGAACTCGTACACATATTCATCTATATACATCAGGGCTTCTAACTTTTTACTTGAGATCCCTTCTACCTTATAACTAAATTTTTCATTCACCTCTAAATAGTCATTGAATATTGCCAACATTTTTTCTTAATCTCACTGATACCATGATCAGAGGGGTTGAATTTTTAAATGTTTTTGGTTTCAAGATTAACATTTTTACAAAATACAAAAAAAGTTATAATAAAGGAAATATTGAATCCTATAACAACATCCACACCAACAAATACCTGGCAATACTGATCAGAATTTTTCATTAATAATATTTGATTTTATTCATTAAAAATCTGTGATTGAATTAAAATTTCAGGCATAGTATTTTTTGTTTTAAATCTGTATCTTTATTAGATACACAAACGTGCACATAGCGTTCATAATTCAAGTCATAAGAACGTGTTTTTTCTTTATATATTTCTCATTTGCTCCTGTCATCTCAGCAAGCATCGATCACAATGTGAACTATTTTGATATCCAAGTCCTGATGATGGTTATTGAAACCGAAACGTTAACGTCGACTTTACATCATAATAAATTCACCTATTTGGATTATATTTTTCTGCTACCGTCATAGCAGGATGTGAAAGAAAAAATGAATTTAGATCTTTCTCAAAGAGTATTAATGCTAAGTGAACTGGCATAACCAAAATAAGAACTTAGTTTACCAATTCTATTAAATATCTAACTGCACCTCAACACCAACTGAATAAATCATTAGATAATTTTTTTTTAAATCCTTATTCATTCAAAGATGTAATTGATCATGAGGGAATTCAAGATAGTAAGTAAAGTCGGCAACCATAGTCGAGGGCAACCAGAAGGCTCCCTTTTCAATAGCTACTACACTGAGGTGTAGGGGGGGATGCTACTCCTTTCCCTGGATTGCTCCACTTTACCCTTGATGCGTACCTTATATTGCTGAGTGTTAAGCAAGGTGGTATCAAGTACCGTTTTTAAAGTCTTTAGCATGACGCGACCTGGGATTGAAAACAAGGTCTCCCGGACTATTGGCAAACACTCTACCCACTAGGCCAATGAGCCAGTCTTGAATTCAAGATAATCTGAGGTATTTGTTCACCTAAATTAAAAACTTTAATTACTAGGATCACCGATATTGCATTTTGGAACAATTATTATCAAAACTTCTGGTGTTGACCATCTTCCAAGCTGTAGCAGTATTAATACTACTGTATAGTTGCACCACTTAGATTTTAACAAAATGCTAGATGGGAACTACATAAGGATGCAATGTTCTATTTTGAATAAATCCGGGAAGCAACAACCTAAAAAACATCAATTGTATGGCCAGTTACTTCCTATAACACAGACCATCCAAGTAAAACAAACAAAGCACAGGGTACGCCTGGTGAAGTTGGCCAACCAGCAAAAACTTGTCTTCATCAGCTGTATGGCTATTGAATGTTGTGTAGAGGACTTAGCAAAAATGATGACTAACAGGGATGAACAATGAGAGAAAGTCAAAAGGGATCAGTGCTGTCAGCATGGCTTCATGATGATTGATGGCAAGGGACTAGAGACAAAATGGGGGGGTGCACTGTTGTATGCTCATCTACAGCATCACAACGACACAATAATTAAACAGACGTACGCGATGATAGAGACGCAAGAAGGATAAAGACGCAGGAA
Source organism: Sepioteuthis lessoniana (assembly GCA_963585895.1). Lineage (NCBI taxonomy): Eukaryota > Metazoa > Mollusca > Cephalopoda > Myopsida > Loliginidae > Sepioteuthis > Sepioteuthis lessoniana. The sequence goes on along the minus strand of OY757923.1, from coordinate 92,484,679 downwards.
GACTTCTTTATAAAATATTACCTCTCACTTTATTGCAAGGGTTCGAAAGGGTTGTTCAAGGGTTGCATGTGAGAGGGAGCTGGAGACCGAACATAAATTGTAATTTCTTGACCCCACTGTTATGACCGTCACGTTGTGTCTTTCTTGTTCTCCTTCTGATGCTGGGGTCCACTCCATCGGGGTTCCCGAGAGCCCCCTCGGTCGGGTGTGGCTTTCCCTACCACATCTGGTCTCTAGCTGTCTGAAACCCTACTGGCAACTGCTCTGGCTCGTCGAACTCAACTGAGTTAAATAATAATTCAACGCCCACACGATCGCCCACTGGATCTTTGAAATCTAATGTTTAAATCGTCATCAAGTGGAAATAACTGTCATGCAGTTCAGAGGTCACTCTCTTCCGGTGCATCAGTCTGTATTGGTACAGTGGGACCTTCACCTTGTCCCATATTATAAGCCTTAATCCGCCCACGCGATCTCTTTCGATTACTGGCCATTGGAATGTGTCACTTCCTTCCGGTGCATCACCTTGGAATAGCATTTTTTGGGGGGCCGGGTCGAAGGTCAAAACATAACAGTACATCTAACATTTTTTTAAATCATTCAAACAATGTTTCAGCATCATGATTACGTCATTTTTCAATTCTAATGAGCAAAAGGAAAATGACAATTTTCTTTAGACGAACATTTTATTTACAAGTTTAAATAATCTTGATACAAAATATAACATACAAGATGTCTGTATGGAATCATTGATCACAGATAACAAAGCAGCCCACAAAAAAGGCCGATTTATTTCTTCATGCTGGTCATCAATGTTGGGCAGGCAGCAACTGGGGGTCTGTTATCAGCCATTGATGACAACATCAGATAGCAGCAGCAGCATTTTCTCCCACTCTGCTACCAGAACAAGTTGAGAACAAGTTACAGAGTAAGACTACCAAAGACTTCTCTGACACTAGGGTTGAATTCTCATGAAAGGTTAAAAAAGAAAAAAAAAAAAGAAAAAGGAAAAGAAAAAAAAAAAAAGAAAAGATTGTCCTTTCCATTATTGCTGCTAAATGATGCGCCCAAGGTACATTGTGTCTTCTGGGCTTGATTCTGGGCTGAGAAACTGGAAAAATCCGAGGCGACTGTAGAACTCAAGGAGGTACTTGTCCCCAACATTCAATTCACAAAATACTCCAATGGAACCATTGGTCTTGAGTGCTGACAAACAAGCTGTTAATAGTCGGTAAGGAATGGTTGGGTCACAAATACGTCCAGGCAGAATGTCAATCCGGATCACTGATGGATAACGCTGAAACACATTTTCTGGAATGCAGGGTGGACGATTGTGGAAACTGAGAACAACCTCCTGAGAATAATTAAAAAAAAAAAAAAAAAAAAAAAAAAAAAAGGGGGAGAGGTACAGTTTTGTTGAATTTATCAAAATCATTATTTGAATATATAAGGGAAATATTTATATGAAATTTATTCAGCTATTTTAATCCTTTTCGCTACCAAGTTTTAAAAGAATGTATGAAACTGGACAGTCATAGGACAATCAAAGAAAGGCGAGTGAGCCACAATTTATTTTAGGTTTATATTCTGCTTGACTGGTCAGTACTGAATACTTTTTAAAGTTTTAAAATAACGTTTTTAAGAGTTAAAATGAAATTTGACAGACACTAGTGTCCCAGTGGGACTGAAAGGGTTAAAAAGTAACTTAATGAGAGCCCAGATCACACATCATTAACAAAAGAATAAAAAAGATTTTAAAATAACAACTGAGGCAAATTGTAATGAAGCTCAATTTATGTTGCACTTGTTTCATGTGTGTGTGTGTGTGTGTGTATAATTTTTTTTCAATTTCTCAAAAAAATCTTCAGTGTATTGAAAGAATTCCAACAGGTTCCTTCACAAAAACTAGTTATATCTAAAACAAGAATTAAGTTTCGTTTTCAGGGGAGTGTGAGTGGTTACAAGACAGCAGTATACATTGGTAACATGAAAATTCAAGATTTAATTCAAATTACTATCAAAATAAAAATTTTAAATGTAAGAATGAAAGGGCCATTTTGTGCAGTGCGAAATTGTAATTTTATTAAAAATTATAATTAAAAAACATCTGATAAACACAAAAGCTATAAACCCAATTACCTTTATGGAATTAACAAAATTTTATTTCAAAGATTTATAATCTAATTTTTTTTTTGTTTTGATAATTAGTGAGCTCAAAAATATTGTTGCAGTAGAAAAATTAAAAAATAAATTAGAAAAATAAATAAAACTGAAATAGTAGTTTTATACTAACATCTGCTGGTGTCAATTCCTCTTTAACAGGTTTTGGATATTTTTCACACATTGCTGGAATCCAGACATCTTCTGTTCTTTGCTGAAACAATTTGGCATCAAAAGCTGCAAGAGCATAGCAACAGACACCCTTGTCATCTTCAACCACAAAGCAGTACTCGGGGCTAAGAGTCACAAAACTACCAACAAGCCTGTTAGGAATAAAAACGTTTTTAAGTAATACTCTTAAGTAGGGCTTCAATGTATTTTTTTTTTTTTTTAATGAGGTGGAATTTAATATTTTTATTAAGTAAAATCTCAAACTAATACTTGCAAAGCTTGGAGAAGAAAAATAAAAATTTAATTCAAAAAACAAATTTAAATTATTTTATGAATTTCACAGAAATGTATTCTGTTTTGTTAGAATTCAATAAAGATTTGAGATTTTAATTTTGAATATCAAAATTAAAGACATAAGTATATGAAATTATAACCATTCAGACTGTCAACAAAAAGCAAAAAAAATCTAAAATCAGTATTGAAAAAAAATAAATAAATAAATTAAAGATATGCATGATCAATATTAAAAGAATTCATAGACAAACACCCAAAATGTAATTAACTTCACCATATTTTTTTTAATATCTTTTTTGTTTAAATACAGAATTCATATAACTAATTAAATCCCTGTGGTTATAGAATTGAGACTTTTTTTTGTCCAACATAGAAAATAGCCAACTAATGTTTTCTGCCTAGTTCACAAAGGTAACATTTTCATGTCGAGTATTTGTCTACTTGCAATTAAGAGAAAATGTCATTTTTACCCACCTATCTCCAATGAGGTCTGGCATATCAGGAAAAACATCTGTGCCATCCATACCGTCATCACACGTTCGTCGACAGACTTCATATACAGCAGCCTGAATGAAGAGCAGAAGGACTACTGTAAATCTTATTTTGCTGAACCAAAAATTGTTAAAATAAGGATCAGAAAATATTAGTTATTTTTACAAGAATATAAATTTCCAAACCAAGAAATCCTGATAAGAACTTAAAAATAACAATATTAAGAGTGGGAAGATTTCATAAACAGTAAAATCTAGGTGAAAATTTCTAAGATGCTCTCCAAGGGATTTTAATAGATGTTTAAAATTTTTATCTGTAAAATAAAATTTATTTGTAAGAGGTAGAAGAGTATTGGTAATACAACTAGAAAATTAACATCAATAACACTGATAAAATTTTAAAGTATAGGATCTATATAAAATGGAAGAAAAAAAAAAACGAAAAAAAAAAAACTAACTAAAGTAAAAGATCAATTAAGGCTTTTTACAAAAGGATAATTTAATGGTTTATTTTACATTTGGATGATGTCAAAATCCACTAAGCAATCAACAAAATTACAGGAGTTATGCAACTAATTGGTGACTACATTCTACCAAGTCAAATAGTTGTCACCCAGTAGATACTAAAAGATTCCACCACCTTAACTAGACTAAAGTGAAATTATATTTGAATAAAGCGTAAATAAAGCAATGACCTTATTAGTCTTTCATTACAATATTTAAATCCCATCTACTTACATCTTAAATACAGTGAAGAAGAAACAGTCGTGAAAAGTATTGATTTTAAATCATCTTCTGAAGATGCTAAAATGTTTTGTTTTTAAGAACTGAAAATGAAATTTTATTTATTGGAAAATAAATTATTTGTTTTCTGGAGTTAAGAAAAAGCAAAATTAAATTGATTAACCTTTGCCTACCAACAATCTCAAAAGAAATTGTTACTAAGCAAAAGTTTTTGTCTGCTGTTCTTAAAAACGCAGCAGTATATACTTACAGTTGTTGCAGAAAAAAAAAGTTCCTCTGTTCACATCCAAGAGATTAGATGAAAACCTGTAGAAAAAAAGATTCAAGTATAGCTGCACCAAATGTGAATGGTGCTACCTACCTCATCCAAAGCCACATATGGTCTTATGTTGTAATATTTGTTGACAGGAGGCTCCGGAGGTTTCAATAGGAAAAGGTCATGAGCTCCATCAATTGGAAGCATATGCTAGAGAAAGGAAAGAAAACTATTAGCTTGCCTAGAGAAAAGAAAAGTTGTAGGAGTCGCGCGAGAATAAGGTGACACTTCTCTGCTGGTGGAGAACGCATGCGCAGATGTCACAGGCAATCAAGATGGGGCTCAATGTATAACAAAGTTCATCCCAACTAAATTGCACTTTTTTCTAAAAAGGTTAAGAAATTCTTGTCTAAGCAGATCATGAGAAATTAGCACAAGTAAATGAACAAAAAATCATGCTAATAAATTATAGAATGGTTTCATATTTGGTCGCAACAAAAATATTAATTCATATTCCAAACCATTCTGGATTGTTTTTTTGGGGGGGGTTCAAGTAAAATCTACAAGAGAAACCCATAAATCCATGCTACAGCAACTTAAAAATATTTTAATATGAAATATCTAAAACATTCAGTTTTACTGATGTTGTAAAAGATCCAATTTTACAAAAAGAAAGGAAAAAAAATAAATAAAAATCACTACATAATCTTAGAATAAAATAAAGAAAAGAAAGAAATAAATCAAATAATTTGTTAACATTAAAGATCCTAAAATCGTTTACAAATTTTAGAGTATTCAACTTATTAAATCAATCTAGAGAAATTGATCTCGAGATGATTTTGATTTCTCATGATCTGCTAAGTGATGATGGGTCATCAAATATAATCCACTCCTCAAGCTTAACATATCAGAGCAAATGTTAAAAACAGTGCTTTATGCTAGTTCGCTCACTTGTCAAATTTCCCCACCTAAGATATAAAGGCGTGTGTGTGTGTGTGTGTGTATGTGAGAGTGAGTGAGTGTGTGTGCATGGGTGCATGTATGTGTGTGTGTGTGTATATATAAACATGTCAATGAGTGTAATGAATTTTATTTGTATGCATATCGAGGTTGTGAATATATCCACACATTCTTGTGGCCTTGTACATTCCCTAAAAACACTAAAGTAATAATAACAGCAGCAACAAATACACAAGACCAAGAAGTACAAAACTAAGCTTGACAAAAGGCAATGGACAAGAAATGACCACTGGCTATTTGGCTGGTGACCACTGAAGTCGATATATTAACTTTCCTAAAAATGAAATACAATAAAAAAAATAAATAAATAAAAATTACAGATAAGAACAAAGATATCTTTTGCCAAAGATTATTTTTGTGCTCTGTAGCAGATAAGTGACTGCAATCGTTCAACCAGTGAGCACTGAAAAACTAAAAGGAGAAGTTGGCAAAGAGAGCTATTCACAATTAAAAATGGAATAAGGGCAAATACTAGACTAAAAAGCAAGTGACCGAGGTAGCACTGAGCACTGGTAGAGGCATGAATGTCAACAATCACTCTTCAACACAGAAATCAGTTTCAATGTAAAAGTCAAAAATGATCTAACAACATGATCAGTGTGGAAGGAGGAAATTATATGAGAGAGAGAGAGAGAGAAAGAGAGTACAAATATTAATTTTTAAAAATATAATAAACAAAGAAAAAAAAGAAAAAAAAAAAAAAAGAAAAGAAAAAAAAAAGCTTTTTTGGGGGGAAAGAAGACTCTTCCATCTCCCACCAATTCCCTAAGCCTTCCAAGTTCCTTAATAAAAAAAAAATAATAATTAAAAATGATTTCTGGTATCTAAGCTTTAAAATGTTTTTCAGCGCGCACATCTTTGCAACTGCAAAAGAATGTAATTTAATAGAAAATGAAAAGATTTCAGTGAAGAAATTCAACTTTTCAAGTTTTTGGATCAATAGGGTGAAGAGAAAAAAAATAAAATAAAATAAATTCTTTTTTTTTTTAAATATTCATCCAAAAGAAAACTTTAAAAAAAAGGAGTAAATAAATAAAATTTTGAAAAATACAAAAATCAGCAGATATAGAATTTTTTTTTTTTTTTTTAAATAAATAAATACTCTCCCAAAAACATGTTTTTCTTTGCTAAAAAAGGCAAAAAAAGCTGAGGGAGACAATAAATTGTGAAAAACTAAAAAATAATGAAAAGTTAAAGAAGTAAGGAATTCCAAGGTTGACAAGTTGGATTTCTTCAGAGCAAGCAGCGCGAAAAAAGAAAAAAAATAAATAAAATAACAATATTAAGCTTGAAGAGGAGGAAAAATGAAAAATTATTTGCTTTCATCTTAAACAGTCACATTACTCCAACATAATGGGGGGAAAAAATTTTATCTTTATGTTTAAATAAAAAAAATCTTTAATTTTAGGTTTGCGTCGACGTCTGGTGCCAGAAGAGAATGCTGAAAAAAGGTGGTTGCAGTCGCCATCAGCATACATACTTGGAACTCTGCCTGAAGACCACCACGAAAGACCCATGGTTCCTGATCTCCACTTGTGAAAGCTTCTTTATAGCCATTAGTGCACCCTAAACATCCAGCGGAAAAAAGAAAGAATAAAATCAGATCAGCTATACATCACCAACCAGAGTGAAGTTGAAAGAAAAAAAAAAAAGGAAAAAAAAAAAAAACGGTCTAGTGAAAAGTGGTCAGCAACCACTCGACTTAAAAAAGAAAAAAGCTTTATTTTTCTTGTTGTTTTCAAAGCCAGGTGTCATAACCAAATCAGATGAAAAGAATTTACGAGTGATTTAAATTCTTCATTAGTTGTGAAAACTTGAAATTATCACTCTTATACAAATTATAATACTAGAGGAGCAAGGTGGTTTTGTGTGGATTAGAACTGCTTAGTTCTTATCTCAAAATGTAGCTCCAAATGTTTGTCATAAAGACTTACAATTAATTGATATAGTAATTCATCATTGAATTATACAATTAATTTTTAAATATGAATTGTTTCACACGCTTCAAAAGAACAAGTTATATTCAAATACTATCATTTTCTTTATAATTCAATTTCACAATTATTTGATTTTGATGTGGGAGAAAATCTCAATGTATTTGGACAGTTTAACCATATATCAAGAAAACATTACGTATTGATTTCAAACATTCAAATTCCTATTTTAAAAAACTGATAATTTACACATAACAAATCTACAGAAAATATAGTCTTTAAATTTCCAATTTAATATCAAAAGTAACCACTAAATATATTGATAAATAAATACAACTAATTAATACCTGAATATTACAACTGAAATGATTAAGTGATGAAAATTTTTGCAATTCTCCAACCAACAAAAATAGCGGTGATTTTTTTCGTTTTTGAGTGATGCATATCTAAGTTTTTTTGCCTTATCTGATAAGGATCACAGATTAAAATATCTTAGAAATTGCATACCACCATTTTACACTCCAACAACAAAAAAGAATCAACAAAATTAGAGTTTAAAAAAAAAAAAAAAAAAAAAAAAAAAATTCACTTCATAGAAAGAACATCTAAAATCTAGGAGAAAACTTGATCAAAAATATGCCACAGCAAACAAATAGAACACCAGATTGATAAAAAAATACTTAAAAGGTCTTTTAGATTTTAAATGATCTGTTAAGGCTTGTATTTCCGAAAATACTCTCAAAATAATTGATAGAGAAAAATAGTATCTCAAGTAGAGACATCACATCACTTTTCTTAAAGAGTGAAGTCAGTTATTTTCTACTATACTCAAATACTAGAATTTTTTCAAGTGCAATAACAAGAGGATCAATTCTATAAAAAGGGGGAAAAAAAAAAAAAAAAAATAGAAATGAAAAAGTGGAATACTCAAAATCTATCCAAAGAGACCAAAGCAGCCAAAAACTGATTGTTTAAAACAATGAATTACAAATGAGATCAAAAGTTGGAGGGGAATGAATATCCTATCTTTTTATACAGCAATTTAAGATTTATTCTACATAGAGATATTTTAAAGGACTGAGTAAAAGGCTCTTGAGAAACCAAGTGGAGAAAGAATAAAATGGACAATGTATAACACCACATTAAACATTGATATATTGGAGCGTTGCACAGCCATGCAACACACCAATTCAGCAAAGCAGATTATTTCCTCTTAATCACTATGAAAAAAAGTTTCCTTTTTATTTTGATTTAAACATTAAGCAAAGAACAAGAAATAAAAATTTTGGTAATAGTTACAATACATACAGATAAATATAGAAAATTAAATTTTGAAGCCAAGGACACCCTAGGCTTAAAAATAAAAAATTAAATGAAGAAAGTGTTAAAATTAAAGAAGTTTTTTTTTAAGATAACTACAAACTAAATCAGAAGTATATAATATATAATGTTTTTTAACAAAAAAAAAAAAAAAAAAAAAAAAAAAATTAGTTTCCTCAAAAGTTATAAAATTCATTTAAAAAAAAAAAAAAAAAAAAAAAAAAATTTTTTTCTTCTTTTAAAACAAAAATAAATAAATTCAACTCATTTCAAACTCTGAAGTCGGGAAGAGGGGCAAGTGATGATTAATTTGACGTGGGAGTGGGGGACTTTTTTCCCTTTTTTCACTCTAATAGTGTTGGTGATGTTAAAAAATGAATGGTAAGAAAATTGGAATTCTAAACAAACCAGTCTAGAAGTGTCCTTTACCATAACAAGAAAAATTTATAGTTCAGTGTCCTTGGCCATCTGCAGATTTCTCAGTGAAGAATAATTGAGGTTATCAGCCTTTGGTTTGAAGTAGTCATATCTGTCAGTATTTTAACAAATTCAGATAAGGTACAATGATGTGGATCAATATTAAAGTCAATAATCAAGTTGTTAGTCAACTAATTTGAAAATAGCAGCACAAATCTATTATGTAACTTTATATGTAACAAAGGCAGGAGGGCATTCAAGAAAAAGAAAAAAAAAAGAAAAACTATTTTTAAAACTAATAAAATAAAGCTTTAACCTGCCCTAGAAGAAAATATAAAATATTCTGCAAATAGACTTAATACATAAGTAAAACTGTCTTATAAAGAAATGGTCTTTACTGGTTAAATGTACAATATTACTCATACATCCAAGCAGTATGTGCTGCATTTAAAATTAATTATATGAGCCGAGATATTTAGTTATTTGTACACATCTAATTCATGTTGCTTATCAGGAAATTTTATCATTTTAAGCGGGAACACTGTGGGCAGTCAAGAGTATATGTCAGGTTATGCTGCTACATATAAGCCACAACTTTTTCACAGCTGAACAAATTAAACACAGCATTATGAATATATGTAGATGGAGAGAGGAAGATCAACACAGACTACAGTTTAAATGCATCTTTTATAGTTTCATGTTCTGTTAATTTTTATTGGGTTTTCAAAATAGGATTTTAAATGCATATACATATATACACATATACACATGCATGTATGTATATGATTCTGTATAAATAAAATTCAAAGTTTCTTGGGTTTTACATCTAACATAGGTAAATCAAAAATAAAGGAACACCAAAATTACTCTAACAGGAAAAAGCATTATAAGTATTTAATCTAGCTTTTGTTTAACATAATAAAAACTTGAATTATGCAATACATGATCAATTCATATGCAAAAGCAGTGTTAATTTTTTTTTTTTAAATATTCAATATAAAAAAGATAGCAGCTAAATTAGAGTCAAAAATAAACAAAATGAAAATATTTTCTCTAAGTATCCAAAGAAAAACGTCACAGTTAAAAACATTTTTCATATGCAAAAGTCTTAATTTAAAAACGTCTATTATGAGAATATAGAAATTAATTTCAAATTAGTGTTTTGTTTAATCCATTTATAGTAAATAAAAGACCAGTATTCATTATCACTTAGTGACTAAAGTTATTTTTCTTTAACCATAGAAATATTGATCCATGTGGTAGATTTCATTATTTTATTATCTTATGGAAACTTAGTGATTACTCATTAAGCCCAGATCCAAAATCATGTAAGAAAAGTGAGCCAATTAGTTTATCATCAAAGCATGCCAACATCAAGTATTCCCTTGACTCTTGTGATCTGTACCGACTGGTCAACAATCATGTAGCATATCCACATCCAAAAATATACAACCAAGATACGTGAAATGTACAGAGGAAATCCCGAAATACACAAAATTGGTTCAGGTATGAAACTTTTATTTACCTTTTTCAGTTTAAGGTTTTTCGACACGAGGAGAGAGAGAGACAATTTCTTCAAATGCGTGGCACATTTTGTAGACCCCAACTGGTCTTGCCAAGGCGAGACCAAAAATCGACTACCTTCCTCTAGACTTGAATCTCAACTCTCTCATTGGGAGTTTAAATCTCAACTAACTGTTTTTTTTTCTCCAAATTCCAAAATCCTCAGCGCTTCCGGGCATGACGTCATTCACGTCCCTGATCTCATTTTCTATCTGGGGTTTTTATTGTGACATCTGATTGTCACATCCGCCGCATACGTGAACACCTGCACTCAATGTGTGCACCTAACTAACCCATGCACTAAGCGAAATGTTCTCAGCATAACTAAACCGAAAGGCAAGATATATAAAACGAAATCCCTCAGAGCAAATCCTCTAGGCCGCATCCAGTGTCCACACAAAGATGATGACTGTAAGTTTTTGCTGGTCAGCCAACATAGAACATCACTTAGTTTATTCTAAATGGCCAGCAAGTTTTGCTTGTTTTACTTTGATGATTTGCGAGATGTAAGGTAAATGGCAATACAGCTGTCATTTTGTAAGGTGCTGCTTCCAGGACTTGTTCAAAATGGCATGTAGCATTCTTGTGTAGTTCTGATCTAGCTTTTTCTCCAAGCATTTCATTAGAGTACAAATAGTGCAACTATACAATAGTACTAACATAGCTACAATATGGAAAAATTCCCATTATTTCAATCAGCTGCTACTTATTATTCCTCCTCCTCACAAAGTCAAGTTCAAATCTAACTTGAAGTTGTTTGCATTTTACAATGCTAATTCCAAATCATTAAAAGGGAAATGCACTAGGAATTAATAATTACCTCCCTTTAAAATATATTATAACATGATCACTGATGCTAACTCACTATTATTAATATATTTCCAATTGAATTGAAAACTTAGTTCTTTAAGTTAAAATATTTTAGCAAACAAAATGAGCCATTTTTACTGATTTGGTAACATGAAAATTGGATCATATAAATATAAGGTTATGAACCCTTAAAAAGTACTCAATTTTGAAATGGTAAAGCAACTTTTTTTTCAATATCTTTCATTTCTATTTACATTTATGTAAAGAAACTTGATTGAAATATATTTAAAATCCAATTCATTACTAACATTTTAGTTTTTCCCTTTAGTATTTTGGTGTTATTTTGAAATAATAAACATTGCAGAAAATAGAGAAACTGCTAAAACTAAAACATATTTAAAAGCAGCCTGTGAATATATACAGAACAAATAAAATAAAATAGGAAAAAGCAAAAAGTTGCTGTCTTACTGTAGAGAGAGAAACAGTAAGAGGAAACTTTCTGCTATCAACGTTGTCATTGAAATTGAATCAGTTGGAAAAGTGAACAGGAAGAAGCACAGTTAAGAACAAAACTGAGAAACTTTGCATCAAAAAATTTTAAAAATTCAATATTTTGAAAGATTAAAAAAAAATTAAATTAAAAAAGAGAAGAAAGAGAAATTTTATATTAAAAATGATTTTGTCTAAATTTCAATAAAAACAGCTTTTATCAATTTTCTTGGTGATGTATTTAAAACAATATATAAAAGAGAAGCAAAACTTTTTTTTTTTATTATTATATTTAACCAGATGCAAAGATTCTATGAGTTTTGGTTGAGCAAAGTAACTTGTTCCTGTTTACTTCTTAATTCAAACTTGGCACTATTCAAAAGACGTCAGCCATGATTAATTAATATCATCATCAGTATCATACAGCAGCAGGAACAGCAATTGAGAAAGAGAGATATATATATTAAGCAAATTGCAGCTGTGAAAGAGATGTGGCTTAGATGATGTCAGCAATCGCAAACAGTCTAGCAGTCCTAAAAAGGGTACTTAAAATAAAAAAGAAACATTAATAATTAAAACAAATATTAAGTATTGGGACTATTTACTTCAAACAAAAGAATGACTGAACATTTTCCCCCTACCCAAACCTATTTTAAGCAAATCTTCCAAATAAAATTCTATAAAAAAATTTTTTTTTTTAAAGTTATTAAACAGAATCCAAGATTTAAAAAAAGCTCAGATTAAAAATAGGAATAAGTTTTCATAGATTTTCTGCTTCCATATATATTATTAAAATAAATTTCATTAAAAAGATAGCTACAAAACAACTTCAAACACTGTAACAACTAAATGCATCAAGATAGAGGTAATTTCTAGCTAAGAAATTAGAAATTGCTTTACTCAAATCAAGATAATGGAAGCAGCAAAAATTTAATATAAGCTTTTAAGCATTTTTTTTTTTTTTTTTTTTTTTTAAATTTTAGAAAATTAATTTCAACATTTTATACCTTAATTCTAAAACTGTAGGATTAATCAACCTATACTAAGGTCATTGATAAAATCTCTTAAATATTCAAGTTTTTTTCCTATTTTTTTTTTTACTTCAAAAATTATTTATAAATTAGATGAGTACTCAACATATTTTTCTTCACCGAGGAGGTAGTTGAAAAAATAAATAAAATAAATTTTTTTTTAATGTATCTTGGATTGCATGCCAGTAATCTTTTTATATTGTATTATATCACCAATATTATTTGCTTGTTCTTGCTTTTGAAAACAATCAGGAAGATTGCACCAAAATGAAAGTTATTTTAATTAAAAAAATAAATCATTCCTGTGTGAAAACATTGCTGAAATTAGTTGAAAGAAAAGAAAAAAAAAAGAAAAAAAGCAGCAAATGCTATACATCCTGAGATGCACTGACAATATGGCTGTGCAAAGCTGCCAAACTTTTAGAAGTTTAAAAAATAAAAATGATTATAAACATGCATCACTTATGCGGACAATAATTGAAACCAATATTGATAATTGTTTTCCAAGAATAAAAGGAAAAAATTAAAAAGGGAATTGTTTAAGATAAGTGCATACATGTCAAGGTTCCTTGCTGATGCATTACTGACAAATAGGGAACATGGCCAAGACCTGAAATAGACAAAAAAGGAAAAAAATAATAAGTAGCTTGAAACAAGAACTGAAAAAGAAAATAAAAGCCTACTGCTCAAGTCCCAGACAGGGCAAGGATTTTTTTATTTTGCAGAAATAAACAGTTTCTATCAAGCACAAAGAAAAAAAAAAAAAGAAAAACACTTTGTAAAATAACAAAAATCATGCAAAAAAAAAAAAAAAAAAAAAAAAAAAAATGCAGGAATGGCGCATTTTAAATTCCATTTCTTTCAAAGTAAAAAATTCGTAGAACCTATTTAAAGTTTTTCTAAATAAAATCTTTAATTTTTCATGAAAAACTTAGCATAAGAAAAGAAGATGTTAACAAAGCAAAAAATAAAATCATTTTGTACATCAATTTTCAAGTTGAAATCTAAAATTAAGTGAACATTAAACTATTTTTGGTTCAAAACTAAAAGATCCATTTGATTCATATAGCAAATTTTCAACAGATTAAAACCAATTTTTTTTCTTTTTCTATTAAAATATACTCAAACCTGATAAATCAAGTACTTAAAAAAATATAAATTTTGAAATACAATAAGTACACTCAATTTTTACAATATATCTGAAACCAACAGTTTAAAGTTAAGTAGTAAAACTTTTTAAAAGATTCTATCTTGCTTCCATTGTTATACACAATATTTCAATTCTAAAACTTGCATGCTCCAAACATTTAATGTTATTATAAGAAACATTTTTTTGAAAGCAAAAGTAATATTTTTAAAGACTGTTAATGTACTTATAATACTTAAGGTCAGTCTTAAATGTTTGTTTGGATGAATTTGACTGCTTTTAATATAATCTTAATCCAACATTTTATCATGTAATAAAGTTATTTATCTTTAATGATGCAAAATCATTTGGTTTATATTATAACTCAATGAATGTGGGGTAATCAATGTTACTTGATATATTTGTACAAGTTAAATGCAATACATTAATAAAAAGACCTTAAAATATAACATTTCAAAATACTTATTTAACAATGCATATATTTTCACACACACACACACACACACACATCATTGCAATGAAACATTTAAAATTTCAAGAATCCTAAACTTTCCTCATCCCATTTTCAACTAAACAACACTGAGAACCTGACCCAACTGAGCATGATTATAAAAATCCCCATTATATAAGTAATCAAAAGGAAATTCTACAAGCCATATAAATTAACCTTCCTAAAACAGGTGCCCACAATTTTAGCTTGCAAGCTACTTATAAAATAACTAAGTCAAAATGATCTACTTGTACTAAATTTTAAAAAAATGCTCAATATTTATATATGTATTGAGTATACTTTAGATCGACCCATGTTCATGTCCCTTGCATTACAGCATGAACTCTTATAACACAATACAACCAAATTAATTTATGGTCCCTACTAAAAGGAGGATAAATATAAAAGGAGGCTAACATGTACGTTTTTTTTTTCTTTTGAATGATGTGTGATCTATTGATATTAGCTTTGCATCCACTAGTTAATCATGATCAACATATAGGGGGCATATATCATCACTAAATATTTCAATAACAATCTCCAACATATATTTTCAATATCACCATCAAAACATCTTAAGCAATAAGAGAAGCTTTTCAGCTTTGCTTTTGATAATCTAAGAATCTGTTAATTTGTAATTATCTGTTAATCAGAAAACTATAACCAATCATGTAAAAGAAAAAATACTTTGAAAGCAATGGATTTTCAAAACTGAAGTATACGTGAAAAATATAATTTTCAATATTACTAAAAAAATTTAAAAGATGTTTAATTTTAAAACTAATCAAATGACACATTTTGCAAAAACAAAATCTAATTTTAAAATAAATCTTACAAGTATAACTAAAAAGTTTTGTATACAACCAATTTAATCCAATCTCATCAGAATTTAAGGTTATTGAACATTTTTTTTGCATGATTAGTTTGAAGTTTTTTTTTATTTACTTTTTTTGCATAATTATATAAATGAGAAAGAATCATGCAAAAGTCATAAAACTTACTTGAAAAGCAACCCTAACTTGTCAAAAGGCATTTGTACTTTTGTATAGACATAAATTATAAACTAATTCATTATTTTGAAACTGGACAAAAGTCATCCATTCAACGCTTGGATTTTTTCTTTTCCAATCATTTCATTACAAAGTTTGAGTAATATATCCACATTAATCTGTTTATGTACTTAAATGAAATTTCTCATCCAAAGCTATATTGAAATGATTTCATATCTATATTTAAGATGAAGTATTGACTGAAAAATAAGAAAAGAATATAAGAAAATAGAAAAGAAACCAACTTACCCATCCATTCAACATGTGCTTTGCATAATATCAGAATACTTTTCAAATCCCAAACATAAGGATAGAGTTCATAAGCAATAGCACGATTAGGAATCTTGAAAAACTTGTCAAAAATTGTGAAGATCCTGTCAACACCTTCACAGAAGACTTTTGCTTTATCATGCCATTGTTCTGCCTATAAATTCAGAAGAAGAAGAAAAAGGAAACACTCAATTTCCATTGAATATTTGTACATTAAATAAAATATTTTCAAATCTTATCCCCAAAACACTAATCCAATTTCACAAAAGCAACAGTAATTCAGTGCTTACAGAAAGTTTTAAAACACTTCTAGACAAAATGCATAACTAATATGAAAATATTTCCACTTAAAATGTGTCTCTAATTTCTGAAGATAAGATCGAAAATCATTGATACAATTGTAAAATTCCAGTTTAACTAAAAAGTGTTTTTCTTTGTTCTTAATTAAATATAACCATTTGAAATTGAAATATACAGATAGGGTTGATATGTAATTTGCGAGGTTAACTTTACACAGAATCCATTAGTGATACAATGCTATAATAAAATTTCTCAGAAATTAATTAGCCCAATCTTATTTAAAACAGGTTTTCCAAAGATTGTAATAGTGTGGTTCCCAATATAAAATGGAAGCTGGTAGAGAACAATTAGCTAACTTTTCTAATCATTAACCTTATACATAAATATGTATTTTTTTTTTTTTTTTTTTTTTTTTTTAAGTACTTTTAAAGTGTCACATCATTAGAAATGAGCTGAAAACTTGTCTTGGAGATATATATATATATATATATATATATATATATATATATATCTCCCCAAGTTTTCTGGATAATAATAATGTAGTTTGCTATATTTATCAAGATGTAACATGATGGCCAAGGGATTTCGGTTCATGCCTTTGAGTTTAGTTAGGCTGAGAACCTTTCGGCTCAGCACATGGGTTAGTTGGTGCAAACCTTGATGTAGGTGGTAACGCGTGCACGGGGTGGACGTGCCACTCAGAGATGTCACAATAGCCCGAGATGACGGAATGGGGGTGACAAGGTGCAGGTGACATCACGCACCGGAAGAGCGTGGAGGTTTGTGAGAGATTTGAAGAAAGTTAGGGAGTTGAGTACTAGATGCCAAACGAGGAGGATCAACTTTTGGAGCTCGCAGACACGAGGCGAACTTGCGCCCTATGGGTGCTGCACGCGATGGGGTCCGAATGAATAAGACAGCATAAAAAGATTGTGTCTCCCTCCATGGCGTTGATTGTGACTATAGTACAAAGAGTGCTCAATACACACACACACATCATATCTATGTAATTTAGTGTAGACAAAGTCACTGACAATAGCCTATGCAATCATTCAAATAATAGTATACATTCAAATCAATTCAAAAAACATTTTAATCCTATTTGGTAAATATCCTTTTAAAAATTTCATAAACAGCAACAGTTAATTCAATGCTTACAGCATTCTAGTACTTAGAAACAATGAAGAAAAGTATAAATCAATTACTTAAATTCACCATGCATACTGCAGAAAAAGCTTTTCCAAGTATTATAATAAACACATGTTCAGAGACAACTATAGATGATTTTTGATGGTATTAAATACCATTAGTTAATATCTTTCTTCACTTAACTTTATCACAATAATGTTACCTTCATGTTGTGTAAATGTATTATTAAATATACAGTTGAGCTATTTCTGTTATTAAAGGATAGGCTATCAAATAGCATCTTTCCATTTCAACCTACCAGAATGTTTGCTGCTATCTTGTTAGCTTCTACATTTTTCTAATATGATCTTACTTTCATAACCACTACTTAACACAATGTTTATATAAGACTTATTTTAATGGTCTATCAACCCATCTAGAGTTCTTTTATGCTTAGAGATCACAATTGATTTTATTGTACATTTATATTTGTGTAGTTGTTTAAGAGAGTTTTTTTGCACACATTTTTTTTAAATTCGCTTTGTGACTTATTGGATGCCAAGGCCATTCTTGTAGAAGAACAGTAGTGATACTATTAAAAGGTTTCTTTGTTTAATGGCAATCAACCTTTGTGACTTATCAAATGCTAAAGCCATTTTTATAGAAGATAGTAGTGATACTATTTATTTAGCTCATAGCTAGGAAGGAGGATAAGGCAGTCCATACCTTTCCCAAGGGTATTAGTTTGAAAATGAACATAGTACAATAGAAGTTTGAACTAGCTTACTTTGAGGCTGCAATCCAGGTCTTTAGCCATAACACCACACAGACTAACCCAGTTATATATCAACAATTCCAATCTAATACAAGTAATTTGCATGCAGTTGTATGGTTTCAAGTATTCCTAACACTAACAATTATATGATTTTAAGTAATTATTTCTATTTAATAATCATTTGTCAGAAAACAATTATATAATTTTAAGTAACTAATAATAATCCTTAGTAAGCAATTATAGCTTCAACAAACTATTCTTAATAGAAATAATTTACAGTTATGTGACATCAAGTATTCCTATTATTGGAAATTTATATCATATCTAACCTAATATTTTGTTAAATTATTAACCAACGTAATACTTTTTATATTATATAAACGTTTTAAAAGAAAAGTGAATACGTAGCTAAGTCAATTTTCAATTGCACATATTCATGCATATATATATATATATATATATATATATATATATATATATATATATATATATAACCCAAACAAAAGCACAATTAAATTAGCACTTAGCTTTGGTATAGATGTTTTCTTTTCAAAGAATAATTGACTCCGAAGTTTTGTTCAATTTTTTTGTGTTAAACGTTGGTAATTGAAGCAACATCCTTTAAAAGCACTGTCTTTCCATTTTAAAAGTTTTTTGTTGACTGCATCTTTTAAAAATCGTCTGCTTCTTCATTTATAAAATTAATGTTTACTCAAAAACAGCTTTTTATTCTCAACCAATAAAAAAAAACGTCCTTTTAATTATTCATAAAAATTAAGACTTGCGAGAAGTTTTATTTATTTAAATTTTATAATTAGTTTTATATTGTAAAATTATATCAAGGAATATTTATTTCTAACACTATCAAATAAAAATAATTTTTAAACTGATTCATTTGGCCCATAGATAAAATAATAGGTACTACCGCTCAGAGTCAGAGTGAAACTGGGAGTAATGGCAATAAAGGGGTATTCTATACTCTCCAGGTCTCTTCAACTGGAGCCCCACCCATAGATGCAGTTTACTCAAGACACCTCTTTTTGGGGGAGAAGAAGTCTTAACCCTCTGCAGAGAAACTATTCTAAGCCTCACCAACGAGGCAGTATATATGATAGATATGTATGTATGTATGTGTGAGTGTGTATGTGTGCATGCGTGTGTGTGTGTGTGTATATATGCATGCACATGAATGTATCTCTCACCTCTGGTTTTAAAGCTTTCTTTGCCCTACTGTCTGCAATGATATTAGCATTGGATCTCAACCAATGCATTTCCTGTAAAAGTTGAAGTCCACAATCTCCATGTTCAAATGGCATGTGAAAGAGTTCAACAAGCTGTCGAAGATCTTCACTTGAAAGTACTTCTGTATTGTCTGAAGAGTCAAAAGAACCAGCAAGACTACTACTGCTGCTATTGTCGACTTGCATAACATTGTCAGCTGATGATGAAGTGGATGAAGTAGTTCCCTTGGGAACCTCTGTTGTACTGGACGGGAAACAGTCCATTGGTTCTGTGTCTGGACAAAGGGTGTCACCAATGCTTTCTGCTTCAATGACTGCTGCTGGTGGGGGTTCAACTAAACTATTTATTGGTGCCATAACAGGTTGCATGAATGAAGGATTATCAACCTCTGCAGGTGGAAATACAGTCCCAGGTACACCAACAGGTATGGAGGGTACCATACATCCTGCTGGAAGGGTCACTGTAGGAGCAGTCACAGTCATACAAGTATTTACAGTTGGCATTATAGGAACAATAGGTTTGGGAAAAGGAATTCTTAGTGAAGTTCTGGTCAGAGCTAATTCCTTGATCCATTCTTTGATAGCAACTTTTAGAGCAGCTTTTGGTTGATAGCGGGTGTCAAATTTTGCAGGAATATCGTCATCTGATGTGAAATCAATTTCTGTTTCCAGTTTGATATCAGATGCAATAGGGCTCAAACGATCACCTGAATATAAAAGAAATTTACATTTTTAAATGTACATAGGATTTTAACAATTAATACAAAAATTTGACAAATTTATAAATATAAAAAATTGAATAACCAAACCCAGTTTTTTTTTTTATTTGTTTTCTTTCCAATTATAAATCCTTAAACAAAAATGTTTAGGAGTTAAATTATGAACTAAAATAAACCCATCTAGAATGAAGTGATGATATGAGTAATTCCCACACAGTTTTAAGAATTTAAAAATAAAGATTCAAAGTTCAAAAATGAACATTCATAAGACTGTAATCAACACAACTAATCTAGGTGTACCAAACTTTGGCCATTCACCATTAATTTAAAATATCTATATCATGAAATACAAAAAAAAAAAAACCCCAACAGGAATTGTAACAGAAGAGCAATCCACAAATTTTTAACTTTGTCTAATATCTTTACTTAATTTTATAACAAAAATTTAAAACTTATACCTCAAAATATTTTCCTATTTAGGCTTGGTTTCTTTGTTTGATGTGATATCAACTTTTGTGGGTTATTCAATGTCAAAATTGTCATAGTACAAGTGTTGGACTGTTCAGTGGGGACCTAGTGGGGTGTAACGGTCATCTACAAATTACTAGCAAACATTTATAAAATTGCCTGTCAGTAGCAGCAGGAGATTGGCCAATAAGAGATGACTAAAGCATATACGAGCAATGACAAGCTACAGCCTAGAGTTAGTACGTGTTCCAGGCTTGTTACTGAGAAGGCATACCTTTAGTATTGCACAACTGAAAACAAGATGACTACCAGAATTCCAACAGGTTATGGGCACAGAGAAACAGAACTTTTTTTGATGGGAATGTATTCAAGTATGAATTGTGGGAAATAAAGTTCCTAGGACATTAATATTTACACCAAATTATACTGTAACCAACAGATCAAAGTGATGTTACGGACTTTGTAGAAAAGAATGCTACCATCTTCACCAAACTCATTCAGTATTTGGACAATAAATGTCTGTCATTACTAATAAGAGATGCAAGAGACAATGGAAGAAAGGCCTTAAAAATATTAAGGGAACATTATTTTTCAAAAGGAAAACCAAAAAAGGTATTTCCCTCTATACAGAGCTAACATCTTTGAGAAGAATGGAATCAGGGTCTATTACAGACTATATAATAAGGACAGAATATTTCTAACGCTCTGAAAGCAGCCGTAGAAGTTATAAGCAACAGACTTAATTGCCATCGTTTTAAAAGGATTACCGCTTAATTTTAAACCTTTTACAATGGTCATAACCAAGAAGAAACCTTAAATTCTGAAACAGTCAATATTATGTTTAAGAAGTTATGAAGAAACAGAGTGTATGTGTTACCCCCCAGTTGAATCTAACAATATATTACAAATGAAGACCACATTTAAAAAGATTAACCCAAGGAATAAACTTAGGATAAGTATACATTCTGGCTATGATTATAAATCAAATCATAACAATTACCAGAAACCTCAGCTTAGTAAAAACTACAATATCCCCTACCCCAGGGAAGAAAAATATTATTTGTTACATTTGTAAGAGAGAAGGCCACAAAGCTTTTCAATGATGAAACCGAAGGCAAAAGATTTTTGTCCGAATATAAGAACCTATTCTCAAGGCCAAAACTATTTTTTTGCTTTAGGAGATGATATTGTTTTGGACAAAGTAATTTATTGGTCGACTTCAGTGCTACCAAACATGTAATAACTGATAAATCAATTTATTAGTTTTGATCAAAATTTTGAACTAGGGAGCCATTCTGCAGAATTAGCTGAGCAAATAATAGAGCTAAAAAGAGGTAATGCCTGCACTTATCTACACAATAGTAAAGGACATATGTAGATTTATCTTAAAAATTATATATATATATATATATATATATATATATATATATATATATATATATATATATACACACACACACAACTTTTAAACAAAATAAATTTTCAGTACAAGCAGCTACAAAAAATGGCGCACATATAAGTTTTGAGAGGGATAACGGCCAATTAATTGGTGGATTCAGAAAACTGGATTTTGATTCCTTAGTTGAAAATACTTTTGAATGGCAGAAGGCTTCAAGAAATAAAACTATTGTCGGTAGTAGGTGGGGGGGGGTACTATAAAAAGTAAAAGTGACAGAAGTCATGAGTATAAAGCTAGTTTTGTGGCCAAAGGCTACTCACAAATATATGGCAAGGATTATAGAGAAACTTTTGCCCCCACAACAAATATGGCTTCAATAAGGTTACCATTGCAAATAACAGTCCAGTATTCATCATATGGATGTTAAGAGTGCATATTTAAATGTCCCTTTAGACTATGAAATACATTGAGCTGCTTTCAAAGGCTTTCAAGGTTACAATATGAAGAATTATGTTTGGAAACTTGAAAAAGAATCCTTATATGGGTTAAAACAGAACAGTCAAACTGGGAATAAAACATTCCTTACTTATTTAACTTTAAAAATCCTTATATGGGTTAAAACGGAACAGTCAAACTGGGAATAAAACATTCCTTATTAAACTTCACAAAATTTCGTGCAGTCACCTGTGGACTCCTGCATGAACGTTCTAAATGTCCACAATCAAATATTTATTATGGGTAGACGGTATATTAATAACTTCAAAAGCTGAAGCACACCTTATGCAAATTAAGACAAGACTAAAATCTAGATTCAAAATGACTGATCTTGGGAAATTATCCTGGTTTTTAGGAATACAATTTGAATGCTAAAATAGTACTATTAAGATGAACCATTCTAGATATATCAAGAAAATATTATCAAAGTTCAGCATGGCAGATTGTAAACCATGCTCAACTCCATGTGAAATGGATATAACGAAAACAAATGAAATCGATTTAATAGAAAGCAAACCTTACCGAGAAATTATTTGCAGTCTGATATTATATATATATATATATATATATATATATATATATATATATATATATATATATATATAATGCTTGCAACAAGACCTGTTATTTGTTATACAGTTACTAGGTGGCCTCAAGACCTAGCAAAACAAAATTCTTTCCATTTAATGAGGGCAAAACACATCTTATGCCATTTAAAAAGGTACTATCAGTCACTAATATTTAAGAAATCACAGAAACCCTTGAAATTTGAAGGATTTTGTGATGCAGATTGGGCTAATTTAAGTGGAAAAAAAAAAAAAAAAAAAAAACATGAGTGGATTTTGCTTTAGATTGGCAGAAAATAACCTAAATGATTTTATGGAAATCTAAAAAACAAAAGCAATATCCACACACACTTTTCCTATCACTTAAATTAGCCTAATCTGCATGACAAAATGGGTTAATAGTACCACTACTATTCAACCCATAGCTGGGAAGATAAAAGGGTTCATAACTTTTCAAAAGGTATTAGTTTGAAAGTGAATGCAATAAATGTGGAGTTTGAACTCTCTTACTAGTGTTGCAGTCCAGCAAATTAGCCACTACACCCTTATTTAGTTAAAAGCCACTCAGTTCTTTATTATAAAGATTAGAAATAAAAATGTAAACAAACCTGCAATGATATCTTTCTTGACTCCATTCACATTCGATTTACACCATTGTGCCAAGGTGTGTAGTGGGATATAGTTGGCTTCAAACTCACAGTTTGGATTTGTCAACACACCTTTCACATAGGGAATGATTTCTGGGGAACGACCATCATAAGGACCAAGGAAAACTCTCCTCTGATCATAATCATTAGCATGAATGTTATCCCAAATCACTGGCTGCCTTTGTAATACTTTTGATACTTCAGTTAAAGTCTGGATTGTTATTCTTTTACTAACAACTTTACAGCCTGCAAAATAAAAAGTTTTTTTTTTATTTTTCATTATAAAAAAAGTAAAAATAACTGGCATTGCCCAGGATAAAAAAAATTTTTTAAAAACCATATCCGAAAATACATTTTAAGAAACAAATTTATTCTGAAAGAAGTTTGGATTGGGTTTGGGTACTTTATTTAATGGCATATCAACCTTTGTAAGTTATTTAATGCCAAAGACATTCTCCTAGAAGAACAGTAATGGTACTATTTAACCCATAGCTGGGAGGATAAGGGGGTTCATACCTTTCCCAAGAGTATTTGTCCCAAAAGTGAATGTAATAGCGTGACTGGAGTTTGAACTTGCTTACTATAATCCCGCAGTCCAGCACTTTAACCATTACACCACAAGGACCCCTCCCCCCTCAAAGAAGTTTGAAAGATTTTCTTTAATGTGTATGCATTTTGGAATAGAATACTGAACTAATTTTGAAATCATTTCTAAAATTAGCACAAATAAACTTCAAAACAAATTTAAAAGTATTCATAAGTCTTTCATCTAAAAATGACAAAAAAAACTTTTTTTCTTCATTTTATCATTTGATGACCATTTTATTAGGTAATATAAATGTTTCCTGGATCAAATCTATGCCTGCAAATACCAATTTTATTTGTTTTCTGGAAGAACAAGAATTTTCTGATTTAATTTTAGTCTAAAGTGTCCACTACCAACTTTATTTGCTATCTAAACGAATTAGACTTTTCTCATCCTTTCAAGTCAGGATGTCACAGGCACTCCTTCACAAGTTCTGGGATAAAACCTCAAGGTAATTCATTTCAAAAATAAAGAGTCACATAGAAAAAAAAACTCTCTACTCACCTGTCCACATAACATCAATGTCTGGCAATAATTTTGCCCCAATGGTGCTTAGATATTCTGAGGAGGCCACAGCTGGAACTGCACGGGCAGCACAGTACTCTGCAAAAAAAATTTTTAAATTAATATTTCAGGTCGGACATTCATTTACATGAAAAAAAATTTCATTTCCCAAATTATTTTAATCAATTTGTAAAAATTTTCTTAATTTATACACTTGATTCAGTATATGTGTGTGAAAATTTTTTTTTTTTTTAAATTTATACATAATTTCATCACTAGATTTCAGAAACAAATAAGTTAAATGATAGAAAACCTATGAAAACAATATACTGTTTTATTATGCTAGGTATAAAGATAACATTAAACCAGTGAAAAAAGAACTGTGTTAAAATGATCTAAAAGAAGTTGAAAATTACCTGTAGGGCAAAAGAGGAATTTCAGCTGTCCCAAGTGTTGGTATGTTTCATTTGTAACCGACACCTGAGCAGCAGCAATTGACTGGAAAATGTTTTTATCAGCTTCACAAAGTTGGGGATCAATATCATCAAACAGCAGTGCAAAAGCATTACAGCCAAATGTGGAGACCTACAAAAGAAAGAAAACTTTTGTTGAGTCAATATACTGAAATTAGATGCAAGTGAATGAATCAAAGTTAAAAAAAAATGTACTTTAAATCAAAACTTTTTTTTTTTTTTTTTACAATTATCTTTTTCATACATTATAAAGTATAGATAAAAACAGATGGCAAGATATTCTATTGGTTGTTGCTGTTCTTTATCTAATTCTGAGTCCACAAATAAAAGATGAGTGTACACTATGAATAAATAGCTATTTCCTTTCCTCTACTGATTATTATCAAAGTTACATCTAATAAGGAAAATTTTGTGATTTTCAGTATTTTCATTTTTTTTATTTTTAAAAGGGAAGTTTCTATTTCCTAAAATTATTAATTCGAGTGAGCACTTTAATTATTTTGACATTTTCTGAAAACTCCACTTATCACAGTATTACATCAAAACTGAAATATTTTTGCTAGTTAATAAAATAGTGATTTTTTTTAAAAATATATTTTTAAAAAATCTATAAACTGAAAGCATTTTTATAATCAATACCAAATATGCAAGAGCAGATATCTGTAGTGCTTATTAAACAACTTGTCCAATTTTCAAATGTTGAAGAGTCAAGATAAACTAATGTAACATTAAACTCATTAATTTGGAACAAGATTATAACCAGCTAATCTCATTTTCTCTCTTACACAATAACGGGGGGGGGGAGGAGAGAGAATTTCCAATATTACAATAATCTTAAGCCAGAATACAAATGATGTATATTGATAATGATCAAATAAATTCTAATAATCACAGGAAATTAAATTACCTGCTCCAATTTCCTCTTAAGAGCTGTGACATCTTTAGTACTAGAATATGTAATATCTAACCCTGGAGAAAGTGCATAAACAAATTCAACATTCTGTTCATGGGCAGCATCAATTAGTCCTGTTAGGCAGTCTGTCAAAGAAAAAAATTTCAAGAGATTAAAATAAAAACATTTAAGAATGTTACCAAAATTTTAAATCCAAAGTATTAGTAATATAAAATGTTCTATCATCTCAATCTGGTAAGATCTGTAGAGATTTAAAAAAAAAAAAAAAAAAAGACAAAATTTAATAAATTTCATTTATTTGCAAAAAGGTTTTTTTGTTTTTTTAGATCTGATTGTAGTAGTAAAAAAAAAACAAAAAAAAAAACTTAAGTCTTACCTGCTTCTTCCACTGAATACAAATCTCGCCACATGGCTCTGTGTTTGCAGTCATCTTTAGGAGCATAAAGGTAAGTATTCAACCCCATCTTGCTCATCCTATAAAAAAGAAAAAGAATTTTTTAAATAATAGTACTTGTATAACTATAGTCAAAATAAATTCTGAATCTGATAATCATTACCTAGAAAATTACTGAAAAGCATTCTTTTTGTTCTTATAGTATCCTAACCCAATATTTTATATACACACAATCAGGAAAGAGGCAGTCCCCATGGGTGTAATGGGGAACATGTTGAACTGCAGAACCATAACAAACAAGTTTGAATTCCTGTCATGTTATTACAGGACCTTTTAAACTTATACACCCTTATCCCACCAGTTATTGGCCAAATAGTATCACTATTGGTCTTTAACAAGGATTGCTTAGGCATTAAATAACCACACCATATAAACACACACACACACACACACACACACTTATGTTTGAATAGTATATACACTCAGAATCAATGGCACTTTGTGACTGCTTACGCTATTCAAAATAAGATCTACATATGCTCTATCACTGATAATTGAGCACTTTTATCTATAATGTAGCAAAACAAATATGCACACACATGTGAGGGAGGGGCAGTATTCTATTGGTTGCTGGCTATTATTTGGGACCCAATTCTGAGTCCATAATCAAGAGATGAAAGCCCAATCGGCTGGGGCTGTAGAATACACACCTGCATCTCTGCAGAGAGGTAAACCTGCCCCACAAGTGTTCTGGATGCGACACCAAAATGCATCTGATGATGAGGCTCCAATCCTGGAGCTTTGACGAATGTGTAGTACCCCTTCATTGCCATTATTCTCAGGTCCATTCAGACCAATAGTGATAGTAACTGTTAAGGTCCTATCTATGCTAGAAACCATTTAACTATGAGCAAATAAATGACTGATATTACATAGAATTGTTAGTATTACATAGCAATACCTGAAACCATTTAACTGTGTGCAAACAACAAATGAGCTCTGGCTCATTTAAAAATTATGTTACCCACAAACTATGCACACACATCATTTTCAACTGTCTAATTATTATTCTTAACTGAAATCAATTCAAACGTGTTTGTTCAGAAAAAAAAAAAAAAAAAATACTGACAAATTTATTTCCTTCAAACAAACCCTAAGAGTGCAGTCAATTTCAAATTCCTGCAGTAAAAAAATGCCCATTTGTAATTAAGAACTTTTGTCAATTGTCAACTATTTCTTATAAGCCTAAAAATAACTAAAATAAAACTGAGGTGGTTAGACTGGTAGACTGCTTAGAATAACAAAGACAGTTTTAATAGCAGAAATCCAATAGCATTAAATTGTCCATTTTTTTTTAAATCTCAGAATAAAATTATATATTTGTAAGTAAAAAGTCAAAACAATAAAACCTTGAGCCAAAATTCTTAAAAGTGTAATGCAATTAATTATTGTTCTAAAGTTCATATACAATTCACACCAAACAGAGCAGATAAGAGAGTAAATCTGTAAATTCAATTATGGAAATAATTTATGCCTACACTCTCCTCCTCCCAAGAGAAACAGTTATGCCTTTAATTTTTGTCAGTAAATGGATGTAGGAGGGTAAAAGTGGGAAAAAATTCTTTACTGTCTAAAGGCAGATTAGCAGCCAGAAAAGTATGGTTAGGAGAACATGTTCCTCAACTTAAAAGAAAAGAGAAAAATAAAATAAACAAGAGGAAAGAAAGCAAAAAAATAAGATATAGTGTTATTACAAGGTCAGAGTGTTCCACATTTTAAAAGAAAAGACAAGAGGGAGCCAATGCTGAAGTTATGCTGCTACTGCTAACAGCCATTGCTGCTGCTGCTACCACCATCCCACCAACTGAGTAAATCAATTGAGAGGGAAGGAAATCTAAATGCTACCAGCTCAACATCATCATCATCATCAAGCACTACCATAGTATGATCACAAAACTAGGTCTAGTGTACTGGGGGTTGGTAAAACCAATACTAGTCTAACACCTTAGAGATGAACTCTTCAGTTAAAACCAAGCAGCTGCTGCTACACATAACTGGTTGATTAAAGTTATTTTAGTGACCTACATGAAGCTAATACTAACACCAAACCTCAAGCAATTGTTATTGCTATGGACCTCAATTTTAACACATTCACAATGCAAGTAACTACAAATAAATCTTTATCTTCATTAACTTGAGTCATCTTGCTCAGGTGTTCCATTTTATATATTTGAAAAAAATCAAAGTGATAAACTGTCAAACTCAAAAGGTGGGCAAAGAAAACAATTTTTTTTTTTCATACAGAGGGCTACATGTAAAACTAAAAAGCTTTAAAAAGATATAGAAACATTATACAATTTATATTGTACTTAGTATTTTATAGTCAATCTTAAGTCACATGATAATTTTTTTTTATCACTATCCCTACAGCAGAGTCCTACCAAGAAAAAGATTTAAAAAAAAAAAAACAAACACTGAAATATCAGTAAATATAGCTACAATGTAGAAATAAAGATTCTTCCATAATGAAATAAATAAAAAGGGACCAGGATAGGACACTAGTGATGAAGCTTCAGTTTCATTGCCATTACTCCCAGATCCACTCTGTTAGGGTCTAATTTATAGATCAAATGGATTTGTTTATGAGTAGTATTAGATAAGAATAATCGTGTACAAACAAAATAAAAAGGATTAGTTACTTGAGACCATATAATGACTGGCAAGATGGACATGAACATTAAAGAACCCAGCATGACATGAAACCAATTGCAAAAATTTATTCAATGCTACTTAACAGAAATACATCTTTCATATCCCACTTTGCTTAGTGTTTTCAATCTTTAAAAGATAGGGAACTATACAAGATTTTCCTAAAAGGTATTTTTGTATTAATGAAATTAGAGAAAATTCTACATTTTTGTTCAAAATAATTGACTTTTCTATAAAAAAAAAAAAAAAAAAAAGTTAAATGTTTTAATGAAGAAAATGAAGATTGTTCTTAAAATATAAATAAATTTAAAGTTGCATAAATAACAAATGTTTTTTATTTTTGTCCCTTCATTCCTCAAGGACTATATATTTTAGAAATCTTTAGCATTGCACTTTAAGATTATCTAAATACAAAAACAAAAGGTTGGCATCATTAACAGATTCATTACTCTTAAGACACTATTCTAATAAATCAATAAGTAAATTATATATATATATATATATATATATATATATATATATATATATGCTAAAAAACAAATCTGGATATGTTATTTGATTTGAATAGCAATGCCAAAAGAATTTACACCATTCAAGTAATTTTTTTTTTTTTTTTTTTTTTTTTTTAAATACTTGAAATGTATTTCTTAGAGGAAAAAAAATTTTCCATTAGAAAAATTATTCAAGAGTTTCTTTTGCAGATTTGAATATTTATCCTTAAAAATAAATTACAATGAGTTTTTTGGGGTTTTTACTTGTCTATTTCTTAATATTCAAATTTTTCAGTTGTTTTGAAATAGATAACATTTTAAGCAATAAACATTTTTAACTTGACAATCTGATGAAAGAAATCTTTTCATAATTGTTGGAAAGAAAATATCTTAGTGTTTTGTTATTTGTAATGAAAAGATTTTAGAAGTATCTAACAGGATGAAATGTGCATAAAATTAAAAAGTGATAAAAAAAAATCCTGGATAAATTCTAATTTGTATAAATTCTTTAAATGCTATTTGAAATATGATGAATGTTCAATAAGTCAAAAAATATACAAAACAGCTTAAAATACCAATTTTTATATATTACCAGTAACAATTCACAAAACCAGAGAAACAAAAAATATAACTTTTTTTCTTTCAATCAAAAGAACATTAAGAACTATAAAGAAACATTTAAATTCCAATGCTTTAAAAAAATTTTTTTTAAATAAGAAGAATAAATAAATTTTTAAAAGTCCAGTACCGATTCATCCTTAGATATGAAAATTAGTTGTGTACCATCTCATTAATTCAAAGCTGAATTTTTTCATGCATAAACACAAACTATCAATAAAATAATGTCAAAATGCTTACCATTTGAAAAGGATCCGTCTTTGATCAGTGGTCCATGGCCTGCCATAAAAACCTGGAATTTGAAAAAAAGAAAAAAAAAAAAAAAAAAAAATGCACTGGATTTAATGAAAGAAAAAAATCTATAACATAGTTGTATGCCAGAATGTTAAAAATTTGCAAATCAAAAACTGATAATAGAAAATTTGCTTTGCTCAATATTTGGATCAATGTTATCAGATTATGGAAATATTGTTCAGAATATTTTATTATTATAGTAAAAGATCTCAAAAATGTACAAGAAACAAGAAGCCTTAGATGAAGAACAAGATTCTTAGCAATAAACCAAAAATTATATATTGCAATAAAAGAAGCTTCTATCACATGATATAACAGTAATACCAAAATTTATAGATTTGGAAAACAAATATTGTTAAGCTAAGAAAAGAATAAGAAAATTATAAAACATTTACTCAAATATTTAAATGTTATTTACACTCAGATGATCACATCTTGATAAAAGAAATCAAAATGTATCAAACAATGAGCTCACTATTAACAGATTAACTGCAATTCAAATGTTTATTAAATCTATCAGATATTTGCCAGCACAAGATTACCTTGAAACAAGGCTAAAATTTTTAAAATTTTTAAATTTCAAACTTTATTCAGATAATGCAATCTAATTCTTTATTCTTCTTTCTTGCTAAGTAAAATAAATTTTTCTGACGATCAAGTTTTAGGGAAAGTCAGACATATGCACTGAAGAAAAGTTTGCATTTTTCTTGTATGAAACAAAATAAAAATCCCCCCCAAAAAAGTTAAAATAATGTTCAAATCAATTTATAAATACTGAAAAATTTTTTAATAAGTTCAGCATTTTTTGCTATAAATACAGTCTAATTTTGAACTGTCAGTCGAAGCTAACCATTTTTATCAAAAAATTATTCAACTGAGAGTTAATTCAAAATTAGTTTTTCTTTTACTATTTCCCAAAATTTACAATAGAAACTCCACTCATTGTTGCAAATCTCTTGACAAAAAAAGAGCTAATTAATTCTAGTTACGTACTTTATACATACAATTCAAAATACCATTACTTTGCAGTGAAAAATACCATACTGCTATTATCTTAAAATCAAGACTAACATTACCAGTTCATTTGAACTATACAAATTTCTCCAAATGTCACAAAGTTTTTTTTATCACAGAATTTCATATCATTAAATTCTCTTGACAGCAACATATTATCCAATCTTACAGTTATTTTCAAAACAAATAGGAAAATCTGAACTTAAAGACAATAAGTATTATATATTTTCAGAACAATTATTACAAGCTGTGTTCATTATTTTAGAGAGACATTAAAAGTTCAATTAAGTAATATCTACAGATCAAAAGTAATAAGATCCTAAACTAATACCTAAAACAAAACTGCATACACTAATTTTTTTAAACTTTATTTTTTATATAAATAAAAATTTTAAATTAAGACTATCTTGGTTTCCTCATTATTCAAAAATAATCTTAATAGGTAAAAATAAAATTAAATAAGTGAATTCTGATATCAATTAAACCTTATCAATTTGAAATAAATAAAACTCAGTAGACTTTAAAAACTTTTAAGTTTTATTCTTGAATAATCAACAACAACAACAAAAATCCATTCCTCCAGATAAAATTTAATTGCATATTTGAAATTTTCACAAGTCACAAACAATGCCTAATAATAAATACCAAGAAAAACTTCCTAAACTGAAAAATTCAATGAAAAAAAAAACCATTTTGAATCCTGAAGCAGACATGTTATACAGGAATAGTGAAGTCAATGAGCCAGTATGGTTGCCTACCATGGAGAGAAGGGAGGAAAAAAAAGGCAACCTTTTCTACTGAAAACAGATTCTTTCCCTCAACTGCAATGTCAGTCATAGTTATGCTAGCCTAAGGGAGGAAAAAAAATTATTATTAGTTGCACTCAAGCAGAGAAGAAACTCTTCACCACTGAAGCAAGTACAACATTTCCAGTATATTCTACAATCTCTAGGCTGACAGCTTCAAGCTGAATTAAAAGAGATGTCACTTGATAAATGATAGACGACAACAATGTGTGCCATCATAAGAAAAATACAGAAAAATCAATACCTGTATAAATAGCATCTGACATTGGTTGAGGTAAACCAACTAGTTTCATAGGAGCAGCTAAGTAGCCATTCTCAGCTGACTTTGCTTTAATCAGGATTATACGATTAATCCAACATTAAAAATCAGAAATTAAAACATTATACTAAAGTTAAGACCTTAAAAGTATAAACAGAGCACAAAAAGAAAAAAAAATCGTGGGATCTTGAATATTGTAATCTTAATAAGTTAGACTAACATATTATTACTTGTAATTTCAATTCTCACAAGGTACCCTATACTTCTGGTTTTGTATCAACCTATAACTTTGATAAAAGACTATAGAAAAAAAAAATAACCAGGTTATTTAAGATTTATTATAGCAAAAAGATCTTAGATATTTTGAATAGTATAATGCTTAGCAAGTTAGGGTAGCATACCATTACTAGGGAACTGAGTAAATAACTATAGCAAAATAATCTTTTATAACTGATTATTTAAGATTTCCTTTCTTTAAGACTTTCTCCTAAAATAACAATTTCCATGTTTCACAAACCTAATTTTCCAGTTTATTTATGGTAAAATTAATTTTAAAACAAAAATTGGAAGCTCATTTTTCTAAATTCTTAATGCATTGCAATTCAATTTGAGTGTCTTGGTCGATTATTGTCAGTCTATAAAATCTGCAATTTGCAGAGCAGTTAAAAATAGGTAAGAATACATACACACACACACACACTTGTTCAATAAGAATCCTGTATTTTAATAGTAACACTAACAGTTCCCTTGTTGAGAACAGATGAAGAAAGAAAGAAATCAATAATAGTAGCAGTAGTTTAATCAGACACACACACACACACACAGAGGTCAGCCTGACTCAATTTCTCAATATCTGATGATATTGAAAAGGAAACAAATTTATGGATAATAGAAAGAACCATATTAGTACTACACCTCAAACAGTTGTCATTAAATTGCTACTACACAATTATTACAAATGTAATATTAGCCTTAATCAAACGTATTTTACATAGCTACAATAATTGACTATCGTTAGCCGAAAGTGTCACTAGTAGCAATCTGGAACAGCAAGCTGTGATGGATGATCAGAATCGTTTCAAAAGACGTTTTTAAAAGTGAATAGCTTAAAATACTATTGGAGTAAAACAATGTAAAATAGAGTGACTTTTAACAACTAAATTGAACAATGTTAGAATCATGAATATTAATGAGTATGATTAATTAGCATTTTAAATACTGATAACATATCTCTAATGAACTAGGTAAGGAAAAAAAGTTCAGAAATGCATTTTTTTTTTTTTTTGCTCATTATGTTGAAAAATGGTAAACACTAATTGAAATGTTTTAAAGATTTATTTTCTGATTGTTTCAGTTAATGTTATATAATCTATTATAAACATGAAAATAGATAACGTTTTTCATAACTAAGACTAGAATAGCTACCAATTTTTTCTTTGAAAAAAGAGATTAATTGCAAATGCTGAAACTAAAAATGGAAAATAGTCCAAGAATTTAAAAGCTGTGTTGATTTTTCTATTTAAAAAAAAAAAAAAAAAAAAAAAAATCAAAAGCAAATTTCAAGCAA
The DNA here is from genome assembly GCA_963585895.1 of Sepioteuthis lessoniana. NCBI lineage: Eukaryota > Metazoa > Mollusca > Cephalopoda > Myopsida > Loliginidae > Sepioteuthis > Sepioteuthis lessoniana. The sequence goes on along the minus strand of OY757923.1, from coordinate 92,450,657 downwards.
TTTAACTGAAAGAGAAAAGTAAGACTCTCCCCCAGACACTTGCTCATAGGCAAGAATTTGAATCAACCACTGAAACCTTTTTCCTAATGAGCAATGCCACTGTTATTTCTGTTTTGGGTTTCTGTCGACCTCAAAACTAAAAATAACCGTATCATTCATTTTTCAAATAGAGGTGCAATGCGCTTTTCGCAAATTACATATATATATATATATATATAGCTAAAAAGTCAATTTGGAAACTTAAACAATTTTACTTATTACTCAGACTTAAGAAAAGTATTAAAATAAAAAAAGAAAGCAAAAATCCATAAAGATAGAAGAAATAAAAACATTTTCAACATTGTTGGTCAGCTGACGACATTGACATCTTGTAAAGAATTGTTTTCTTCAAAGTTTAGGTAGAATTGAATGATAAAAATTCATCAAATGAAAGAAATTCTGACCTATTGTCATATGTCACTTAAGCGGATGGAGGGGGATAATGAATTAGAGGACTGTTAACTATGTAAACTATTTCATTATAGCAAATTTACAAGATCATATTGAAATAGGATTAGTAAGATACAATACAAAATCCAATTAAAAAGGAGTGTCAACTTTTGATGAAAATTGAATCGTTTTTCATTTTTAGGTGTATTTATCTATGATTAATTTTAAGGATGGCCTGATTACCTACAGTAATTATATATATATATATATTTCTAGAAAAAAATTTTTTTTAGATTTTGAAAATTTAATTTTTTTTTTTTTTTTTTATTTAGTCAAGAATGAATAATTAAAATTATTTAAATTTTTAACCTACAATAAAAAGGAAAAGTGAAGATTTTTCAGTTCCAATTTCAATTCTTATTTTGGGGGACAATATGTCATCTCCCTTCTATCACAAACTGATTTTTTTTTTTCTTTCTTCAGTGCGGTTGTCATTCATTTTTCTAACATTGAACATCGAAGTAAATTTCACGGAGAAAACGAAAAATTTATTTTTTGTAATCATAAACTGTTAATAAGACGAAAACAGAAACCAAATCGACGAAAATTGAAGCGATTTCTTATCCCTTAGCTGTTGAAAATATTATCGACATGGCGGCCAAGCAAAATAATTTTTTGGCTTTTATATAAGAGTGCGCTTAAAAAACATTTTTTCTTAAAAAGACAAAAAGCACAAATATATTCGTATTAAAAATAATGTAAAAAAAAATCTTAATTAAAAAAAAATGAATAAATAAGATAGCAATGGCTTTAAATAAATAAAAAAATAAACAACTTTTTGTGAATGAAAGCAAGTAAAATCAGGGGGTGGGGCAGTAGTCATGAAATAACGACTTTAATATTTTTAAGCTGACGATATTTATTTATTTTTTCTTTAAGGGCCAAAATTTCCTACATGAAGAATAAATAATTACAAAAAGAATTACGATTAGGTTTTTTGGGGGGTTGTTTGTTTATTTTTAAACGGACCTAAGTAGGTTAATACTAAAATGAACAGACCACCATTTGCAACTGGGTGGATATGAACAAAATTAAGCAATAAACGAAGATTTTCTTAGACACAAAAATTAATTTAGAGAAAAAAAAAAAAAAAAAAAAAAAAAACATTTAAAAAATCCAAATAAGTTTTCTTAACAATAATCATTTTATATAAAACTTAAATATCAAGTGAAAACGTCGATATATTTTGTCAATTTTAAACTGGAAAAATAATAATAAAAATAAAAACGAATTCGTATTACCCATCCCCCAATTTGCTGAAACAGTAAACAAAATTTTAAATAAAAATAAATAAATAGATTGACATTTTATAAAAGAACTTGTATTTTTTTAACAAGCTTGTTAAATAAAATATATAGATATTTTGTTTACAATATATGTAGTAATTATTATTCACAGTGGTGGTATTTATTGGAAAGTGTTTTTTCTCGCTTTTTTTTTCAATAAAAAACTGAAAGTATCTTATGGGAAAAAGAAAATATCCAAGATGTTAAATTTTCTTTTAAATTTTTCAATAATCAAATAAATTTCAAAATTTTACGAGTTTAAAAATTAAGAAATCTTAAAATGACAATCTGAATATTCAATGAGATTTCAAAAAGAATATTTTTTAAGAAAAATTCATTTAAAAACAAATCTAATTCTTAATAAAAATTTAGTGAGACATTTTATAAATATTAGTAAACAACTTCAAATTGTTTTTCACTTTTTTTTTTTTTAGTGATTGTTAGATTTTTTTTTTTCTTTTTTAGGGGATCGAAATAAATTTTATAAATAAATAAATAAATAAATAATAAATATCAACAATGATTATTAAATAAATGAATATTGGTAAATTTTTACCCATCAGATTCTACTTTATTTTTCGGCGATTACATGTAAACAGCCTGAAAAAAAAATTCGCCCCCCCTCAAAAAAAAAAAGTAGCATTTGATTTTTTTTTTGTTTTTGTTAGAAATCCGATAAGATTAAAGGGTAAAAAATTTACCTTAATATCTTTTAATTATAATATAATCATCACTTTAACCAAATTTAGTCAGAAAAAAAGGAGATCGTTTTTATAAGACAAAAACAGAACTCTTTTTTTTTTTTTTTTTTTACTAACAGTAAAGACTAAAGGGGGAAAATATAACAACCAAAAGGCAAAAAAAAACTAAGTTTTTCATGTTTTTTATTTGCATTGATTATGATCAATAAAAGAACAGAGATTTGATTTTCTTTTTCTTCTGTTTCTTTTTAAATAAACTTACCTTCAACAACTCCACAAGTGAAGTTTCCATTATTCGGTCGCATCAAACCCTCCTCACAATCTGTTCCTGTCATGATGGTGGACACCTTCTTCTTTTGGGTCGTCGTGTCGAGGTTTCTCTCGACTACAGCCGATAAATCTTTCTCTTCTTGTCTCAAACTTTCTTCTTCCAACTCGTAAGTGGGATCTAGTCGGTTCTTTCCACTACACAAACTGCTCACAATCCCTATGATTGTTTCTTATTTTAGAAAACCCAATCATTCGAGCAAGACAGCGAGAAGAAAGAAAGAAAAGGGAGGAGAGGACAATTCAGAAATGGCGCCCGCACTCAACTAGCACTAGTAGTAATAAAATACGTACATAAAACTATCACACAACTAAAAGGAGGAAGACGATGTAATGCTACTAATATCAACGATCATAATAATAATAATAATAATAATAATATTACAGGTAGTAGCAACTTTTGTTGTTGCTATTTGAAGTATTTTTCCTCCCTATTTTCACTCACTTTGTATAATATAGCTTTTCTTCTACCCTCTAATTTTCACACCGTCTCACTTTCTAATCTTCCGTTTTTCCTCCCTTTCTTACTTTCTGCCTCTCTCTCTCTCTCTCTTTCTGAAGCGCTTTCGTTTTTACTCTTCCTCCCCTTCTCTATCACCCACTATTATTTACTATATGCCTCTCTATAAAAGTGACTTTTTTTTCTGTTTTCTTTTTCCTACCGTTAAAAACCCACTCTCAATAGAATTCATTCTCTTTCTATTTATTTCCACTCGTTCATTATTTGAAGCTTTTCTGTTTCCGCTCCCTTCATCAGTTATAGTCTTTCACTATTACTATGTCGCTCTCCACTTGATAGCCCTCTCCCTTATTATCATTAACCTCTCCCTCTTTTTTTTAAATTTCGCAAACTCAAACTCAAATATCTTTATACTTCTTTCTTCCTCATTTTGCAATCTACTGATTTTTTTTAAATTCTCTTCTTCACTTAGCTTTTCACTCTTGCTTAAAACTCCTTAAAATTTCTATATTTTCCCTTGATGCAAGTTCTTTATTTAGAAAATACCTCTTTTTCTCATTATTCATCTTTTATTTAATGTACAGTGTATATAGTTTTAGAGTTTAATTTTTTAATTTTTTTTTTTCACTTTCTTTATTTATTAACACTTTTATTTTTGTTGTTTTTAATTAATTCCACTTTTTTTCTTATACTTACATTAGTTACTTTTTTATATTTGTTGTTGTTGTTGTTGTTCTCTCTAACTAATTTTGTTTTAAAAAAAGTCTTTTTATTTCATAACTTTACCTTAACGGTTTATTTAATAATTTATAGCCATAACTTTTTTCAAATGAAATTTTGTAGACAAGACATTTTTTAGCTCAATTTAGTAATGGGCTTAAACTTTTTTTTACTTATAAATCTTTTCTTTTTTTTTTTTTATCACTTAAACCTTCCTGTCCTTAAAAAATGTTAATTTTAATTTCTATTCATACTCTTTTGTTGGTTTGTTTTTACTCGACACTTTCTTAAGAACATTTGTTGGAGACAATTTTTTTTGTGATTCCAAATTAATATATATATATATATATATATATATATATATATATATATATATATATATATATATATATGTATGTATGTATGTATGTATGTGTGTGTGTGTGTGTGTTAGATAATGACGCACCAATTGAGGGCTTGATTTTTGCCTCTCTTAAACACAATAACATTCCCTGTGCTTGTTAAAAGTGAAATTAAAACAAGTCACGAGTCTTAATGTGATACATTTATTCTCATTTATGGCATTTAATTCCATTTAGAATGTGATTCTCAATAAACGCTGACTGTGATAGCGTTCAGTGCAAAGATAGAAAAATGGCTTAGTAACATGACAAGCATTCTTCAAGATCCTGGTGGAGTTATTTTTTTCTTTTAATTTTTTTCTATTAGAATTACTGGTACCCAAACAACAATTGCCTCGTTTCTATCCCACGTCGTCAAATTTGGCGCCCATGTGTCTATGCCCAAGTTACATGATTGCTTTTTGGGCGCTTCTTAAAAACAAGTGATCAGTTAGTTCCCAAATATGCTAATTAAGAACTTACCTGTGCAATCTTATTAGAAAATGAATTTAAATTTTTAAAAATCCTTGTATCTAGTATTTAATACTTGTATCTAGAATTTATACTACGTATCTGACATCATCTGTCCAAAAACGGGATTTATACGATTTCTCAGGAAGGCAAATGCTCTATTGGCAGGTTTAGAATAGGTTGACTGTCGTCTGCAGAGGCGGAACACCCCAAAAAGGGGATGTCCTAGGTATGACACTAAACTGCATCTGATGGTGAGGTTCCAGTTCTGGAGCGTGGAGTACTCCTTCATTATCATTACTTCCAGCTCTTCTCTGTTCCCTATCTGGAGACCTAAACTAATCCCAGACGGGTTGATATGCCGTTAAAATCAATCAGTCAGGAACGCAAATATGACACAAGGTCAAGTTTGAAGTCAGGGACCTATGTGGTTTGATACAAAGATTATCTAATTCCCTCGGCACTTTCTTTGGTGTGAGGAAACAAGAGGTTGTTCTTGACCCCACCCATTTAAATGCAATCGGAAGTGGCTGTCTAGAGGTATAGATTTCTGAAATTAAATGTTTGTTTCTCGATGAAAAGGCCAAGACATTCTTATTTTTGTTTCATTCAATAATTGTTTATTCTCTTTCTTATCTTCTTAACTCAATATCCTTCCCGTCTTATCTCAAACATTTTCTCTTAAGCTAAAAAAATATCATTTTTAGATAAGATAAAAATGATGATGCAAATTTTTTAACTTGTTTATAGATAAACTACTTAATGGCTATTTTCGAGAGCCACTAAGACTTACGTAAAATAAGTCACATCTATTTATAGAATTATTGTTTATATATACGTGGTGTGTTCCAAAAAATATCGACACTACAACTGTATTTACCAAGATGGAAATGAACGATGTACATAAAACAATGAATGAAAATAAACATTACATTAGGTCTAAAAATAGAACAGAAATTGTAGACAGCCCGATGCCAATTTTGAGGAGAAAAGTAAACCCACGCGAACGTAGTTATAAACAAACTCACGTGGAAGGAACCTAACAAAAACAAAACAAAACAAAAAAGAAAACAATCGATTCCAAAAACAACGTTTCAACCAATGGCAACAAAAGATCTAAAAGTTTGAATTAAGGTTTATGTAAAAGGCAATAGCAAATATGTTGCCAAGCGAACGAGGAAATAGTTTAAGAGTTAGTATTTCAATTCGAAGCTCTAAACTAATTTCTAATCCTTTCGCAAGACAACAGGCGAGAGGATGAAGTCGTTCATTAAAAGCATTTAGTCAGAATCTAGTTTCAATTCCAGGACACAAGTTGAATGTTATATTTCATTATTAGCACAAAGTAATTTCCAAGAGTCAAAATAAATATTCTTCGGAGAAAAAATTAATTACCTTTCTTATTCCAAACTTGTTCAATTCTTAATATAAATACTTTTGAAGAAGTCTATAATATTTACGTGATTCACAATATTGTCCTCTTCTGTTATACTCGCAAGTGTTTTCATTCCATGAAAGATGGGCCCAAAGATTGAACTCATGACTTTTCTACCAGCCTATATTATTTTCATGATTCACATTATTGTCCTCGTCTGTTATACTCGCAAGAGTTTCCATTCCATGGAAGATGGGCCCAGGGATTGATCTCATGACTTTTCTACCAGCCTATATTATTCACATGATTCACAATATTGTCCTCGTCTGTTATACTCGCAAGTGTTTTCATTCCATGGAATATAGGCCCTGGGATTGATCTCATGACTTTTCTACCAGCCTATATTATTTACATGATTCACGTTATTGTCCTCGTCTGTTATACTCGCAAGTGGTTTCATTCCATGAAAGATGGGCCCAAAGATTGAACTCATGACTCTTCTACCAGCGTATATTATTTACTTGATTCACAATATTGTCCTCGTCTGTTATACTCGCAAATGTTTTCATTCCATGGAATATGGGCCCAGGGATTGATCTCATGACTTTTCTACCAGCCTATATTATTCACATGATTCACATTATTGTCCTCATCTGTTATACTCCCAAGAGTTTTCATTCTATGGAAGATGGGCCCAGGGATTGATCTCATGACTTTTCTACCAGCCTATATTATTTACATGATTCACATTATTGTCCTCATCTGTTATACTCGCTAGTTTATTTCATGGAATACGGGCACTAGGATTGAACTCGTAACTTTTCTACCAGCCTATATTATTTACTTGATTCACATTATTGTCCTCGTCTGTTATACTCGCAAGATTTTTCATTCCATGGTAGATGGAGCCAGGGATTAAATTCATGACTTTTCTACTAGCCTATATTGTTTACATGATTCACATTATTGTCCTCGTCTGTTATACTCCCAAGAGTTTTCATTCTATGGAAGATGGGCCCAGGGATTGATCTCATGACTTTTCTACCAGCCTATATTGTTTACATGATTCACATTATTGTCCTCATCTGTTATACTCCCAAGAGTTTTCATTCTATAGAAGATGGGCCCAGGGATTGATCTCATGACTTTTCTACCAGCCTATATTGTTTACATGATTCACATTATCGTCCTCATCTGTTATACTCCCAAGAGTTTTCATTCTATGGAAGATGGGCCCAGGGATTGATCTCATGACTTTTCTACCAGCCTATATTGTTTACATGATTCACATTATTGTCCTCATCTGTTATACTCCCAAGAGTTTTCATTCTATGGAAGATGGGCCCAGGGATTAATTCATAAATTCCCAGTATATTCGAATTCGAAGCTATCATCCAACACTTTATCCTTTCATGGGGCAATGTGTGAAAGGACAAGTCGTGAGTTCAATCCCTAGATCGAGGTTCAGTTGAAAGAAAACATATGTACATGAAGCAATTTAACGAAGCAGGTTAATTACGATTAATTATAATTAATATAAGATATTCCAAGACAAAAAACAAAACGAGAAAAGCCTAATTTCATGAATTAACGGCTTTAGGTTCATACTCTCTGAAGGTTACGGAATTCAATTTACAGCAGAAGATTAAAGAATTTAGAGTAAAATTTGAAATATACAAGAATTTAAAACAATAGAATTTGCAAAATAAAAGAATTTTGAGTGATTGACGTTTAATATGGAGAGAATGACACTAACAGCCAAATTTAGTATTTAACTGGTAATATTTTTAGGGGGCTTTAGTAGGTAATTTGAAACGTAAGTGTAAACGGTAAGTTCTGCCGCTTTCTTGTTCGGATTCTGATTAAAAAAGTTAACATAGACAATAAAGTTTTAAAAATGAATATTATACAAAAGAAACGAGAAAAAAGGGATAGAAAAGATACAATTTGGCAGATTCTAGTGTAATTTGCGGGAAAATTATCTGAGAGTGTTTGGGGAAAAGTTCTTTGAATTTGAGTAGGTTTTTTTCTTTTTAGTTTTGTCGAAATTTTTCAGTTTTCATTTAATTTTGAGTCTTCTGAAAGGTTGTTTTTTTTTGGAGGGGGGGTCAGCAGAGTTCACGGGTTGAATTTTATCTTTCAGTTGATTTTAATTGAGTCTTTTTAATTTTCTTTTAGTTTCAATTCTGTAAAGTTATCTTTTCAGCAGAATGCTCGGGTTGAATTTTCTTTCGATTGTTTAATTTCGTAGAATTTCGGTAGTCGACTTTCGTTTGATTTTACTTTTATTTCTTGGAAGCTTCTTGCCTGTTTGAAATACTAATCAGCTATTCAAGAAGCGAGTGATGAAACCTTTCTGCTGGCTATTTTTTTCCGGCCTTTACAGTCTGGTCCTCGAGTTCGTACTGAGGAACCAATGGTAGTTTTCGATGAATAGTCGGATGTAGCTTTTTGTTGCCGTATTTTCAAGAATTACTTCTCTCTTTTCCACTCTGGCCAAATCAAGTGTCACACGTCGTCGGTTTGATTCCTGGTTAGAAATGAATTTTCATAAAGAAGGCAGAAGTGTCGAGCAGCCGAAACGTTGTGAATATAACTGTGGCAGAATCATCCGTGGCCCGCTTGTTAAAGGACGTCAATTCTATGATGTGTTTGTTGTTAAAATAGATTATCCGGTTGAATGTTATAATCGAAACTGTGCCCGTGGTGTAATGGTTATCGTCGTAGGAAATGGACACGGCGACACGAGTTCAAATCCTGGACCACACTGATTGCATTTCACATAGCACTAATACCATTGGAAAAGGTATGAATCCCATAATTCTCCCTCCAGCTATGGGTAAATAGTAGGGCAGACTAGGTTCTTCAGCCTTGGTGAGGCAACTAGTCTAAGAGAAGGAAAACTCTGAATTCAAACCTGTTAAACTCCGCTTAAAAATTGACCTTGTGTCATATCCTGTCCGAGCGGAGGGGTTGGTAAATAGGGTTATAATCGAAACTCTATAAAACAAGGGTCAGCTCCACAAAGAAAGAAAAAGAATCAAAAAAGATTTTAGAATACACATGTATTGTCTATTTTATTCATTCTCTTGGTTTATCTTAGTGGGATGGGGAGGGGTGACACATCACAATATGGATTTGCGCGCTGGGAAGTTTTCTATCCTACTCTTAGTCCAAAAGTCAACTGCTCTTTAGCAAACTGCCACTGTTCCTGGCAACGTACTCTGCTTATTACCCTAGACCCAAAATCCCACAGTTCTGTTTAATTGCTGGCTGCTCCCTTGAATATATAGGGCTTTAATTTCTGGAAAAGTAAATCGTCCTCCCCCAGCCTGGATCTCAAAAACTTAAAATATCTTTTCAAAAAAAGATATCCTTGTCTATCGACCATTGACCGTACTAGCACCGAAGACTTCTGTTTATCGCAGACATTTAAAAAAAACGTACCTTTCCATCCTCATCGTGAAATCTTTTTATCTCTATTCAATTATCGATTAAAATCTGCCGATATCCCTAAGTTGTTTTAGCCCAGTCGGTTTGGGCTGTAGAATACACCGACTGCACCGCTGTAGAGGAGTAACCCCTCCCAACGAATGTGCAGGATATGACATTAAACAATCTGATGGTGAGATTCCTGTAATGCTAGAGCTTTGGGAAATGCAGAGTACCCCTTCATTGCCATCGCTCCCAGATTCACTCTGACTCGGAGTGGTAGCACCTGATAGGGTCCTCTCTAGGGGTCGTATAGAACTAAACTGCGTACTTATGCAAAATTGAATTGCTTGAAATAGAACTGTTTTGACATTTAACTGTGTGTGGACAAAACTACACTTATACTAGACTGAATTGTTTGAATTAGAACAGTTTGACTAAACTGAATAGGTTGAAAGAGAAATGTTTTTGACAATTAAATTGTGTACTCATGCTAAACTAAATTGTTTGAAATAGAACTGATTATTTGTATAAAAATGGATTTGGCATTAAATAACCTACAAAGGTTGATGTGCCATAAAATCCAACCAACCAACCTAACTTGTTTGGGGGAGTCTACGTAGCGTAGTGGCTAACACGCTAGACTGCGACATCGTAGTCAGCAAATTCGATTCCCAGTTGCCCTACTTCGTTCATCTTCAGACTGATACCCTTGGAAAAGGCATGAACCCCCTTCTTCTCTATCTATGGGTTAAATAGTACCACTACTGTTCTTCTACAAGGATAGCTTTGGTATTAAATACCTCACTAAAAAACCAAACCGACCGACTCATTAGCCCAGTAGATGGAGTGTTCGCCAATGGTCCGGAAGACCAGGGTTCAATCTCAGGTCGAGTCATACCAAAGACTCAGAAAATTGTACTTGATGCCGCTCTGTTAAGCACTCAGCACTGTAAGGTAAGAATCAAGTGGAGTAATCCAAGGAATGGAATAGCGCCCTCTCCTACACCTTGGTGTAGTAGCAATTGAAAAGGGAGCCTTCGGGTCACCCTAGACTAAGGTTGCTAACTTTACTTACTTACTTTCTTCAAACGCCTTGTTTGAGAAACGCCATTATTTCTATAGGTTCAGAAACTGTTTCATATCGGTTGAAGGATGAAGAACAAAACTCCTTTATTTTCATCATTAAGGGTTTTCGGACTATTGTCTTCATCTTTATTGTTATTTCCACAACGATTCGGCCGATATGTTCTCCGGCCTTCTTCAGGTGTTTATCGAACGCGGGAACCTTCATGGAACTTCGAACTACGTCCTTTATTGAATCCACGGGGCTCACCTGTTCTGATTCCGTTAGCCATAACCGGGTACAAATGTTAAGTACTCCTGTATTGTTACTCGCCCGCAGTCAGGATTGAACCGGAAACCTCCAGATGATTGTCTCCTTAGGGAACCAACGTTACGTTGTGTGTCCTGCTGCACAGCTTAGAGTGAATTTTTGGGACTTACAAACTTAATGTTCTAACTTGACTAGGATTACTACTATTATGTATGATTTTTTACCTGTGCTCATAATCAGATTTTTTTTTCCATCTAACCTTTTTAATTATCGGTTCCCATATTGTATTCAACTCTATACTTGGTCTACTCAGCAGGTCATTGTAGCCCATATGTGCTGATTCCTTAAGGCGTCTAATCCTCCAATGGTCAGCCCTATCAATTATTTCAACTTTATCCCATAAGGGAAGATGGTTTCCCTTTTCCTTCCATGTTTGGTCTGTGGTGTGGAAGAAAGACAGATGGAGTCAGGGACAGACAGCCATATTGACCCATAACTTCTTCTCTTGACCATTACACCCTCTGTTATCTTCAAGACCCCACTTGGCACCTCGTCTGCCTCTTGGCCGGAGGGTACTCAACGGGTAGCCCTGAAGGGTACCTCCACCAGCGGGGTACTCTCAGTGAATGCAAGTTAGCAACGACTCTAGCCCTCACTGACACCAACTGACAAGCAGACATCTGTATATATTATTTCATAACGCCCACATCTTCCGATGGATCACGTGACCGCTTTCGCTTACTTATATTGGATTTGGTTTGATTAGGTTTTATGGCATTTGAACCATTGTAGATCATTTAACGCCAAATCCTCTTTATACATATATATTAAATATATAGGATTTGGTTTGGTTAGGTTTTATGGCATATCAACCATTAAAGGTTATTTAATGCCAAATCCTCTCTCTCTCTATATATATATATATATGTATATATATTAAATATATAGGATTTGGTTTGGTTGGGTTTATAGCATATCAACCATTGTAGGTTATTTAATGCCAAATCCTCTTTATACATATATATTAAATATATAGGGTTTGGTTTGGTTGGGTTTTATGGCATATCAACCATTGTGGGTTATCTAATGCCAAATCCTCTTTATATATAATATATGATTTGTAAACGTATGGTTTGTAGAGCTCATTTGTTGTCATACCGTTAAATGGTTATACATATGATGTGTGAGTTAATAGCTTTTAGGCAATCTTACTTTTAAATCAGTTAGAGCTACTTTGTTTACATACATGTATTACTATTGTTTGCACATAGTTAAACGGTTCCAAATATTCTGACACGAACATTTCTATTTAGAATTAATCATTTGTTTGTACTCACCGAAATTGTTCCAAATATTGCCAACATAAATAGTTTTATTTCCACCTGGTTAAATGGTTTCAAGCATCGCTATGTAACACTAACAATTCAGTTTAGGCACACAAAAGATTTTCATGTATTGCCAATCAATACTCATAATTCTATTCAATATTACTAATTTGTTTGCACACAGTTAAATGTTTTCAAGTATTGCTATGTATCACTGACAATTCAATTAAACATCAGTCATTTCTTTGCACACAGTTTAAATATCAAACAGTTCTAGTAGGCCCATAGATAGGACCCTTTCAGGTGCTACCACTACGGGTCAGAATGTACCAGGGAGCAATGTCAATGAAGGGGTAATCCGCATTCCTCAAAGCTCCAGGGCTGGAGCCTAGCCATTAGATTGTTTAGTGTCATATCCAGAACACACGTTGGGAAGTGGGTATTACCCCTCTGCAAAGTTACTGTGGGTTTATTCTACAGCCCTAGCCGACTGGGTCCCAAAATAGACAGTAACCCGAATTTGGTAACAATGTAAATAATAATAACTTCTCATCTCAGAAACTTAGATAAACATGCAATTTTTAAAAAAATTAGGTTGCGTTGATCTACGTCAAGTTGTTCTATGGCTGAGAAGCGTGATGAAAGTGTGTAGCGGCAAGTAGTTTTAAGTGTGACATCGTTTTACTAATTTCACTCCAACTTTTAAAATGGCTATTTTTAGGAGTGCTCAGACGCCCAGCGAGGGAAAGGCTAAAGTTTAGCCTCTCTCAGGACAAGCTTTAGGAGGTGCGGGACCTAATTGGGAACATATATATTGCAGTGTGCTGTTGTGAATAATTGACGAGTTGAGAGTAGATTACACTCTGGCGCGGGGCCTGCTTAGGCGCAGGGCCCAGTTGGGAGCGATTAGTCCAATTGGCTTAAGGCCGGCACTGGCCTCTCTTTGTCTTTCGAGTTGTAATTTCTCGGAAAAACTACAGTTTGTTAAAACAAAGACAAAAAAGATACACTTTGAAAGCAAACTTTTTCATGTACGAAACAAATATATTCCTTAGAAATATGTGATAATTATTTTCCCCGAGAAGCAACTGTGTTTATTAATATTGTGCTGCATGTATTCACCGATTAATAAGCTGATTCAAATTCAAATTTTTCATTCTCCTAAACTGGTTTTCGGTTGCCTAACCAAGGCTAAAGAACCCAGTCTGCCGTACTATTTACCCATAGCTGGTAGTGGAGGGGAATAAGTGAACCCATGCGTTCCTAAAGAGCATTAGCATATTAGAAAGCTTGATACTTGTAGTGAGTACAAGTAGCGAGTGAGAGTGAGTTCTCGTCCGTATTTTACGGGTATTACTTCACGCTTAGTTCCACAACAAATACAACACAAATTTTTACAATCACGTAAAACAAATGGAATATGACAACAACGAACATTAAGAACAAAAAAGGAATGAAAATAAATGAGAAACATAATGTGCGAGTGGCCTTTGTAGAAATACAGTTATGGCCAGTTAAATGAAAATAAGATTGTTCATACGTGTGTGTGTGTTTAAATGTTAATAACGTCAATTAAATAAATGGTACCATGATTGGCCGAAGTAAGTTGGATAAAAATAATTGTCTTTACTTACATTAAGTCCGCACTGTGTTTTTTCTTAAGATTTTGGCGACAGCGTGTCGCATTGATGAAAGAAAGTTGCAATCCTTTCCTGTTGTCCGTTTCATGACCTCTAGTCTTTTTGGGTAGTAGATGTAATGACTTTTTGGTCATGGAAGAAATGAATTGAATGACCGACAACTGACTACTGACCTGGTTGATTTAATTCTTCGTTATTTATACTTTAATAGTGGATCAAAAAATAGTTTTATTGCAGTTCTAAAATTTAAGCGCGTAGACATTTCTTGACCAATCAGATTCATATTTTTACTTATTCATTTTAGAGCCTAAATATTTTCTGTTAATTAGTTTCTGATCCTGTTTTTCTAGAATGTTTTTATTCTATATTTTTAGCTGATTGGTTGAAAAATATAAAAATGTAACTTAAATGCTAAGGCAGTTTTGATCCAAAATTTCTAGAATGTTCTTATGTATGTTTTTGTTGATTATCTTAAGGCTAAAAAAATATGTATTCTATATAGTAGAGAAGATATTTAGAAGAGTCCTCACTTTTCAATAACCGATCTTGGCATGAGTATATCCATTATATACTAACACTGAACAAAACGGAAAGAAAGACAAAATAAACCTAATTACACATCCAAGAACATTTAAACTTTTATATATACAATATACATGCAAGTGACATTGAAAATAAAGAATTTACAAAGTTCCATTATAGCTAGAATTATACACATATTGTCCCATGAACAAGCAGTGTATGGAAGGAGTTCAAAATAACAACAGGCTTACTTGTTAAGTGTAGGTAAGATGGTCATGCGGTTTCACCGTTGCAAGACGGGGCCAGACATGTCTCTACTGAAAAGAGGTAAAGAATGGGTTTCTGGGATTGTCACGTGACACTCTACCGTTTAGGTGAGAGGGCAGATGCTTTTAGTGCTTTTAATGGTTAGTTTTCCATAACACTATAAATTAATTGACAATACAAATAAATAACGAAACTTCTTTGAAAACACAACAACGAAAGGTTTATTATAGTAGCAAAAGTAAACGAGTCAGAGTAAGAAAAGGTTCTTTTTGGTATCGCAGGATAGTAAGTTGGTCCTTGAGTTTGTAGGAAGTGTGTGTCACTGTAGCAAGTAGCTCGTGTGAATGCCACAAGGCTGGTTCTTCTGTGTGTGAAGCTTGTAGCAGTGTGTTCTTCAGTGAAGGCGTTCTACGTGGAATGTCCATAGCAGAGTACGCGATAGAGGTCTGTCTTGGCTGCTAACTAGGTGCTCTCTGACTTGTCGTGACTTCCAAAAAGGGCCAGAAAAAGTAGTTCCAGAGAGGAAGAAGGAATCAATGCGCTCTGCCCCTGATTGGTCAGTGTGTGGCCGAATCACTTGGCGGGGGCATTGATTCGTGAGAGGAAATAGATCTGTGACTGCTGTATGCTTTTTCGTGAACTGAGCTGCTTAAACTAACACCTGAATTACTCGGCACGAATGTCAAGCAACCACAAATGTTAAAGGAGGCATATTTATATGCCTCCATACGAAGCCAAAATGTGATACTATGTCGGTTTAGTGTAAGGTGCTACGTAGGAAGCAACTTTCTCGAGGAGCAGGTGCAAAAACTGCTCACGTTTTTTCGATATTCTTCTTCAAGGGAACACCTTAAACAATCGACCAAGCCCTAACTCCAATTAGATTGAGTCAGATGCTGCTTGGATGTAAGAACCCCTGGAAGTAAGCTGATAAACATTGCTGCATCTAAATATCTAAACCTCTCGACACGAATGCCAGGTACCCACAAATGTTGAAGGGGGACATTGCAACTGACAAATTGTTTTTTTGTTTGTCGGTTGTTAAAGCAGAACTCTGATTGATCAAAATGTGATGTGTTCCGAACTATTGTAATATAATCAGGGACTTTGATTAATTATTTTAGGTTTTAGTGATAAATTTTGTGCTAGCTAAAACTTTGAGTTCGTAGTTGCAGGCCTTCGATTTCTAAAGGTCGAGACTTGCGTATACTTTATTTTGCATATGCGTGTGTCAGCTCATGTCAAAATAAACCGTGACAGGATTGTTTTGGAATTGGCTGTGGGCGAAATGTTAAAATAAACATTTGGATACATATTGGCTGATATGTAGCAATGACGTGTCATTAAAACGTTTTAGTGATGACGTGTTATTATCAGATTAGTTAATTAGAATGATTAGAATAATTAGAAGAAAATATATAAGATTTCAAAGACGCAGAGTCAGTTGGAGGCAGCGAGCTGGAGAAGTCAAAAGTCGGAGTCGGTCAGTCGAAGTCAGAAGTCGGAGTCGGTCAGTCGAAGTCTGTCGGTCGAAGACGGAGTTGGAGATGACAGACGACAAAGAAACCCCAATGTTGGGTAGGGATGAAATCAGCCGATGACGAGGTCACACGCACACAGGTGGCGTGCTGCCTATTCAGTTTCGTCTTGCATAATAACTAGGTCTCGGTCAATATTTTTGCTTCCCACTCTTTGATCTATCTATCTATCTATCTAATAGGCTCAAGTAGTTCTTAGTTTCTATCTCTCCAGTTTCGCGGCTATAATGAAAGAGAGTTATTAGCAATAAACTTTCATGAAACTACCAGAGTCGTTTTATATTGCGCGCATGACAACTTTCGACATGGTGCCGTAGCGTAACACTATGATGTAAGGCAGGAGACGACGTCTCTACAGTTAAAAAAAAACAGAAGCAAAAAAAGCAAGAATGGTGTCTTGAGAGAGTTATGTGATACCCCAAGAACACGCCCATTCTCTAAGGGAGATAATTGTTTATTGTCTCCCTACACCCGATTTTTTCTCGTTTACGCTTATGTTGGTTGTACAGTTAGTTTGTTTTTTTTTTATAATATTTTAATTTCTGTTTTATAGGTCTAACTTCTTATGGTAGGACTCTATTTTAGAATCATCAAAATAATACAATTAAAATGTGTACATAAATCTGATTTCCGGGACACAGACTTTCTTTCGTAGAAACATCGACGTAACTAAATCTTCTTATGGCAGTTTAACTTTAGGTTGCTGAGTGGTAGAGAAGATATTTAGTTGTCTCCACCCACTTGGAACTAACATTAGCATTATTATATTCATGATATGCTAACACTTTATAGATAGAAAGAAAGGAAGTATAAGTTTAATTACACATAAAGAAACACTTAATATATATATATAGCGTTTCGGGAAATTGTTAATTTCTCTAGCACTATATTTTTTAGGCAACACAAATGAATGACGAAACTTTTCTTTAACAACACAACAAAGAAAGTTTTTTTATTTGCAGCATGGAATATTGGATTTGCTTTTGGTGCTGCAAGACTCGTGGAGTTTAGGCTTGTTAGTGTTGTAGACAAAATGGCGTAGCGAGATGTTGCTATGGCAGCGTGTATTGCTGGACGTGTGAGGAATTGTGTTTAGAGTCACCGTATTGTTTTGTATCTGGTATTTGGGGGAGAGTCTGCGTTGTCTCCATGTGGTCCAGCGATGAAATGGGAGCTTGTGTCGAGAGCGGACTTACGCTTAGATCGACATAGCCAATTTTTGGGGTGACACAAAGTTGGGCCTGTGCGAGGCATGTTGTATGTTTCCAATTTATGTTCAACTGGGATTCCTCGTAGGAAATCCATAAATTAGATGGGTCCCTCGTTGAGTGTCCATGTTGTTGCTGCTGCTGTTGTTGCTATGTTAAAAAGCATCGCTAGGCAGGGACGACCAGAGGAACGTCTGTTCTGGTCGTCGTCTAAAGCCAAAGAGAGTGGGTTTGGCCGCTCACCCGTTTTGCAAGCCGGAAATGAAGGTCCGGGCTGAATAGGATAAGTCATCCTGATTGGGTGAAATTAAGTGTTGAAATAAATTGAGCGCCAAACCAAAATACGAGATTTTCCTCTTCTCTACATATACATAATATATATTCATATCTAAGTAGTATTGAAAAGAATATATAAACGTGGCCTAATAGATAAAATATGCACACTTTTTTTTCTATGAAGAAGCAGTATTAAAAAGGGATACAAAAATAGAAAAGGTCTTACTTGATGATGCTGGTAATATGGTAATAACCATCTTGGCTTTACAATATGACAGGAGAAGAGACGACGTCTTTATTCTTCAATGAAAAGAGGACGAAAATGGATTTCTGATATCATTCCACAATCACCAAGGGAGACAACTTTCTGTTAAAGCCAGAAACTTTAAAAAAAAACCCACATAGATATATATTGTGCATATAAAATGATAAACGATCTCGGTACGTACGAGAGAGTTTATCTTGTTTCCCCTTCCGTTGTGTTCAGTGCTAGTATATGGATATACGAATGCTTATATTTGTCCTTGGAGAGTGAAGACTCGACGAAAACATCTTTCCACCACTAAGCGTCTTATAAAGATACTCATCATTTTGTTTATTTTATAAAATAAACTTCACGCTTTGTTCTGCCCAGTCGATCAGGTTTAAAATACACTGACTGTACCCACTGTAGAGGGGTAAGATGCCTCCCTAAAAAGGAAGGGTGTTCTGAGTATAATAGTAAACTGCATCTGATGATGAGGCTCAAGTTCAGGACAGCTGGGGAGTGTGGAATTCTTCATTGATATTACTCCCATGTCCACCCAGACACTGAGTGGTAGTACCAGTTAGGGTCCTATTTATGGCTCAAATAGATCTGTTTAAAAATTGTTTGTATTCGAATGCGTAATGTACAAAAACCCTTAAGAAACAAGTACACAAAAATGTAAGTATATACGTACAACGAACGCAATTCCCTAACCTCGAAGTATAAAATAACCCTAGACGAGTTGACATTCCGTTAAACTTAACCAGTCATTGTTTTGTTGTTGTAAGTGTTGTTGTTGTTGGTGGTGGTGGTATTTTGTAAAATATAATCTGATATCGTAAAATCAATTAAAATAATTTAGAATTAACGTTTAAATTTTCTCAGACAGGTGAGCTTATATTTGATTTTGGCGCGATATGACGTCATAGAATGACGGAAAATGAACTTGATGACTTATTTGTGGTTTACTGGGTTTTGTTTGTTTTGTTTTGTTTTGTTTTGTTTTTTCACGTCTGGAGCAGACGTTTCCCATAAATAAATTTGCTTATTGAACGTGATGGATTCTTTTAAAAGATACGTCATTTTACTAAAATTTAAACAATAACCACACTAAGTACAGAATTTCTTTACTTTTTTTCTTTTCGGTGGTGTAGGTAGGAATCATTTCAAATTTGCATTTTTTGAATAATTAATCAAACATATATTTCGATATGTGCATTTATTTTGGGTACCCCATGTGGTGTAATGGTTAGCAAAGCCAACTAGCTGACCATAGCAAGTGAATTTGATTCTCACTGGACGATCTATATTTCTATTCTAGTTCCACATAAAAACTTAAATATTTTGGGCTCTTCACGTGATGAAGCTAGATTAGCAGACTATTGTTAGTGACTGCAATTCTCATCGGGTTCCCCGTACTATTGGGCCACAATTAAGCTAAGCTTAGTAAATAATTACATTTTTAATTTATTCAAAAAAAAAAAAAAGAAGAGACATAATTCAAGAAACATATTCATGGTAAACAAATATTAAATAAATAAAAAAAAATTAAATAACAGTTTAATTTTTACCATAATTTAAAAAAAAAACCTGCCCTGAATCACTTGTGAATTTACCTTTAAAAATTTAACCTATTTCCAAGTATAAAACAATTAAAATTTTCTTTCTAACCGACAAAATAAGAGTAAACAAAACAATAATAATAATAAATTCTTATTTATTTACATTTAAAAGGAAGGGGAGATAAACAAGTCAAATGCACTTAACGTCGCCTTCTGTGATTGGCTGAAAATTCGTTTAGCTCCAATCAGATCAATTGTCTCTTTCAGACAGTCAGGTCACTGGCATCTGGTTGTATCCGGTTTTAGGTGCTTACAAACCAGTTCGACCACGAAGTTGGAGCTTAAAATCTCATGTTTTTGTTAAGTTTGAATCTAGGTCGAACTTTAAAAAAATATAATATTAAAAGGTAATTTAATCAAAATGGCTTTTATTTTTACTATTTATTTCATGTTAAGAAGGTAAACTTCCTAAATGGCTTTACTTATTTACTTATAAAGAATGAAAACAATAGAGATGCACATATTATTCAATCATAAAAATATAGGTTGAAAAACAAAAAAAAAAGTAATGTACAAAAAAAATTATATATATATATATATATATATATATATATATATCACAACCAGAAAGAGTAAGTTTTTATATATATATATATATATATATATATATATATATATATATATATATATATATATATATATATATATATATATATATATATATATATATATATATATATAAAACCAGCTCATTAGCCTCGTAGGTAGAGTGTTCGCTAATGATCTGGGAGTTTTGGGTTCAATTCCAGGTCGCATTATACCAAAGACTTTAAAAATGGTACTTAATACCTACTTGCAATATAAGGTACATATCAAGGATAAAGTGGAGCAATCCTTGGAAAGGAGTAGCGCCCTCCCCAACACTTCGGTGTAGTAGCTATTGAAAAAGGAGCCTTCTGGTCGCCCATGACTATAGTCGCCAACTTTACTTTATATATATATATATATATATATATGTATATCACAACCAGAAAGAGTAAGTTTCAGTCATTTGCTTTATTTTTTTTTTCAATTTTCTTTATTGAACATTTTTCACTTTTGAGCAAATACCCTTGGGAAAGGTATGAACCCCCTTATCCTCCTAGCTATAGGTTAAATAGCACCACAACTGTTGTTTTAGGAGACTAGCTTTGGCATTAAATAACCTACAAGGGTTGTTATGCCATTAAACAAAGAAACCAAACCAAATCCTATTGAACATTTAAGATCGAAAATTATATCTTTAATTAGCTACCAGTCAACCATATTTCTTTAGTTTTCCCCTCACCCAAACAACTAAGATGTCGAGTTATGGCTGATTATGGAATTATGTATTTATCCAAAAGTTCCGCCACAGGGAGGATGTGACACAAAGTCAATTTTTAAACAGAGTCATATTGGTTTGAATTCAGTGTTGTTTTTAGACTGGTTGCCTAACCAAAGCTGAAGAAGCTAGTGTTTTATACTCATATGCATGCATGCATAAACACTATAACACAACAATAAAGACGAGCGACACAGTTCTTTTAGAAAAATATACCTCTCACTTTATTTGAAAGGTTTGTGTGTGAGAGGGAGTTGGAGACCGAACAGAACTGCAATATATTGACCCCCACTCTTATGGCCATCAGCGTTGTGTCTTTCTTGTTCTCCTGATGCTCAACCGGAGGCCTGGGAGCCCAGCTTTCTGCTGAGTGCTGGCTTTCTCTACTACATCTTGTCTCCAACTGGTCTGGTCTCCAAACTGACTGACTTCCTGTCTCCACCGAGTTATATAACAGTTCAATCGCCCACTCAATCTTTGGAATGGCATGTTTGATCGTCATCAAGCAGAAATAACTGTCATGCAGTTCACAGGTCACTCTCTTCCGGTGCATCAGTCTATGACTGTACCGTGGGATTTTAACCCTGTCCCATATTGTCAGCTAGACTCGCCTACGTCAATGGAATATGCACTTCCTCCATCTTTGGAATGGCATGGGGTCGAAGGTCAATATACTACACTAGTCTGCCCTACTATTTACCTATAGATGAATGGAGAACAAGTGGATTGATGTCTTTACTGTGAGCATTAATATAAAGTGAAATCCAAACAGTCTTATTGTAGGATTTAGACTCGTTTCTCTGATTCCATTTCCTGATAAGCGTTTCATTAAATATGCCTCATGAGATTTAATTAACTATTCATTAAAAATTAAAAATAAGCAGTTGACTAAAATTTACTCTCATCTAGATGAACATATTAAATTTCTTTATCATTTTTGGACATTACCCCAGAATAAACATAAATTCTAGTCAAACACTAGAAAATATTTCCTAAAGAGGAAAAAAAGTAGCAATTGAAAACTGAGTTTAAAGCAAGACTTCTAAAAGTGGTTCATATCTTGTTTAAACTCAGTTTTCAATTGCTTGGGGTGAATAAAATTTTGGTTGGGGGAATAAGAGCATTCAATAATTTTCCAGACTTTTTTGTACAGCTATTTAGAATTGTCGTAGACTCTTGAAAATTCTGTATGTTATTGCTACACATCTTATGAGATGACTGACCAAGTTTTATGATTTCAAGTTCAAAGGAACAGCTACAGCAGCAATTGGAATACACCCTACTAAAGCCTAATTGTCACAGCTGGTGAATTTCAAAAATGCAATCTGGATGTGAGGACACTTTAGAAGAACAATATGCAATAAAATTCTGTTTTAAACTTGGAAAAAATGCCACAGAAACAATGTATGGAATACTTCAGACTGCATTTGGAGCATCTTGCATGAATCGAGCATCGGTTTTTGAGTGGCATAAGAGATTCAAGGAAGGCAAGGAGTCTGTGAGGGATGATGAGAGGTGTGCGAGGAGTAAAGAAGTCAATAGACCAGAGTTGATTGGCCAAAGGGTTAGGGTTACTAGTTATTATGCTGAGGTTTTAAGGGAGTTCAGGAAGAGATTCCTTGGGAAGAGGACAGCACTCTTCAAATCGGCTCAGTGGCATTTCCACCAGGAAAATGCACCAGTCCACAACTCCATCCTTGTCACAGACTATTTGACCAAGATGGGTATCAAGACAGTTGCTCACCCTCCCTATGGTCGAGATATTGCTCCCTGTGACTTTTGGTTATTCCCTAAGCTCAGAGGCTTTTGTTATGAGACAATTGAGGAGATGAAAGAGGCTGTGACGAAGGTCATTGACACGCTCACACAAGAGGACTTCCATGGGGCCTTCGAGAAGTTGTTGGAACAGTACAACAAGTGCCTTGCAGCCAGAGGAGATTACTTCAAAGGGGACTAGAGTTTCATGTGTGTACTATCAATAAAAGTGCCCATACGAAAAAAGTCTGGAAACTTATTTTATGATCCTCATAGGTGTCTGAAGGCAGGGAATTTATTAGTTTGAATTTATAAATTTTTATTGCAACATTTGCTATTTAAGCAATCCAGGTTAAACTTGTTTTATACAATCTTGGGCCAATTCAATTTGCAGTATTTTGCATTTTACATATAAAGGGTATTATTATTATTATTATTATTTATATTTTACATATAAAGGGTATTATTATTATTTATAAATTTTTGTTGCAACATTTGCTATTTTAGCAATCCAGGTTAAACTTGCTTTATACAAGTCAATCTTGGGCCAATTCAACTTGCATTTTACATATAAAGGGTATTATAGAGCAATCAAAAGAAAGTGTTTTGGACAATGACTTGTTTATCTGTATAAACCATATTAAGAATTTGTTAGAAAACTTTAAAACTTGATTCAAGGATCTTCTAAACATGGAAATTTATGAATAGACTTTGTTTTAAAGTTGATGTGGAAAGTACAAATTTTGATGACTTAAGATTTTATTGAAATGACTTTCAATCTTGAAGTGAAGTTGTAGTTGTAATGCCACTAACAATCTTACCTCGAAGAAACAGAAGGTGTGCTCTCTCTGCTTCTGGCATGCAGAAACCAGAAGAAGAAAAGGACGCAAGAGGTATGACTTATTTTATGGAGGAGAATGTGATAAGCCCACGTGAAGTGGCGAGATTTAATGAGCATATAAGAAACTAAGTTTGAGGTGGAAAAAGCAGTGCAATATTTTGCTTATGTCTGATTGGTGAAGTGGCGAGATTTAATGAGCATATAAGAAACTAAGTTTGAGGTGGAAAAAGCAGTGCAATATTTTGCTTATGTCTGATTGGTGAACATCCATCAGTTTATTTTGCATGTTAAATAATTTGACTACCCCCCAATAGGTTGATTCCACTTCGACTAGACTTCTAAAACCACCAACAGAAGTACATATACACATTTAGAGGAATTGGATATTAATTGAAGAATGAAAAATTGTAGCAATATACTGTGAACTTTAAACAACTATTAACCTCATTTTGCTAACTTTTCCAAGTTTATATATGGTAGAATCTAGGTTGAGCAATGTGCATTATTTGGTTTGGTTTCTTTGTTTAATGGCATATCAAACTTTATGAGTTATTCAATGCCAAATCTATCCTTGTTGAAGAACAGTAATGCTAGTATATAACCCATACTTGGAGGAGATAAGAGGATTTGTACCTTTCCATATGGTAAATTGAATTGAATTGTTAGCATTACTTGGAATTATTTAATGGTGTGCAAAAAAAATGTGTAATGTCAAACAGAATTTTTTGTGTTAAATAGCAATACTTGGAACTCTTTAATTGTGTGCTTAAATTGAATTATTAATATTACATAGAAATACTCGGAACTGTTTGATAGTGTGCAAATGAATGAATAGTGGTGAATTGAATTATTAGTGTTAAATAGTAATACTTATAGCCACTTAATTGTGTGTAAACAAATAATTAATATCGAATAGAATTATTAGTGTTAGATAGCAATAATTGAAACCATTTAACTGTGTAGAAACAATAGTAATATTAGTGTGCAAACAAATTAGTTCTAACTCACTTAGAAATGAAATTACCAACAAACTGTGTGCAAACAAATAACTGATGTTAAATTGTGACTGTTATATAGCCGTACTTGAAACAAATTAGTTCTAACTCATTTAAAAATGAAATTACCTACAAATTATTCACTTACAAATCATACATACATATATATATATATATATATATATATATATATATATGTATATCCATGTGTGCAAACAAATGATTGATGTTAAATCGTAACTGTTACATACCTATTTTTGAAACCATTTAATAAAAAAAAAGAACTTATGTTCATTTAAAAATGTTATCAACGAAATGTGTTTACAAATTATATATATTTATTCATACGTATAAAGAGGATTTGGCATTAAATAACCTACAATGGTTGATATGCCATAAAATCCAACCAAACCAAATCCTATATATTTAATATATATGTATAAAGCGGATTTGGCATTAAATAACCTACAATGGTTGATATGCCATAAAACCCAACCCAACCAAATCCTATATATTTAATATATATGTATAAAGAGGATTTGGCATTAAATAACCTACAATGGTTGATATGCCATAAAACCCAACCCAACCAAATCCTATATATTTAATATATATGTATAAAGAGGATTTGGCATTAAATAACCTACAATGGTTGATATGCCATAAAACCCAACCCAACCAAATCCTATATGTTTAATATATATGTATAAAGAGGATTTGGCATTAAATAACCTACAATGGTTGATATGCCATAAAATCCAACCAAACCAAATCCTATATATATGATATATGTATAAAGAGGATTTGGCATTAAATGACCTACAATGGTTGATATGCCATAAAATCCAACCAAACCAAATCCTACATATTTAATATATATGTATAAAGAGGATTTGGCATTAAATGACCTACAATGGTTGATATGCCATAAAATCCAACCAAACCAAACTAACATTGAATAAATGGAAAGGAAAGGTCAGATAAACTCATATAAATACATAAGACTTTTAATACATTCATATATGAAAAAATATGATAAGTATTAGCGAAATACACGTCCCAAATAGATGAAATATACATGCTGCTCTATGACAAGCAGTGCATAAAAAAGAAACAAAATGGTGAAAGTCTTACTTGTCTTTGGGTATTCATAGCCATGTGAACTTACTTTTCAATGCTGAGACTGGGCCATCTCCAGCTTTGGAGACAAAGCCCCTCTTCTGTTCAAGAAACAGAGATATAAACATAAGTCTTATCTCTTTGAAGACAGGAACCAGAAGGAGGCAGATAAAGAGTTCACAGTTCTTAGGTGACCATAGATACACAATGTCTGAAGTAATGCCCACAATCAAAAGAAGACAATTATTTATGGTCTTCCTACAAAAGAAACCTTGGTGAAGATATAGCTCTATTTTAAATCTACAAAATCGTACAAGTCTCATTGTTCTATCCCCAGTGAAAAATATACAGTTTTATTTAACTAGGTATGAACACAATAAAACTTAGATTTGAGTCATAATATGTATGTTATATTTTATAGTTTTTCAAAATTATCATAGAGTTTAGTAATGTTGAATTGTAAAAAGATTTAAATGTTCAGAATCCTTAAAGAGCTTAGGGCCATACCTACATCATCTGTGCAGTGACTGCAGTTTCATAGCAAGTAGAATTTTATGAGGTGGAGTTGCTAGCTCCACACTCCTGGTTTTAAATTCAGAATTTTTCCTTCTCTTAGACTGGTTTCCTTACTAAGGTTAAAGAGTCCAGTCTCCCTTACTATTTTACTCATAGCTGATTGGAGAAAAAAAAGATATAAGAAAGAGAAAAAGAAGGAGAAATGAAAGAAAGAAATGTAATTAAAATAAGGAAAAAGAAAAGGGAAGAAGGAAGAAAGCAGAAATAAGTGGCTTGAGAAAAAATGACGATTACAAAATAGGATAAGAACGGTAGATAAAGTAAGCTTGATCAGAGAGTTGGTTGGTTGGTTGGTTGGTTTTTATGGCATATCAACCTTTGTAGGTCATTTAACGCCAAATCTATTTTTATGCAAATATTCAGAGTGTGGTGATCCCCTGGTGCAATCAGGTGGCCGGTGGCAGACCCTGGGTGTAGCAGTAGAACTCGACACCGACCCACAAGTCCAAAGAGACCTAGACTTGTCTAGCCCCCTCATCCCCCGACCTGAACCCGCTGGACTACTTCGTTTGGTTATACGTCGAGAACATCGCCAACATGACCTCCCATAACACCAAAACCAGCCTGATCGCCGCCATCCGCCGAGTATTCGCCTAGCTCGCGCTGACACTTGTGGAAAAGGCATGCTTCCAGTTCCGGATCCGTATCGAGGCGGTAACTGAGGCTGAAGGCGGCTACATTAAATAGATGTCAGCTCTACTACATAATCAACTTACCAGAATTGATTTTTTCAATAAAAGTTTTAAAATAAAGCTGTAGTGTTGTTTTCTTTAGGACGACAATTTTATCGTTCCACCCTGTATATATACTCAGATATTTTCATATTGAAAATATAACACAGACTGTAACATACTTTTAATATTTATAATTTGATATTTTTTGGATGTTATACCTGCTCTACTGTAGTAGCGTCAAACACTTGCAATTTTGGCCGAGTGAGTAGAGTGTTCGCCAATGGTCCGGGGGACCTGGGTTCAATCCCAGGTCGCATCATACCAAAGACTTTTAAAATGGTACTTGATATCTCCTTGCTTCACATTCAGCAATATAAGGTACGTATCAAGTGTAAAGTGGAGCAATCCAGGGAAAAGAGTTTGCGCCCACCCCTACACTTCGCTGTAGAAGCTATTGAAAAGGGAGCCTTCTGGTCGCCCTCGACTATAGTCGCCAACTTTACTTTACTTATCATATATATATATATAAAGTGTGTGTGTGCTATATTTATTGATGAAAAGTTATCAATATTACACATAGAGTCATATGTAGATCTAAGTTTGAATTGAGTCAATCATACTTTATAGATATGTATATATATATATATATATATATATGTGTGTGTGTGTGTGTGTGTGTGTGTGTGTGTGTGTGTGTGTGTGTGAAGTTGAACATTGTGTAATGGATATCATCATAGGAAATCAACCTAGTGACCTGAGTTCAAATCCTTGACAAGGCCTTTTTGCATTTCACATAGTGCTAATACCCTTAGGAAAAGTATTAATCCAACTAGTTTCCCTCTAGCTATGAATAAATAGTAAGGCAAACTGAGCTCTTTAACGTTTGTTTGGCAACCAATCTTGGAAAAGGAAAATTCTGAAATCATCAAACTCTGCTTAAAAATTGACCTTGTGTCATATCCTATCCATACAGAGGGGTTAGGTAAATGCACACTGTCACTATTAAATATATTACTTTCACCCAACACAGTTTTATCTCATATATATGTATTGAAGATTCGATAATATCCCAAATAGCCAAGTGTTAAGAACATAAAAATGCTACAGCCAAAGATGAGATAGAAAAAATCAAGTATGGTATATTTATAGTTAGAAAGGTTACCATTCCTCTCTTTGGGATGAAGTCCAGATAGTTGAGGAGATCATCATTTGAGACATGAGAAAATTGAAAGAGGCAGCATTTATTGGATTGTTACCCAGGTGCATAAGTATATATTTCATGAACTTGCAGTTTTTTCAGCCAAGAAAGTTTAAGAAACACCCCCACATATAGTTTTGAGTCACCTGGGTACATAAAAGATGCAGTGTGGTATTATCTGAGTTACGAATATTTCTTATAAAGATCAGACTGCTTAGTACAAATATAATAAATATAATACTCAGCTAGTGGTTTTGGCACAAAAAACAGAACACGCAAATTAAGTTTAAATTCCATCCAATTTCATTGGCAATAATACTCCTCGAAGAGGCATAAATCTATCTCTTCTTCCCAACAGCTATGGCTAAAATACTGGAGCTGATTGATCTTGAGAATATTGACAGAGCTAAGCTATTTTTGGCATTACCCTGAATTGTGCTGTTTTAAAGTTGGCTTAATGAATAGAGTGTTCGCCAATGGTCTGGGAGACCGGGGTTCAATCCCAGGTCGAGTCATAACAAAGACTCAAAAAATGGTACTTGATACCGCCTTGCTTAGTACCCAGCATTATAAGGTTAGGTTAGGTTTCTTTGTTTAATGGCATATCAACCTTTGTAGGTTATTTAATGCTAAAGCCATTCTCCAAGAAGAACAGTGATACTATCTAACCCATAGCTGGGAGGTCAAGGGGGTTCATGCCTTTCCCAAGGGTATTTGCCCGAAAGTGAACGTAATAGTGCGACTGGAATACAAACTTGCTTACTATGATTTTACAGTCCATCGCTTTAACCATTTCACCACGAAGACACCCCCTCAGCATTATAAGGTATCGATCAAGGGTAAAGTGGAGCAATCCAGGGAAAGGAGTAGCGCCCTCTCCTACACCTCGATGTAGTAGCTATTGAAAAGGGAGCCTTCGAGTCACCCTTGACTAAGGTCAACAACAACAACAACAAGGTTGGCTTAATTATTTTTTTAATGGCTGGATAATAGTCTAGACTTCTAGACATCATTACTTTATTATATAAGTTGCTTTACGCATCTTACTTTAAATTATGAAGGGATTCCATTTGGATGATATGAGAACTCACCAGAACCCACAAGAAAAAAATTAATAAAAATTTTCTTTTTAAAAAGGTACTTCCAATATATATATATATATATATATATTTAAAAATATCCAGTCAGTGTACAAGGACAGTAGGTGTGGATTATTCTTTACATAGAATATATGAGGGTAATCCTATAAATCTATGAGAGTGCTCAATGTATGGCTATTGTTAGTTCCCTATTTATTCGCTAGGGTATAACAAAATTCACATTCAGAGCGTATATAGTGCAATTCAATGGAGACTCAAACTCGGTTAAGCCGTCATAATAAATTTATTTCGGCGGAGAATATTGTTGGTATATTCTCCGTCTCGTCAGATGACTCTTTACATGCTTCCCTCCTGTCGCTCTTACATAGTAGTAATATACAAAAACAAAAGTTACATCACTTTTGAAGTAGATCCTCCCCTGATGATGGCCCAAAGTCGGGCAGAAAGTACTAGGGATACATACAACTATGGACAATACATAAATCAATTCCCCCCGAATACGATAAAAGTAATACGGGAATTCGAACGGATCCAGAAGAAAATATGTAGCCATAAAATGTCTATTATGTTTAATGAAATATATATATATATATATATATATATATATTATCCAACGCCAAATCAGCTGATGATGGGGTGGGAATGATTCTATTTTAGGATTTTCTTTTTTCAATATGCATGTAATTCAAAATCTAAAAGAGACCTCCATGTATAATAACAAATCAAAATACAGAGCAAAATTTTCATATAAAAGAAAAACCTTTAAAAAAATTTTTAAATAAAAGGTCAGCTGAAATAAATATTATCACAAAAAAATATGAGTGATTTTTAAAGGTTTTTTCTTTTATATGGGATATATATATATATATATATATATATATATATATATATCGAGCTCATAAGTGATGTACTCCTATGGACCCCCACATATGGCCGGGCAAAAGCAGGACGGCTAGCACGAACATACATTCAGCAGCTATGTGAGGATACGGGATGTAGCTCTGAAGACCTGCCAGAGGCGATGAACGATAGGGAAAAGTGGCGAGAGAGGGTCAGGGATATCCGTGCCAGTGGCATGACATGATGATGATGATATATATATATATATATATATATATAACCAGTCCATTGGCCTAATGAGTAGAGTGTTCGCCAATGGTCTGGGAGACTGGGGTTCAATCCCTGGTCAAGTCATACCAAAGACTCAAAAAATGGTACTTGATGCCGCCTTGCTTAACACTCAGCATTATAAGGTTAGGACCAAGTGTAAAATGGAGCAATCCAGGGAAAGGAGTTGCACCCTCCCCTACACCTCGGTGTAGTAGCTATTGAAAAGGGAGCCTTCGGGTTGACCTCGACTAAAGTCGCCAACTATATACATTTTTTTTTCTTCTTAAACTAAAATCTATCCCAATGTCTATTTATGCTACAAGTGTTTGGGCCTATGTTTTGTCTATTTTTAGATTTGTTACATATCTCTCCTTTTGTATGAACCTCACCCGCACAGAAATTAAAATTTGAATTAGCTTTTCTAGTTTTATAAGAAGGGGTAGAGTGTTGCCATAACAAAAATGTTCAGTTTTTCTCTTCTTTATGGGTGAGGCTTAGAAATTTTTGAAAGACCCTCATGCGTATCAAGATAATTCCATGGTGGATTAAATTTTGTTTACATTTTTTTATAATGGGTGCCGATTTTTTTTCATATGACTGCCTTTTGGGGGGAGTTCGAAAAACGGTAAAATAAGGTGTGATATTGCTCTTTTAGGTATTTGATTTTTTGGGGGGGGTTACTTTATTCGTTTTCGTAGTTTAATCCTCTAAGGACGTGGTCAATTAAAAAAGAATAAAATCAAGTTAAATGATTTTTTAGCGGTAAGAAAGTAACATTTGTAGATTAAACTCTTTTCATTAACTACATGTAACTGGGATTTTATTAATGTAAATTTTGTAACGCTCACATGTGCATAAAAGGAGAAATATTTCATTCCAACCGAAATTATTATATTTAACGAAAGATTGTTAGTGTCCGTAACACTACAGTCTTGCCTAGAACAATAAGAAAATCGCTTTGAACCAAAGAGTTTACCGGCCGAGCAATGACTGAAGTCCTTCTCTAAGAGAAGTTTGTAGAGAAAGGAAAAAATTCGTATTTTGTTTTGGCGCGCAATTTAGTTCGACACTTAATTTCACCCAATCAGAATGACTTATCCTATCCAGCCCGAACCTTCATTTCCGGCCACCAAATCGGGTAAGCTGCCAAACACACCCTCTTTGGCTGGAGAACGCCGACCAGTGCAGACGTCACATTGGCCGTTCTTCAATAGCGATGCTTTTTAGCTGGACAATGCCGCCCAGTGCAGACATCTCACTGCGGCTCTAGAATAGCAGCAGTAGCAGTATGGACAAACGAGGGAACCCATCTAATTTATGGATTCCTTACAAGGAATCCCAGTTGAATATAAATTAGATGCATTCAACATGCCTCGCACAGGGACAACTTTATGTCACCCCAAAATTGGCTATGTCGATCTGACGCGTAATCCCGCTCTCGACACGCTAGCTCTCAATTCACCTCTGGGCCACCTTAATGGTGATAACGCATACTCTCCCCAAATACCAGACACGAAACTCACGGTGACATCCAAAGTTCAGTTCTTACAACTGCAACATGTCTTTTGTCAAAATGTAACGAACACAATCCCTCACTCGTCCGACGACACACGCTGCCATCTCAACCTTCTCAACTTCTCATAACTCAATTTCGTCTCAATACTCACCACGAGTCTTGCAGCACCAAAAGCAAACCCAATATTCCATGCTGCAAATAAAAACCTATTCATAAAAATATATTTTGACTATCACCATCTTACTTCTTCATCCTCCTTTTATTTCTTACAAACTTAGCGAGGGGACTAACAACACTAAGCGAGGAAACAACTCAACGTAAACACACATACGTTACACCATCTTCCTCGCTAAACACAAACAAACTTCCCTCTCGCAAATAAACAACACAAAATCACTGGCTAAAAATCTATCGCTAAAAGTTCAACGACTGATTGTCCCATATTTGTCGCTGCCTCCCACCAGACACGACTTGACACAAGGTCAAAAGCCCGAAGACCGATTAAAGTGGGGATAAAGGGAGGGGGAGGTCGGGAACGAACCGAGACTCGAACCCTGCTGGTCTATGCTGCTGATCGGCTCACTTAGTGCAATGTGAGCCTGACGAGGCAAGCAGTTTCACGAACCCAAATGTGGGTCCGGGCACGTATGCCAGTTTACGGCTTAAACTAGACGCGAGGTCTAGTGCCATACATGGGTTACAAAGGAGACAAAACTGCAGCTCGCCCACCCGAGGGTAGCCTAGTCGAAACTAGGTGCCTAATAAAAGGCCCCAAGTCTGCCATTGTTCCTTTTGCAGAGCAACGCTCCGGACCGAAGTCCAGAACAGGTCCCGGGGTGTTCTCCGGAAAGAACGTGCCCCTCAACGACTAATTGTCCGCCCAAACAGCACGGTTCCCCAATTTATACTATTTGGAGGTTTGCCATTTCCATTTACTAGCAATCAGTGTTCAAACCCTATTTATATAATTCTTTTTAAATTTATTTTTAAGCGTAGTTTTTCATTAGACAATATTTTTTCGACCGAGGCCCGCTAGAGAACTAACACAAAAATCGTCACTAAAAGGTAATAAACCTTTTTTGAGAATTGATTACCATAAGAAATTACGGATTATTATAAATGTTACATTGCCAAATATACGGATGTATGAGATAGACATCGGGAATCCGAAATACACGACATTCACGAAATTGGTTCAGATACGAAACTTTTATTCACCTTTTTGAGTTTAAAGGTTTTTCGACATGAAGAGAGAGAGAGAGAGAGAGAGGGAGAGAGAGAGAGAGAGAGAGAGAGAGAGAGAGAGATAATCTTTCTATGCTGGCTGCTTTTATATCGTCAGCTCTCAACCCAACCAACGCGCGTCGCCCGTAGCGCACAAAGTCGTCTGGCCTTGCCCAGCTCTGAATCTCGACTCTCTCGTTCGGATGCAGGAACTCAACTAACTGCTTTTCTCAAATCCCAAAAATCCTCAGCCCACGCTTCCAGTGCATGACGTCACTCACATCCCCTGGTTCCAATACCTATCTGGGATTTTTATTTAGAGAAGGAAAACTCTCAATTCAAACCTGTTAAACTCCGCTTAAAAATTGACCTTGTGTCCTATCCTGCCCGAGCGGAGGGGTTGGTAAATAGTATCTTACAATCCATAATGTAATCTTTCATGGTAAATGAAAAGCCTCCGAAATTAGTAGATCATTTCACATACCTCGGTAGTAATATCTCATCTACTAAAAACAGCGTACACATTCAAAGGAAAGCCATGGACTACTATTGACAGGTTATCGATCATTTGTAAACCTAATATCTCTGATAAAATAAAACGGGATTTCTTCCAAGTAGCCGTGTTAGTACTATTGTACTAATGCACCTACTTGATTTTAACCAAGTGATTCGAGAAAAAGCTTGATGGAAACTACACAAGGATGATGTGTGTTGTTTTGAACAAATTCTGGAAGTAGCACCTTACAAAATAGCATTTGTACGGCTACTTGACTCCCATCTCACAAACCATCCGAGTAAGACATGCTGGCTACTGCTGGAAAATCAGAGACGAACTCATAAATTATGTTCTCCTATGGGCTCGCTCACATCGACACACCATTGTTGGGCAACATGTAAAGGTATATTCCTTAGCGCTGTTCGGATAATGGATGCCATCTGGGGGACCTGTCAAGGACGATGGCTGATAGGGACGGATGGCTAGAGAGAGAGTGTGTGAGAAAGAAAATCAATAGAATCCGTGCTCCCAGCACGACTTGATGATGATGATGATGATCCATAAAGTAATATTATGGGGTCAGGCAGAGGTCAGGGACAAGCTGTGTTGCCGTTTGATATCTGACTCCATTCTGAGGTTATTTTATTTTACCCCACGTTGTCTAGTTGATGTAACTCCTAGAACAAGAAAGGCCCATAAAGAATTATACGAAAGAAGACAGTAACAGATAGGAGACGAAGACGTTTCTTTTATATTTTTTCTTTATTTCCTGGGTTCAACAGCTATTCAATGATTGAGGGAATTTTCCCTGAATACAATTGAAATGGTTGAAAGCTCCAGTCAAGATGTTTAAAAATACGTTAATCGTTTCTTGGTATATGCGTGTCCTCATTTGGTATTTTAAAGCTTTAACATGGTGTTATTCGCTTTGGGGAGTTTGTCCAAGTCCAGTGTTTTTGTTTGTAGTTTGATAGGTCCATTTCGTAGCCTTTTATATTTCGGCATACTGTTAACCGAGAGGGTTGCAACTAGTGAAAGGAGTAGCCAACGCTTCGTCCAAAGACGAATGCGCGGCGTCTTCTACCAGTTAGCAAGGTGTTGTCACTTCGCCGGTCACTGCCTGAAAATGAATGAACTTCCACCTTTTGGGGGAGGTCCCTTTTTCTTTACGCATGCGTCACCCCTTCTTCCTATCAGAGGCCTCTGGGAGTTTATGCATATTTTAATAATTTTATTTTTTAATTCAATTTAAATTTATTTATTTATTTATTTATTCATTCCCTACGATATAACTTAGTACTGGGAGTATATATCAAAAAGTAAAATCTTTGATCAAAATATATACAAGTTTATAGCCTATGTATTTATACCATTTTCGTCATATTTTCATAGTCATAAACACGCGTGCTTTTATAAAACTAATGCAGTTATTACTAATCAATTGAATTGTAACTCTAGAGAAATCATCCAAGACAACCTTGATTCCAGTAAACAAAACCAGCAAGAGATCTTTTAAACCCTTTCATTGTTTTGAGAGCCATATATGGTTCTCAGTATTTCCTGCGTCACGTTTGCTGGTCATGTGTAGCTCTCAAAAAGCATTTTATTTAAACGATTGCCCAGTCGACTGAAGCTGTAGAATACACCGACTGCATCTCTGCAGAAGGGTAAGACCCCCGCAACGAGTGTCCTGGATATGACACTAAACACTCTGATGGTGATGTTCCAGTAATACTGGAGCTTTGGGGAATGCAGAGTACCCCTTCATTGCCATCACTCCCAAGTTCACTCTGACCCGGATTGGTAGCACCTGATAGGGTGCTATCTATGGCTCAAATAGAACTAAACTGTGTACCTATGCTAAACTGAATTGTTTGAAATTAAGTTTTTACTTTTAGAACTGTTTGACATTTAAACTGTGTACTTATGCTAAATTGAATTGTTTGAAAGAGTTGAAACAGAACAGTTTTTACATTTAATTGTGTGTAAACAAAAACTGTACTTAAGTTAAACTGAATTGTTTGAAATAAAACTGTTTTTACATTTAACGGTGTAAACAAAAAAACTGTTTAAACAAATGACTGTGTGTAAATAAAAAAACTGTGTACTGAATTGTTTTAAATTAAGTGAAACCATTTAATTGTCTGCCAAAAAATGTGCTCCGGCTTGTTTAAGGATGTTATCTGCAAAGTGTGTTTAGAAATCATATATTTAATATATGTATAAAAAGGATTTGGCATTAAATGACCTACAAAGGTTGATATGCCATAAAACTAAACCAATCTAATCTTGAACGAGGTTGTTTGCGTTTCACTTTCTGCTAATACTCTTGGGAAAAGTATGGGTAAATAGTAGGATAGACTGAGTTCTTTAACCTTGGCAAAGCAGTCAGTCTTGGAGAAGGAAAACTGAATTCTAACCAGCTCTACTCCGTTTACAAATTGACCTTCTGTCGCATCTTGCCCGTGGAAAAGGGGTTGGATAAATATATATCCCCTTCATTCACGCCTTATTTACTCGTGAGAAACAACATTTTTATCGAGTTAAGAACATTCCTTTGGATCTTATAAGTTTACACACCAAATTTCACAGCACTACATCGAACTGTTTGGCTGACTATAAACTCTGAATTCAAACCTGTTAAACTCCGCATAAAAATTGACCTTGTGTCATATCCTACCCGAGCGGAGGGGTTGGGTAAATATGATAAACGATAAATACACATTCTTTATGTAGATGAGAATCTTATAATCTATATTACTGTTTTGTAGCCACTGAGCCATCCCCTATGACAAAATTATTTACCTGTTTATGTGTTTTCAATGGAGTAGCAAGAATTTAAGCAGCTACAACACTCAAAAACCAGACTAGCAATCTCTCGTCTATTACTGTGTTGAAGCAGGGGTTTTGTATTTTAAGAAAAAAATTATCGATTTTTATTGAAATCTATTTTCTGAGCAAAATATATGTCATGTTTCTAAGTTATAAATCACCTAGATTTACTTCTAGTTCTAGTGCACCTGACTCACTGGCATCGTGGTTGGTAAAGGGGTTAATAACTGAGGGGTTTTAACTCGTATGCTGGTTTGGTGAGGCTTGATAACTTTATCACCAAGAAGAAAAACTTGCTTGCTTTGCTCTGTCTCGAAGCAGGAAACAAATAAATGTCCGAAAGGTTAGATACAATATTGCCTATTGATAAGTGAAACCCGGTGACATTTTTTTTAAATAAAAATAGAATTTTCTTCTAAATGAAAACTAATTTTATTATTTCTAGTGAAACATGCAATCTAAACATTGGTATTCTTCTACAAGGGTGGCTTTTGCTTTAAATAACCCCCTTTTTTTTTCATTTTTCATTCTTTTTCACTGTAACTTCAATTTTTCTTTCTTTCTTCGGAGATTTCTTTCTTTCTCCCTATAACTTTCTTCCTTCCTTCCTTTCTGACTTTCTTTTACATTATGGCTGTCTTTCCTTCTTTCTTTCTTTCCTTCTTTCTTTCTCTCTTTCCTTCTTAATATACCCTTCTTTTTCTTCCTTTAACTTTCCATTACGCTATAACTTCTTTCTTTCTTTCTTTCTTTCTTTCTTAATATACCTTTCTTTTCTCCCTTAAACTTTCCATTACGTTATAGCTTCTTTTTCAATATTCTTTCTTTCTTTCTTTCTTTCTTCAAAGATTTCTTTCTTCAAAGATTTCTTTCTTTCTCACTATAATTTTCTTTCTTTCTTTTTTCACTAAAACTTACTTTTTTTCTTTCTTTCTTCTTCATTGATTTTTATCTTTCTCATTATAAATTTTTCTTCGGTGTAAATTTCTTTCTTTCTTTCTATAACTTTTTTTTTTTCATTCATTTTTTTCTCCAATGTCTTTCTATGGCTTATGATCGAATCACGCTGCACACACCGGTTCTCGTTCGATCACCAAAACCAAACTTTCTTTCTATACAAAAATAATCTCGTTATAAACGACACAAACTGTGATGTATGGTGTACTGACTAACGTTCTGGATTGTGACATCGTAGTAAGCGAGTTCGAACTCCAGTCGTGCGATTACGTTTATAGCGAGGGTGAAGTGGTTATGGTTTAACGCTATATTTTTTAAGGCAACATATGAATTACGAAACTATTCTTTATACAACACACAATAACGAAAGTTTTTATTTGCAGCTTTGAGGCGGTTTGTTCTTGGTGCTGCAAGACTCGTGGTGGTTAGGCTTGTTGGTTTTGGAGACGCGATAGCTTAGCGGGATGTTGAGATGGCAGCGTGTCGTTGGACGTGTGAGGGAAGTATTCAAGGTCACCGTGTAGTTTTGTGTGTCTGGTATTTGGGGAGAGTAGGCGTTATCTCCATTAATGTGGACCAGAGGTGAATTGAGAGCTAGGCGTGTCGAGAGCGAAGTGGCGCTCGGATCGACATAGTAAATTTTTGTGGTGCTTGTGGAAGGCATGCTGAACGTATCTAATTCATATTCAACTGGGATTCCTTGGTCTAAAAAATATATTAGACGCAAAGAATCCATAAATTAGATGGTTCCCTCGTTGAGTGTCCATGTTGCTGCTGCTAGGGTTAAAGCCACAGTGAGATGTCCACACTGGGTGGCTTGTTTAGCTAAAAAGCATCGCTAAGCAGGGGCGACCAGAGGCGCGTCTGTTCTGGTCGCCGTCTCAAGCTGAAGAGAGTGTGTTTGGCCGCTCACCCGTTTTGCTAGCCGGAAATGAAGGTCCGGGCTGAATAGGATATGTCATCCTGATTGGGTGAAATTCAGTGTTGAATTAAATAGCGCGCCAAAACAAAATACGAGATTTTTCTCTTCTCTACACGTTCATTTTCAGACGAATACCCTTGGGAAACGTTGGAATTCCCCTATTCTACGAGCTATATGCTAGATAGTATCACTACTGTTTTCTAAAATAACCCAGGAAGGTTAATATGAAACCAGACCAAACAAGCTAATTTTAATAGTCTTCTCTTAAATGTAGGTAATCAAGTCACACCACAATTTTTATTTTTGGGGACAATTAAACAGAATGAAGTAAAATATCTGGTAGATATTCCAATTCCTTTTTATTGCCAAAATCTGTTTTCATTTGTTTCATTCTACCAAACATATTGATGTCATTGTTACGTACTGAGAATTTTTGTTTTCAATATCTTGCCATGAAGCATCGGTTTGTCAGCTACTCTTGCTGGAGTTCGAACTCGCTTACTACGATGTCACAATCCAGAACGTTAGTCAGTACACCATACATCACAGTTTGTGTCGTTTATAACGAGATTATTTCTGTATAGAAAGAAAGTTTGGTTTTGGTGATCGAACGAGAACCGGTGTGTTCAGCGTGATTCGATCGTAAGCCATAGAAAGACAATGGAGAAAAAATGAATGAAAAAAGAAAGAAAAATAAGTTATTGAAAGAAAGAAAGAAAGAAAGAAATTTACACCGAAGAAAAAGTTATAATGAGAAAGATAAAACCAATGAAGAAGAAAGAAAGAAAAAAAGTAAGTTATAGTGAAAAAAGAAAGAAAGAAAATTATCGTGAGAAAGGAATCTATGAAGAAAGAAAGAAAGAAAGAAAGAAAGAAAGAAAGAAAGAAAGAAAGAATATTGAAAAAGAAGCTATAACGTCATGGAAAGTTTAAGGGAGAAAAATAAAGGTATATTAAGAAAGAAAGAAAGAAAGAAAGAAAGCCATATTGTAAAAGAAAGTTAGTCAGAATTTCCTGTTGTGAGTTTGATTTCCATAAACTTTTTTCGACCTTGTGGCTTTGTACCAGACTAGGGTAAGCTTAGTAAATACCTTTTGATTTTTGATTCTATATTAGTTCGTCTGCTCGAATAACTTCTCCTAACTTAGGTACCCATATTTACCGACCTCTCCACTCGGGCAGGATATGACACAAGATCAATTTTTAAGCGGAGTTTAACAGGTTTGAATTCAGAGTTTTCCTTCTCCTAGACTAGTTACCTCACCAAGGTTGAAGAACCCAGTCTGCCCTACTATTTTACCCATAGCTGGAGGGAGAATAATTGGATTCATACCTTTCCCAAGGGTATTAGTGCTATGTGAAATGCAATCAGTTTCGTCCAAGATTTGAACTCGTGTCGCCGTATTCATTTCCTACGATGATAACCATTACACCACGGGCACCTCCTAACTTAAGTGCTATTGGTTATTAGGTGGGGGGTTAGAAATTTTAATATTGTACAATGTCAACACACACGTACTCCTATGGCCGAGCGAAAGCAGGACGACCAGCTCGAACATACATACAGCAGCTATGTGAGGATACGAGATGTAGGCGATGAACGATAGGGAGAAGTGGCGAGAGAGGGTCAGGGATATCCGTACTAGCTGCACGACATGATGATGATGATGATGATGACAATGTCAATGCACACAAGACGGAATATGTGTTCTTTTATCAAAGAGGCACCATCTCCACACTAAACGGTAGCTCTCTGAAATTATTAGACAAATTCACCTACCAAGGAAACAGTGTCTCATCAACTGAGACAGATATCAACATGCGACTAGTAAAGGCATGAACAGCTATCGATAGGTTATCGGTCATATAAAAGTCTGACCTGACCGATAAAA
This sequence comes from Sepioteuthis lessoniana, assembly GCA_963585895.1. Lineage (NCBI taxonomy): Eukaryota > Metazoa > Mollusca > Cephalopoda > Myopsida > Loliginidae > Sepioteuthis > Sepioteuthis lessoniana. The sequence goes on along the minus strand of OY757923.1, from coordinate 92,410,525 downwards.
TAAAACGCAGTTTCTTCCAAGCAGCGGTCGTGTCGATACTGCTATATGGATGCACTACATGGACGCTAACTAAACGGATGGAGAAAAAACTTGATGGCAACTACACAAGAATGCTGCGAGCAATATTGAACAAGTCTTGGAGACAGCACCCCACAAAGCAGCATCTGTACGGCCACCTAACACCCATCACGAAAACTATCAAAGTTAGACGAACCAGACATGCGGGACACTGCTGGAGAAGTAGGGACTAGCTCACAAGTGAAATACTCTCGTAGACCTCTTCACATGGACGAGCAAAGGCAGGACGACCAGCTAGAACCTACATACAGAAGCTCTGTGTCGACATGGGATGTAGCCTGAAGACCTGCCGGAAGCAATGGACGATGGGAGAGGTAGCGAGAGAGGGTCAGGGATATCCGTGCTGATGGCGCGACGTGATGATGTTGATGAACATTGTACAATTAGTTACACCTTGCAGCAATATGGTCTCCCTCAGATTATAGTTTATAGATAGATACCTGCTTGATGTATATCCCATTCCCTCAAGAGGAACAACATTTCTCACTATTTCTTTCTTTCTTTCTTCCAGTAACTTTTTTCGCATGATAATTTTCTTATTATCATTATAATACAAAAGCTGGCATACTCCTTAATTTTCTCTCTATGAATTATGGTAATAGTCTCGTAGACATTCTCAGTTGCGTTTAGCCTATAAACCAAGATGGTTATTAGGTTGTACCTACGACTGCATACTAATAACTTCTTCGAGCCACCAATTGAGATGTCATTGGCAACTAATAAAGTAATTCAATAACAATTGAGAAAGCAACTGCCTCATAACTCAACGTGCTGTTACGAGGGTAACGTGAGTGTTGTAGAGAATTATGAGTAACGACTTCGTAACCAAAGCTCACTATTATAGTAGAGATTTTTTCCGGGTGTTTTGATAAAAAGGTTAATACTGAAATTAATCATAAATAAAACCAACATCAAAACAAACAACAGGAATATGAGTTAAAAATCGACGTTGTCTTTTCCCATATTCTTTTTTTTTTTTTTTTTTTTTGTAAAGACCAACAGCTTACGAAAGATATTTTGTTTGAGTATTAATTTTTGTATGTGAACCGTGAACGTAAATGTTTTAATATAATGTGTAAACTACAAATTATTCGCTAACAAATTATATATAAATATATCGATACTGCTATATGGATGCACTACTTGGACGCTAACTAAACGGCTGGAGAAAAAGCTAGACAGCAATTACACAAGAATGCTGCGAGCAATATTGAACAAGTCCTGGAGGCAACACTCCACAAAGCACCAACTATACGGCCACCTACCTTTATCACGAAAACTATCCAAGTTAGACGAACCAGATATGTAGGACACTACTGGTGAAACAGGGACGAGCTCATAAGTGATGTACTCCTATGGACCCCCACATATGGCCGAGCAAAAGCAGGACGACCAGCTCGAACATACATACAGCAGCTCTGTGAGGATACGGAATGTAGCCCTGAAGACCTGCCAGAAGCGATGAACGATAGGGAGATGTGGCGAGAGAGGGTCAGGGATATCCATGCGGGCAGCACGATATGATGATGATCCAGACCGGTTGTAGGAATGTTCTTGGTCGGCCAACACTGGCACGTCCGTGTGAAAGGGTCCATAGGAGAACATCACTTATGAGTTTGTCCTTACTCTTCCAGGAGTGTCCCCCATGTCTTGTTCGTCTTATTTGGGTGGTTTTAGAGATGGGAGGTAGGTGGCCGTACAGCTGCAGTTTTATGGGATGTTACTTCCAAGATTTGTTCAATACAAGGAGGAACGATAAAATTGTCGTCCTAAAGAAAACAACACTACAGCTTTATTTTTAAACTTTTATTGAAAAAATCAATTCAGCTAACTTGATTTTGTAGTAGAGCTGACATCTATTCAATGTAGCCGCCTTCAGCCTCAATCAGCGCCTCAATACGGATCTGGAATTGGGAGCATGCCTTTTCCACAAGCGTCAGTGGGAGCTCGGCGAATACTCGGCAGATGGCGGTGATCAGGCTGGCTTTGGTGTTGTGGGAGGTCATGTTGGAGTGAGAGAATTGTACAAAGTTATAGCACTCCTTCTGAAGCCAAGCCATGGTCTCTTTGGATTTGTGGGCCGGCGCCGAGTCCTGCTGCCACACCCAGGGTCTGCCACCGGCTACCTGATTGGACTAGGGGATCACCACACTCTTCAGCACATCCAGGTACACTTTGGTGTCGACATTCAAGCCGACTTCGAAGATGTGAGGTGGCCCTCACTTGAAACCACACCAAAGACCATAACCGTAGCTGGAAACTTTGTTTTCACCACCCTAGACACGTTGAACCGTCCGGATTTGCATTTTGAGGGTGCTGGCAATGGTCCTGTTGTCATAACTTGGATCGGTAGAGAGCATGATTTGTACAGCGGTGCATCTTCGATCTCGCTCGTTAAACATTGTGTCACTTTCAGAGATGATAGAAGGCTCCTATCGCTCTTGAGATTTGTACACAACTGGCCAACTAGTAGATGGTCTGCAACAGAAAAAGAAAACTGGTTTTCATCAAACGGAAATGGAATCATGTCGTATTTTCTAGGGCGACAATTTTATCGTTCCACCCTGTATAGCTCGTAGCATTCTTGTGCAGTTACCGTCTAGCTTTTTCTCTGTACATTTAGTCAGCGTCCATGCGATTCATCCATATAGTAGAATGGACACGACCGCAGCTTGGAAGAAATTGCGTTTTATTTTATCAGATAGGTCTGACTTCCATATGATCGACAACCTATCAATAGCAGTTGCTAGACGCAAATTGATGTCATTTTTAGTAGAAGAGACGCTGCTACCGAGGTACGTGAACTTGTCTATTGATTTCAGAGAACCACCGTTTTGAATGGATATGTCTCCTTTTTGATTAAAACAAATGTACTCCATATTGTCTGCATTCACATTGAGGCCAATGCCTCATGCTGCCCACTCCAGACTATGTAATAGGGATTCTGATTGTGTTGGTGTATTTGATAAAGGCGCTATGTCATCTGCGTAGCCTGTGTTCATAATAATTTCTGTGGAGTATCATCTGCTTTTTGCCTTTTTTAGAGTAAAGCCATATTCTTTCATTAGATCTATCGACGTTCAAAGTATGTAGTCTGTCCAATTCCAGAAATGTCTGAAAAATCTTAGCTTAATGTTAATCAAAAAAGTCTAATTCCCCTAGAAAGTAAATAAAACTGGTATCCCTTGGAGTGATTTCTTGATGTGGGCATTGGCTTTTGGGAGGAGAATAATCAAAAGAGGATGCATTTTTACTTCTAGATTCTTTAGCTAATTAGAAAATCTTGATGAAATTTTGTATGTGAATCCCCTTGACCTCAAGAAGAGCTTTAAATATATCTACAGAGGGAGGGTAGGATGAGTGGAAGCTCCTTCCCCACTTTCAGAGGAATGGAACTTTCTAGAATAAAATTAATAAGACTTATTAACCCTCAGGTATGGGTTACATAGTAACACTACTGTCCTTCTACAAGGATGGCTTTGGCATTAAATAACCTACAAACGTTGATATGCCATTAAACAAAGAAACTCCTGCTATGAGTTAAACTGTACTATTATTATCCTTCTAGAAGGATGGCTTTGGCATTAAATAATTCACAAATGTTGATATGCCATTAAAGACAAGTAAAAAAAGTAAAGTAATGTTGGCGACTGTAGTCGAGGGCAACCAGAAGGCTCCCTTTTCAATAGCTACTACACCAAGGTGTAGGGGAGGACACTACTCATTTTCCAGGATTGCTCCACTTTACCCTTGATACATACCTTATATTGCTGTGTGTTAAGCAAGGAGGTATCAAGTACCATTTTAAAAGTCTTTGGTATGATGCGACCTAGGATTGAACACAGGTCTCCAGGACCATTTCCAAACACTCTACCCACTAGGCCAAATATAGCAAATAGAATTAATTTTTGTTTACCAAAATATAATTTAACATAGCATTTTTATTACAGGCAATGCCAGGTTCTTCTGCTATTTTCTGCTAATTTAATGAACAGTGTGATGTGTTTTTGTTCTATTTCTTTCTTTGTCTTTTTGAAACTTCAGGTAAGAGTGTAGTATCTGTGCCTTCTGCCTAGGATCAAAGCTTTATTCCCCAGCATTTATGTGAAAGGTCAGATCTATACAAGTGGAATCTTAATTAAATATAGTAACTGAAAATCAGCCATTTGAATGAGATTTTAACCTAATAAAATCAAACTGTTTTATAATGACTAATAATTTAATAAATGTCATTGAGTGGTTAATATTTATGGATTTATAGTGGCCACAGCTTGATATTTTTAGTCTTCATTTTCTGGTGACTGGGAGGAAAAATTATTAGAAAAAAATTATTTGAAAGATAGTCACAACATTGATTTCTTACTAGGAAAATTTTAGCGAGATGTCTATTTTGTATGGTTAAACAAAAAGGTAAAGATTTGGTTTAGTTAACCGGATGAGTAAGGATCCATTTTAGTATTTCATTCATATGGTAAATAAAATCCTTTGATAAAACTTCACAACTTTTGATATTTTCAAAAATTAATATGATAAAAAAGTTCTGAGGTTGCATTGGTAACCAGAAAAAATTAGTGGCTATAACTATAACAGTCTTTGAGGTATTAAATGATAAAAATGAAGAATTAAGATTAAAACAATTATCTATTCATCAACTTCTTTTATATTTATTTTTGAGTAATTATTAAATTTTAAATTTCTTCTTCTTCTTCTTCTTCTTCTTCTTATTATTATTATTATTATTATTATTATTATTATTAATATATTACTCTTTGTAGAGTTTTCACACCAGCATTAACTGGGAGGTTTTCTCTGGAATCTGAGAGACAACAAGTTTCTTAAGATCTCCAGGACTCTTCGCAGTATTCTGGCCAGTCTTAACAATGCTGTAATCTGGATGGCCTCGGCTTGTCCTCCGATTTCTGACTTTTCCAGCCCTCCCTTACCAAACCTTTAGGAACCATTCCCAGTGTACCCATTACAATTGGTGTCACCTTCACTTTCATGTTTCATAGCTGTTTTAACTTCTCTCTGTTCATTTTCTTTAATTTTTACTCTGTGGTCAGCCAGGATGGCAAAATCCACTATACATCACGTTCTCTTTTTGTTTATTTTTCATTAATTATCCCTATGTCTAGTCTTCTGGCTGGAATGAGCAATTTTATGAGAATTTTATGCATCCTATTCTCCAAGACAGATTCTGGTTTATTCATATACCATCTAGCAGTATTGCCAAATTTAAATTTCTTGCACAATTCCCAGTAGATTGCATTTCCTACCCAGTCATGTCTAGTCTTATACACCTTTTTGCACAGGCCCAGTTGGCTGGGGCTGCAAAATACACCTACTGTATCTCTGCAGAGGGATAAGACTCCACCAATGAGTGTTCTGGGTATGACACTAAACAATCTGATGATGAGGTTCCAGTTATGCTGAAGCTTTACAGAATGCAGAGTACTGCTTTATTGCCACCGCTCCCTGGTCCACTCTGGCCCAGAGTGGTAGCACCTGATAGGGTGCTATCTATGGGTGCTCAAATAGAACTAAACTGTGTACTTATGCTAAACTAAATTGTTTGAAATTAACTGTTTTTACAATTAACTGTTTGCTTAAACTGTATACTTATGTTAAACTGAATTGTTTGAAATAGAACTGTTTTGACATTTAAATTGTGTACTTATGCTCAACTGAATTGTTTGAAATAGAACTGTTTTGGCATTTAACTGTGTGTAAACAAAAAGCTATACTTATACTAACTGAATTGTTTAAAAAAAAAAACTGTTTTTGACTTCTTCTTATTCATTTTCATATTACCAGACTTTCATTGTAAAATTCTTTTTCACCTTCTTCTTCTTCTTCTTCTTCTTATTATTATTATTATTATAACTATTATTCATTTTCATATCACCAGACTTTAATTCTAAAATTCTTTTTCACCTTCTTCTTCTTATTATTATTATTATCATTATTATTATTACTATTATTCATTTTCATATCACCAGACTTTAATTCTAAAATTCTTTTTCACCTTCTTCTTCTTCTTCTTCTTCTTCTTCTTCTTCTTCTTCTTCTAATTATCAGTTTCATCCACTAGTATTCATTCTTTGGTATTTTTCATAATTTTTTCTAATTACCAATCGCTAGGTCCTCCATCTCTTTCAATCCCAACTCCTAGCTACACAACCCAATGTAACAATAGCAGACGCCAATAAACACTGAAGCTTAGACACTGAACATCTTCACTTGATAAAGATCAATTTGTAACAAGTATATTGATTAAAACTGACGATTATCTAGAGCAACCAGACTTGGTTGTCTTGGGGAAAAGTGAAAGAGACCTAATCAGCCATCATTCAAGACTAGCTACTTTACATATGCAAATCAAGTGTCAATCATGCCTTAGTTTTGACCAATCAGCACATGGCTTTTCATACATCTCTATTTGCTGTGGCATGTTAATTAGCAATACAACTGTTTCTGGGTCATATTCTGCATAATATTTAAAATGACTGAATTATACGAATCTGGTCACGAACATATAAATATATATACACAAGGCTATAGAACAACATTCTAAATATGTTAGGAATATATATATATATATATATATAATTAATTGTGATTTAATAAATGTGAATAATTTTATTTTGCTTGATGGGAATAATGGAGAATTGGAAGAAGTTGTCCAATATTTTATGAAGAAAAATATAGAATGGGAAAAAAGAAAAAAGAATTGAAGAAGAAAAAAGGAATAAAAAAGGTTTGGTTTCTTTGTTTAATAGCATATCAACTTTTTTAGGTTATTCAATACCAAAGCCATTCTCCTAGAAGAACAGTAGTGATACTATTTAACCTATAGCTGGTAGGATATGGGAGTTCATACCTCTCCCAAGGGTATTTGCCCAAAAGGGAACATGATAGCGCAACTGGAGTACAAACTCACTTACTACAATTCCGCAGTCCATCGCTTTGACCATTACAACACGAGGACACCCCCCAATAAAAAAGGAGTGAGACCGGAGTTCAATCCCAGGTCGAGTCATACCAAAGACTTAAAAAATGGTACTTGATACCTCCTTGCTTAACACTCAGCATTATAAGGTACATATCAAGGGTAAAGTGGAGCAATCCAGGGAAAGGAGTAATGCCCTCCCCTACACCTCGGTGTAGTAGCTATTGAAAAAGTAGCCTTTGGGTCACCCTTGACTATAGTCGCCAACAACTTATCTATTTGACTGAATTCTCTGGTTTTCTGTCTGGACGAGACTGATTGCATTTCATATAGCACTAATACCCTTGGGAAATGTGGGAATCCAATTATTCTCCCTCCAGCTTTGGGTAAATAGTAGGGCAGACTAGGTTCTTTAGCTTTGGTTTGGCAACCAGTCTAGGAGAAGGAAAACTCCAAATTCAAACCTGTCAAACTCTACTTTTGATTAATTGACCTTGTGTCGCATCCTATCCGTGTGGAGGGGTTGGTAAATACACACATAACTGTATACAAATTAGGAGTATCAGGTTGGAATATTTGAAATACTGCAAAAGGGTAAAACCTCACCTACCCACAAGATAGGTGTATCTTAGGTATGACAGTAAACTGCCTCTACTGCTGTTGGCCTGGTTCTCAAGCTTTGGGGAATGGGAAATTTCCACCAGTGGTGACATTATTTCCAGGTCCACTTTAACACAGACTAGTAGTATCTGTTAGGATAACATCTATGGTTTAAAAAGATCTCTTTGAGATAAAGTTTAAAATGACTGTGAACTATATTAATTGAATAGTTCTCATAACATTGTTACTGTAATTATGTCTGAAGTGTTTACCTGTTAAAGATGATTGCGAAGACGTCTTTATATGGTATATAATTGGAGAAATGATTTCCATTACTCCCAGGTCCACTCTGTGCCGGAGAAGTAATACCTGTAAGGGTCCAATCTATTACTCAAAAAGTTGTTTGAGATCATGTTTAAAATGATTATGAACTATATTGGCTCTTAAAACTTTGATATTGCAACTAAGTATAAAGTGTTTTTTGCCCAGACATTGGCAGGATGGTTAGAGTGTTCACCAATGGCTTGGGAGACCTGGGTTCAATCCCTGGTTGAGTCATACCAAAGAGTCAAAAAATGGTACTTCATGGCTCCTGGCTTAACACTCAGCAATATAAGGTAGGGATCAAGGGTAAAGTGGAGCAATCCAGAGAAAGGAGTAGGTGTAGTAGCTATCAAAAAGGGAGCCTTCGGGTTACCCTCGAGTAAGGTTGCCAACTTTACTTTTTTACTTATGAAGTGTTTCTACTTGTTTAAAATGATAGTGAAATATATTGGCTCTTAAAACATTGATATTGCAACTAAGTATGAAGTGTTTAACTGTTTTAAATGATTGGGAACTTACATTGGCTGTTAAAACATTGATATTGTGACTAAGTAGGAGGTGCCCGTGGTTATCATCGTAGGAAATGGATACGGCGATGCAAGCTCAAATTCTGGACGAGACTGATTGCATTTCACATAGTACTAATACCCTTGGGAAAGGTATGAATCCAATTATTCTCCCTCTAGCTATGGGTAAATAGTAGGGCAGACTGGTTTCTTCAGCCTTGGCGAGGCAACTAGTCTAGGAGAAGGAAAACTCTGAATTCAAACCTGTTAAACTCTGCTTAAAAATTGACCCTGTGTCATATTCTGCCCGAGAGGAGGGGTTGGTAAATATGGATATTGCAACTAAGTATGAAGTTTTCAACTAACCAATATTCATCTACGAGTCCTAAAAGCCAATTCAAAATCTATTTTGTCTAAATGTTAAATGTTCATATAAGCACAGAATTCAGAATCACACATTATCTACATATACTTCCATCTTTTCTAATTTAAATCTAATCAATGCTGACACAGTTTGAACTTTTTGTATGAAATAAACTTTTGATTTATTCAAGACAAACAAAAGTGAATGACACTTGTCTAATTCACAGATAATAGATTGAATCAGCTGCAACGTTTCATTGTTAGAAAATCAGATTTTACAGACAATAAGTTTCTATTGATACAAATGATTAATTTATACGAACAGAGAAGAACATTATCCGCTTATAATTTCAAAGTTAGAGATTTATCTTGACTCATAGGACACCATTTTTCTTTAGTTTAGTTTGTTTTAAAGCACAACTCCTAATAGGTTATTGAATGCTGAAATTCGATCCACTTGTAAACGTTTGATTAAAGTATAGACTACTATTGATAGGTTAGTGACCATATGGAAATCTGATCTCTCGGATAGAATAAAATGGGAATTCATCCAAGCTGTGGCTATGTTAGTACTATTGTATGGTAGCACCATGTGGACTTTAACAAAGTGATTGGATGTAATGCTAGATGGAAACTATGCAGGGAGGCTGTGAACCATTTTGAACAAATCCTGGAAGCAGCTCCGTACAAAGAAGCAGCTGTACGACGACTTAACTCCAATCTCACAAACCATCCAAGTAAGACGGGCAGACACTGCCTGAGAAGTAAGGACAGTGTCATGAGTGACGTTCTCCTATGGACTCCTTTGCATGAATGTATCAGTGTCAACTGACCAGAAAAAGACAGGTAAATCAGCTCTGTGCTGACACTGGATGCCGTCAAGAGGACTTACCAAAAGCAATGCTAGATAAGGAGGCGTGATGAAAGCGAATTAAGAGAATCCATGCTTTACGAACATTTTGATGATGATGATGACTATATTTTCAATGTTCCATTGCCTTTTTTCCCCTTTTTTATCTAATCATTCGATATATAACTATATTTACCCAACCCCTCCGCTCGGGCAGGACATAACACAAGGTCAATTTTTAAGTGGAGTTTAACAGGTTTGAATTCAGAGTTTTCCTTCTAGACTAGTTGCCTCACCAAGGCTGAAGAATTCAGTCTGCCCTACTATTTACCCATAGCTGGAGGGAGAATAATTGGATTCATACCTTTCCCACTGGTATTAATAGTATGTGAAATGCAATCAGTCCCGTCCAGGATTTGAACTCATGTTGCCGTGTCCGTTCCCTACAACGATAACCATTGCACCACGGACACCTCCTAATTTGATATATAACTGTACATCATAAATTCTTAAGAAACTATAGAGAAATTTAAATATAGATGTACAATGAATACAATTCTCTAATGTAAGCATAAAATAATGGGTTAAAATGCCATTAAAATCAATTGATCATATCTGATACAAATAATGGACATGTAATTGAATGATTCCAAGTATTCCAATCTAATACTGGGTTGGTTGGGTTTTATGGCATATCAATCCTTGCAGGGTATTTAATGCCAAATCCTCTTCATACATATCATTTGTTGATTGGTTATACACATGATTTGTAAGTGAATAGTTTGTAGGTAATCTTATTTTTAAATCAATCAGAGCTAATTTGTTTGCGCACAGTTAAATTGTTTCAAATATTCAAACACGAATAGTTCTATTTTGTATTAATAATTTGTTTGCATTCACTTAAATTGTTTTATCAGTAGTTTTATTTGCACACAGTTAAATGGTTTCAAATCTTCAAACACGAATAGTTCTATTTTGTATTAATCATTTGTTTGCATTCAATAGTTTTATTTGCACACAGTTAAATGGTTTCAAACATCACTATGTAACACTAACAATTCAATCTTGGCGTACAATTAAAGAGTTTCAAGTATTTCTAATCAAACTCAAAGAATTCTATTCAACATTACTTATTCGTCCACATAAAGTTAATTGGTTCCATGTATATCACTTACAATTTAATCAAACATCAGTCATTTTTTTGCTCACAGTTAAATGGTCAAACAGTTTTATTTGACCCATAGATAGGACCCCATCAGGTGCTACCACTCCAGGTCAGAATGAACCTGGGAGCAATGGCAATGAAGGGATACTCTACATTCCACAAAGCTCCAAGACAGAAGGCCCGCCATCAGATTGTTTAGTGTCATATCTCGGACACACGTTGGTGGGTGTCTTACCCATCTGCAGAGATGCAGTCAGTGTTTTCTGTAGCCCCAATCAACTGGGCTTTATCAAATACAAATAATTTATAAACAATTTAATAGTTTAAAGTAACTATTCCTATTTAAGAATCAATTGTTTGCACACAGTTATATAGTTTCAAGTATTCCTATCCAACACTAATATTGCCCACTTGGCTTGGGCTGTAGAATACACTGACTGCACCTCTGCATAGGGGTAAGACCCCCTCACCAATGAGTGTCCTAGATATGACACGAAACAATCTGATGGTGAGGTTCCAGTAATGCTGGAGCTTTGGGGAATGCGGAGTACTCCTTCATTGCCATCGCTCCCAGGTCCACTCTGGCCTGGAGTGGTAACGCCTGATAAGGCTCTATCTATGGGTTAAATAGAACTAATGGCATACTTATGCTAAACTGAATTGTTTGACTAAACTGACTAGTTTGAAATAGAAATGTTTTTGACAATTAAACTGTACTTACTGCGTGCTTATGCTAAACTGAATTATTTGACATTGAACTGTATTTACACTAAACTGAATTGTTTAACATAGAACTGTTTTGAGTGTGTGTAAACAAAATCTGTACTTAACTGAATTAGACCTGCTTGACTAAACTGAATAGTTGAAATAGAAATGTTTTTCACAATTAAACTGTACTTCCATTAAAACTGTGTGCTTATGCTAAATTGAATTGTTTGAAATGGAACTGTTTTTGACATTGAAACTGTACTTACACTAAACTGAATTGTTATATATAGAACTGTTTTGACATTTTACTGTGTAAACAAAATCTGTACCTACACTGAACTGAATTATCTGAATTAGAACTGTTTGAATAAACTGAATAGTTTGAAATAGAAATGTTTTTGACAATCAAACTGTGAACTCATGCTAAACTGAATTGTTTGAAATAGAACTGATTATTTACATAAAAATGGATTTGGCATTAAATGACCTACAAAAGTTGATATGCCATAAAACCCAACCAACCAACCAACCAACACTAATAATTTGCTAGCAATTATATGGTTTCAACTAACTAACAATAATAGTAAACAATTGTAACTTCAGGAAACTATTCTTAATAGAAATAATTTCCAGTTTTATGGCATCAAGTATTCCTAATAATAATTTTCAAAACAGATCTATTTGAACCATTGAAGGGACCCTAACAGGTACTACCACTCTAAGTCAGAGTGGACCAGGGAGTAATGTCAATGAATGGGTACTCCGCACTTCTCTGAGCTCCAGAACTGAAGCCTCATCATCAGATACAGCTTAGTGTCATAACAAGGATAACTCCTTTTTTTTAGGAGCGGTATCTTACCCCTCTGTAGAGGAAATACAAGGATCATTAAATAAAGATACATACATATATATATATATTTCTGACACAAGTTCAATAGCTCAGCATTTAAAAAAACATTCATGCCCAACAACACAACTACGAAAAATTCTCACCGACAACACAACAATACTCGAACATCAAAATAATAAACAAAAACTTCAGATTCTCGAAGCACTATATATTAGAAACCTGCAACCAGCACTTAATAGAATTAATTTTCAAACCAGTGCTAACGTACTTAAATGTCTTTAGCTACTGGCACTATTTACAGAATTACATTTAAAAGCAAGCGCCATAATCTCCAACAGCAAAGACGTCCTTACACAGTAGTAACTTGCTAAAACAAAAGTTACATCACTTTTGTAACAGATTCTCCCCTGATAATGGCCCAAAGTCAGGCAGAAAGTACTAGGGATACATACAACTATGGACAATACCTAAATCAATTCCCCCCGAATACGATAAAAGTAATACGGGAATTCGAACGGATCCAAAAGAAAATATGTAGGCATAAAATGTCTATTATGTTTAATGAAATTTGCATTAACGAAGAAATGCTGCCTAAATATACATACATATATATATATATATATATATATGTATATATATATATATATATATATAGTCATCCACAGGCAGATCTATTTCGTTTTATCAGAACTCATCAGTGTGGCTAGACAGTATCTCCCTGTAGCTGGGATCGAAACCTGGTTGACTCAAACGCCAAGCCAAAGCTTCTAACCATTTAACTACGAGGAGATATTAGCTACGAAGTACATTTTAAAAGGTTATGAATCACAATTACTATTGTTTACATACATAAGAGGATCATTAGATAAGTTTCCAGATTTTTTTTTAAATAAAGAGGCCAGCAATCTTCAAATCGAGTCAGTGGCATTTCCACCAGGACAATGCACCAGTCCACAAGTCCATCCTTGTCATAGACTATTTGACCAAGATGGGCATCAACACAATTCCTCACCCTCCCTATAGTCCAGACCTTGCTCCCTGTGACTTTTGGTTATTCCCTAAGCTCAGAGGCTGTTGTTATGAGACAATTGAGGAGACGAAAGAGGCTGTGACGAAGGTCATTGACATGCTCACACAAGAGGACTTCAATGGGGCCTTCCAGAAGTTATTAGAACGGTACAAGTGCATTGCAGCCGGAGGAGAGTACTTCAAAGGGGACAAGAGTTTCATATGTGTACTATCAATAAAAGTGCCCATATAAAAAAAAGTCTGGAAACTTATCTAATGATCCTCTTATATATATATATATATATATATATATATATATGTATGTATGTATGTATGTATATGCATATATATATATATATATATATATATATATAAAGAGAGAGATGATGCAATATGTGTGTCTTTGTTGAGGTACATTTGAAGCAGCTATGGAACTTCTATGATAGCTATGAATAAACTTGATGCCTGCAACCACAGACATCTGAGAATTATCTCTGGACACTGATAACCAAACAGCCAAATCTCCAACAAGGGTCTTGACAAGCTGTGCAATGCCATTCCACAATCAACAAGGGTGGTGCAACTATGATTGTTCATATGTGGTCATGTGCTTCAGATGCCCAAAGAAACCCCAGCATAAAAATTATTGAAATATGCTCTAATAGGGTCCAGATGTGAAGGGGTTGCTACTGCACAAACTTGTTTGATAAGCTGTGTGCAGACCTCCAAAATACAGAAGTGGAAGCCCAAAGAACCAGCAAGCGCCTGAATGAGCTGAGGACCTTTCTAAAGGGAAGGACAGTACAGTTTCAAACGAAGAACTGAATGCTGTTATTGGATGTTTCAAATTACAACAGCAAAATGCAGTGAAACACATTTTGGATTAGTTTCTAAATGCTGTAGAAATTGTTAGTAAAAAGGTTAAGGTGTATTCATTTATGTGGAGCCCAGTATAAGACAATTGTTGCAATATTTGCAGCAGAGACGTTCATATCAAATGACAGTTTTTGCCAAAATTCTTCAACCCTCACCCAAAAGTAACCACATGAAATGTAAAACTTGTCAACGCTTATTAAACAAGGAACCTGACAGCTCTTCACTCTTGTCATTCATAAAAATAACTATTCATTCACACACACACACACACACACACTTAGTATTTAGATCGTCAATGAAAGATGAGATACACATGTTGTACCTACTAACATCACAGACATTCTTTCTGCATGAAGCCACACACATCCGTACAAGGGAATGTCACTCAACATTACCACTGTATAATCACATGAACAAAATGTGTCTCTTGGGCTGAAGACTGGGGCTTGTTCTTAGGTTTCAAATTGTGTGGGCTTTGACGCTACATAATCTTACTTCCTAAAATGAATTACAATAATAAAGAAATAAAATAATAATAATCATAAACTGACACAAAAGGATTGGAGACGGTGATCGACTGGGAATTGTGCAAGAAATTGAAATTAGACCATACTACCAAATGGTAAATACACAAGCCAGAATCCGTCTTGGAAAAAGAGACACACAATATTCTCTGGGATTTTGAGATACAAAAAGATGGCCTAATCCTCGGCCAGACCGAGTAATAATTAACAACAAAAGCAAAAAGAGAACTTGCGATATGGTGACTTCTGCGGTCCTGGCCGACCACAGAAAATGAAAAGAGAGACAAATTGACAGAGAATTGAGAAAAAGCTATAGAACGTGAGGGTGACAGTAATACCAATTGTAATTGGTGCACTTGGAACAATCCTCAAAGGCTTAGAAAGAGTGCTGGAAGAGTTAGAAATCGGAGGACGAGCCATGACTGTCCAAACTGCAGCATTATTGAGATTGGCCAGCATACTGAGAAGAGTCCTGGAGACCTGAAGTGACTTGCTGTCACTCAAACCCCTAAAAAGACCCTTAGCCTATGCTGGAGCGAGACACTCTCAAAGGAGTAATATATTTGGTAACTTTTCTTATTAATATAAGTTCATCAATATTCTGTGTTGAGACAAGCAAGCTGAGAGTTGTGGTAAGAGATGGATGTTATGGTACCCTCTTTTTTTTTTTAGTGACTTTCCTCCTTTTTTTTTTTTGTGTGGGGAGGAGAAGAAGGAAGAGGAATCTACCTATTGTGTAGTGGTTAACATAGTCAAGTGGTATGTGAGTTCAAACTCTAGTCAATCAATTATGCGCACTTTTGAACAAATAATAACCCTTAGGAAAGGTATGGACCCCATTATCCCACCCCCTGTAGCTAGGGGTCAGTTAGATTGAACCTGTTCTTCTATCAGGATGGTTATGGCTTTAAATAACCCACAAAGGTTGAGACGCCGTAAAAAGCAACCAAACTATTCTCCTTTTTTTGTGTACTTCCCCCTCCTCCTCCGTCTCTTCTTCTATTGTCTTCATCATTTCTCTCTCTCTCTCTCTCTCTCTCTCTCTCTCTCTACTGTGTCTGCTTTTTCTTTCTTTTTCCAATATCTTTTATTCTTTTTCTTCTCTATTCCGTTCTTCTTCTTCTTCTTTA
>OY757923.1:92369594-92389594 GCA_963585895.1 Sepioteuthis lessoniana | reverse complement strand
TTGGGCAACATTTTCTGGAGACATTCACACTTCTCTCCCCAAACGACCAGGACCACACTTCCATGGACGACGACAACATTCCTGTCCTCAACCAGCAAACACGACTTTTGCTACACTATGGCGAACATATCTCACTCACACATTCAACAATGCCTTAACCTAACGATGCACATTTCGCTCAGGCATTTAGCTGCTAAAATGCCTTTTCAACTTTATAACAACTTCATTTCCTTCCTTCCTTCCTTCCTTCCTTCCTTCCTTCCTTCCTTCCTTCTTTCCTTCCTTCCTTCCTACGAGATTTGCAGCATAAACGTAAACCCTTTGTATCATGCTGCCATTAAAATCTTCATCATAAAAACCCTTATGGCATCTTCGTTCTTCTCTCTCATTTATTTACCTTTAAAATTTAGCGAGGAAATAAACAACGTAACCAACCCGCGCAATGATATATTCCTACGCTAAAAGATAATTCAATGGAAAATTAGATTTTATTTATTTATTTATTTATTTATTTTTCAGTTTATGTATTTTGTTCGTATGAATGTCTTAGTTTTGAGGTTCAAAAAACGGTAAAATAAGTTAGAATATTGCTCTTCTAGGCACTTTTTTTCATTATTCGTTTTCGAAGCTTAAACTTCTATGTAGTTGATAAAATAGGAAATAATTTAGGTTAAATGTTTATTTGTTTGATTTGTTTTTTTTTTGTTTTGTTTTTTCAATTGTTTAAAATTGAAACTAGATTAAACTCTTTCCACTCAAGTGATTGAGAATTTGTTGATGAATGTAAAATAAATTATCTGAATGAATTTGACTGATTAGATAAAAATGTATTTTACCTGAATAATGCCTTTTTAAAAGTTTTTTGAGTGTGATTTTTCATGATACGATATTTTTAATTTAATTTTCTAAGGGTGTGGTTAACAAAAGAGTAAAAAAATCGGGTTAAACTTTTTTCTTTAGAGGTTTAAAATTAACATCTGTAGATTACCAGTCTTGATTAAGATTTTTTTAATGAAAAATAGTGGGGAAAAAAATTCACTCATTTGACTTCAAAAAGTATTTTATTTCTGTTATATTCTGAGTTGTTGTTATCTGTGATATGAATATTGTGGGCGAGAAATGCGTATGGTTGCAAAACAAAGAACGTATAGATACTCACAATAACACAGTAATGATGTTGTAGAAAATTTTTATAAATAGATTAAGCACAGAGAATAGAATGGAGAAATATGTTAATAGTTCAAGAATGAGTTCAGGGTGATAGTTACAAAGTTCATGTACTGTACTTGTCTCGTGGTGAAGGGATGGTTTTCTTGGAAACAAGGGCAGCGTTCCTAACGGCGGCGATCGTTTGATGTATCGAATGACAGGCGCCGGACGGTGCCGAAGAATCTTTAACACGAGTCGTGTGAAGGAACAAGTCTAACTGATAATTATTTGGTCCGTCTATTTATATATTTTTCGTAGGCTCAGAAACGGCAATTTTTGTGCCCCGCGGGAAGCGTTCCGATTGGATATTTATTAATGTATTTTTTTTTTTGTTAATTTATCGCAAACGGAAGTTCTGCGCGGAGCCGATGCGTGAGCGACTAACTTTTCATTTTGAGTTGAGAACTCGAAGTGGTAACTTCCGTTTTTTTTTTCTTTTCTTCTTTTCTTTTTGTTTTTTCAAATCAAGGCAAGATCTCGTCTTGTAACATTTCGATAATACATTTTTACTCTTTTGTGTATGTGTGTGTGTGCGTTTTCTTCGACGATATTTTTTCTACGGAAGCCCACAAAAGAACCAATATAAAAGGATATAAAGCTTTTTATAAGAATCTAACAACAAAAAAACCATGGATTATGGCGCTTTTGATCACTATGTTTTAGAAGAAACGCCTGAATCACTTGTCATGATAAGTTGGCCAACCCGATGGCTCCCTTTTCAATAGCTACAACACCAAGGTGTAAGGGGGGCGCTACTCTTTTCCTTGGATTGCTCCACTAACCCTTCATCCGCACCTACTAATGCTGATTATTTAGCAAAGAGGCATCTATTACCATTTTTTAAGTCTTTGGTATGACTCGACCTAGGATTGAACCCTGGTCTTTCGGACCATAATATTCCGAAAGAAAGTGCGTGTTTTTGTACATGCCTAACGTATATAAGTGCCGAAAAAAGTTCTCGGTATAACAAAGAAGGGAACAACCTTTTATTTATCTTATTTTTATTTTTACATTGAATATTTTTGGATGGGTTAAAAAAAAATGCGAAAAACAATGTTGGTATTTATTTGGTTCTCCACGAGACCAAAATGTGACACAAGGTCAGTTTAATGTGGGTGTACCCCATAGGTATCGAAACTCCCGCAGAGTGAAGGTAAAGATTGCTTCCGAGGTGCCTTAGGAACTTAGCAACAAATTCAGTCAGCTCTTACCCCTCTTAGAAATAGGCACAATGGCTGCTGGTGTGGAGAAGGCACTCTTGGAATTAATTTGATAGTTCTTACCCACATTCCTGGCGCAAATGCCTGGTAAATATTTGCTAAGTGTGTTGCACTGCAGTATTAACAGTGGGGCTGTTGGGTGATTGCTCGAGTTTATCCCCGACCCCCAGCAAGTAGTGAACATGTTTGGCACTTCATACTGCTGTGAACAGTTGTTCTTCAAAATGGAGCATGCTTAGAGTACGCTCTGTTTACAACTACAAAATTATAAGATATCTAATATGCTCCTTCTGCCTGTTGTATAGCCGTGATACAACTATACGTATACATATATATGCAGAAACAAAATCAACAATAATGACGAACGAACACACTTCTTTAAAAAATATATCTCTCACACTTTATTCGAAAGGGTTGCGAAAGGGTTGAGAGGTGAGTTGGAGACTGAACAGACTGTAACATATTGACCCCCAGTTCCTCTGACAATAGCAGCTTTTCTTTTCTCATTCTGCTGGGCTGCTCAACCGGAGGTCCTGAGGTCTCAGCCCACTGCTGGGAGCTGGTTCTCTCTACCTCGAACTGCAACTCGAATTTCAACTGCAACTGACTCCAACTAACTCGAACTGTCTGTGGCACCGGGTTATATAATTGTTTGACGTTCAACTGCTTCTTGTGGGCGTCACATCTGCACCGAATTCAACCCGTCCACATGTCAAGGTGATATCTTCGACCGGATGCACCTGTTTCTCGATTGACGGCTGGGTCGAAGGTCAACATGTTAGATGCCAACATTCATTTAACCTTGATATTAGATATTTTATTATTACTCTATGTGAGTTTTTCACACCAGCGTTAGCTGAAGGTCTTTCACAGTAGTCACAGTAAGTCTCTTCATGTCTCTAGGACTCTTCTCAGTATTCGGGCTGACCTCAACAATGCTATGGTTTGGATAGTCTCGGCTTGTCCTCCGATTTTCAACTCTTCCAGTCCCCTTTCCAAGCCTTTAAGGACTGTTCCTAGAGCTTTAATTACAATTGGTATCACAGTCACCTTTTTGTTCCATATCTTTTTTTTAGTTCCCGGGAAAGGTCTAAGTGCTTATCTCTACGTTTTCTTTGATTTTCACTCTGTGGTCAGCCAGAACCGCAAAAACCACTATACGTCCAATTCTCTCTTTTTTATTATTTTGTTAATTACGAAGTGCATACGATATGTTTCCAGACTTTTTTCGTATGAGCACTTTTATTGATAGTACACACATGAAATTCTAGTCCCCTTTGAAGTAATCTCCTCCGGATGCAATGCACTTGTTATACCGTTCCAACAACTTCTGAAAGGCCCCATCGAAGTCCTCTTGTGTGTGCGTGTCAATGACCTTCGTCACAGCCTCTTTCATCTCCTCAATTGTCTCATAACGACAGCCTCTGAGCTTAAGGAATAAGCAAAAGTCACAGGGAGCAAGGTCTGGGCTATAGGGAGGATGAGGAACTGTCTTAATGCCCATCTTGGTCAAATAGTCTGTGACAAGGATGGAATTGTGAACTGGTGTATTGTTCTGGTGGAAATGCCAGTGACCCGATATGAAGAGTGCTGGCCTCTTCCGACGGAATCTCTTCCTGAACTCCCTTAAAACTTCAACATACTAACCCTAACCCTAACCGTTTGGCCAATCAACTCTGGTGTATTGACTTCCTTACTCCTCCCACACCTCACATCATCCCTCACAGACTCCCTGGCTTCCTTGAATCTATTATGCCACTCAAAAACTGATGCTCGATTCATGCCAGATGCTCAAAAAGCAGTCTGAAGCATTCCATACGTTTCTGTGACATTTTTTCCAAGTTTAAAACAGAATTTTATTGCATATACTTCTAAGGTGTCCTCACGTCCAGATTGCATTTTTTAAAATTCCCCAGCTCTGATTATCTGGCTTTAGTAGGATGTATTCTAATCGCTGCTGTAGCTGTTCATTTGAAGCTGAAATCATAAAAATTGGTCAGTCATCTCATAAGATGTATAGCAATAACATACTGAATTTTCAAGAGGCTGCGACAATCTTAAATGCGTGTACAAAAAAATATCTGGAAACTTATTGAAGACACCACCTAAGGGAAGTAATAAGAGAAAAAGAATAAGAGCCGTAAAGGAAAAGGAAAGACAGTCAACAAGAGAGAGAGAGAGAGAGAGAGAGAGAGAGAGAGAGAGAGAGAGAGAGAGAGAGAGAGAGAGTAGCAATACAAATGACTGTTAAATTAAATTATTCGTATAACAAAGTAATGCCTGAAATCATTTAACTATGTGCAAACAATTTAGCTCTGGCTTGTCTAAAAATTGTTACCTACAAACTATTCGTTTACAAATCATATATATTTAATAAATATGTATAAACACGATTCGGCATTAAAGACCCTATATGGTTTGATATGCCATAAAATACAACCAACCATGTAAACACACTTAAAATCATATTTTCCCAGTCGGATGGAACTGTAGAAAACTCCGACTGCTTCTCTGCAGAAGGATAAGACCCCCCGTCCCCCAACGAATGTCCTGTTAATGACACTAAACAATCCAATGGTGAGGTTCTAGTAATTTTGGAGCTTTGGGGAATGCGGAGTACTCCTTTATTGCCATCACTCCCAGGTCCACTCTGGCCCGGAGTGGTAGCACCTGATAGGGTCCTATCTACGGGTCAAATAGAACTAAACTGCGTACTTATGCTGAACTGAATTACTTGAAATAGGACTGTTTATATGTATAAAGCACCGGCTCATTGGTGCAGTGGGTAGAATATTCGCCAATAGTCCGGGAGACCTGGGTTCAATCCCAGGTCGCGTCATACCAAAGACTTTTAAAATGGTACTTGATACCTCATTGCTTAACACTCAGCCATATAAGGTACGTATCAAGGGTAAAGTGGAGCAATCCAGGGAAAAGAGTAGTGCCTCGGTGTAGTAGCTATTGAAAAGGGAGCCTTCTGGTCGCCATCGACTACGGTCGCCAACTTTATATTATCCGTTAACGGTTAAATCATGTTAAAAGCGGGGAGGGTGTCCTCGTGGTGTAATGGTTAAAGCGATGGACTGCGGAATCGTAGTACGTGAGTTCGTACTCCAGTCACGCTATTACGTTCACTTTCGGGCAAATACCCTTGGGAAAGGTATGAACCCCCTTATCCTCCCAGCTATGGGTTAAATAGTACCACTACTGTTTTTCTAGGAGAATGGCTTTGGCATTAAATACCCTAAAAAGAGTTGATATGCCATTAAACAAAGAAACCAAACCAAACCATGTTAAAAGCAACGGTTCCCGCTTGATCATTAGAGTTAAGCAGTGATGATCCTGTTCAATAAATAGATGGGTGGTCACATAAGCAACAGTAGGTACCGTAAGCAACCTGAGGCCTTGATTTTAATGGCGTGTCAATTCGTCTAAAGTTATTTGAATCTCCGATATTAGGGAATCGCATACTTTGTATATTCATATACACATTTTTGTGTAGTTGAGTCTTGAGTGATTTTTTTGCACAGTTTTATTATATCAAGTATTCCTATAACGGTTGGACGGAATTCAAATCTTGATTTGGTCACCTTTACCGTTATATAAACGAAAATAGAAAAAAGACGGAAATATCAAGTTTCAAAGTTTTATTGTTCAGCTGGAGTCAACGGAAATTGTCCAAGCTCCTGGTTATGTGAAGAAAGATGCAGAAAGCTTTGTCTGATAAGAGTGGAGTTAAAAACTAGCAGGACTCACGGCATTATTTGTTGACGAGTGGAATCCTCAGGGTTGAAATGAGCAACACGAAAATATGTCAGACTAGTGTGTGTAAATGTCGCACACAAGCAACTAGTGGTATAGTTATTCATGAACCAAGGAGGAGAAGTTAACAGTTCTCCTCATGAATACTTGGAGTGTTAGGTAAAAATTTGCTCTTCTTCAAGCCGAAACACGGAGAAAATCCTCAGGGTATGTGGTCTGAATCCTTGGTTATCTGGAGGAGTCGGTCAGCACGTCTTGGTCCCTCGGCGAAGAGAATGTAGGAGAGGAAGAGAGCGCTTTTCATTGGCTTATATTTAGCCCCGGAAACTGCTCCGGGCTGAATGGCCAAAACCAACGGTCAAAACTCTAACGTTTTGACAACGTATGTAAAGAGCAAAAATCATGGGGTGATTTATCGGTGAACCGAAACCCAACATGAAATGGATTTTTCTGCCAAACTCAGCAATTCACAAACTGTGCAAAATGAACAAAGTTCTTTCTGCTACATTCCTATCTAATACAAATAACTTGTACATATTTGTATGATTTCAAGTGACTATTTCTATCTTATAATGATCATTCGTTTGTGTATTATCAGCGTATGGTTGCAAAGAAAGTACAAAAAAAAAAAAAAAAACACGGTTGCAAAAACAAAAAACACGAAGGCACGTAAAAATTTTAACAATTGTATTGGAAACAAATGAGTAAAAAGTCCAAATAGCTGGGTTTGTAAAAACGTGTTGATGTGGATTTTAAAAATAGAAAAAATGTCCTAAGGTTAATAGCGGTAAGATTGTTGGACTTACGCGTACGCAGTCAGTCAGATGTTACGAGTGCAGAGAGGAGAGGGGTGTTCGTGATTTACGAGTTAGTCGCTCCCTTCAAAGTGGAAAAGAGGAAGGTCAATATAGGTGATGCGTGGTTTTGAGTTTCGCTTCTCTCTCTCTCTCTCTCTCTCTCTCTCTCTCTCTCTCTCTCTCTCTCTCTCTCTCTCTCTCTCTCTATCTATCTATCTATCTATCTATCTCAGTTGGAGTTCTGTTCCGCGCACTGTCGTCTGCATTCTTTTGATATGTGTCCGCTATCGAGAAATTTGTCTTTTATATCGTTTTTCTCTTCTGATCGGATCAGATTGGGTTTTCTTTGATTTTTTACAACGAAGGTCACGGATTGGCCGAAAAATTACTTTTGATTATTTTTATTTTTTGACTAATTTCATCGACATTTCGCTATGCGCAGAAACCCCTTTTTTTTCATTTTGAAGAAAGTCTTAGCACCGATAACATCCGGTGAATGCTCTCGTGGACGCTAGTTGCAACCATTATTTTGTGTATACGATAAGTTAGAAAGAGATCTCTTTCAGTCATATAACATTAACAGATTTCAAATAACAAATGATAATCTTAAGTAAATAATTAAGTAAATAATTATGGTTAAAGAGCTGGACTGTGGAATCGTAGTAAGTGAGTTCGAATTCCAGTCGGGCTATTACGTTCACTTTCGGACAAATACCCCTGCGATAGGTATGAACCCCTTTATCAATGGGTTAAATAAATAGTACCACTACTGTTCTTCCAGAAGAATGGTGTTGGCATTAATTAAGCTAAGAAGGTTGATATGCTATTAAACAAAGAAACCAAACCAAACACCCAGTTACATGGTATCAAGTATTCCTGTCTAATACAAATAATTTTCAAACAAATCTATTTGATTCATGGATGAGACCCTCACAAGTATTACCACTACCAAGCAGATAGGACTTGGGAGTAATAGTAATGAAGGTGTACTCGACATAGAACAGGAGCCTCACCACCAGATGCAGTTTAGTGTCATACCCATGATATCCTTTTTTTAAGGGAGGGGATTTTACTCCTCTGAAGAGAATGCAGTTGGCGTATTCTAATCCTTGCCCTATGGGGATACTGAGGCATGTGTATCGTATTTTAGTAAAGTCAAGTAAACAACAAATTATTTTGTTCATAGTATGAAACTTATACAAATAATGCTGAAGAAATGATATAATTTCTTAAAAGTAAAAGGATCCACACTATCTTTTAAGTGCTGTTTTATTTATTTGCTAAAATAGACTATCATTCCTATAGCCGGAAATGGTGGCACTGATAAAATGACAATAATTGATAATATGATTTATTGCTATTGGCTACCGACTGTCTGCCAGATTTTAGATACGCGTGTGCCCGAAAAATTAATGGATAAAGTGAATTCAGCTGCTTTTACTAGAAAACAATTACTGCGCATGCTCATTCATTCATTCATTCAATATTTTTGTCCGATTTCAAATCCACAGATAATGGTTCCCACAGACTCACAGCCAATATGATTTCTTTTAAGTTGTAAACAACCACGCAACGTAAACACCTTCCGTCATCATGACATTTTCTTTTTTCTTTCTTCTTTATTCTTTTTCTTCTTCTTTTTTTCTTTTTTTAGAGAAGGCTACACAGCTTTACATGTTATGCTAAATATTGTTATTTTATTTGTTAGGAGAAAATGATAATGGCTACTTTCTGAGTTGATCATTTTTTTACTTAATTGCTTTCCTAGTCTCGAAGAATTACTCTTCCTTTGCCCCTTTCTCTTTTCTGTCTATCTTAGTCTGGTTAAATTGTTTCGTCTATCCTATCTATCTATCCGTCGCTTCGTCCGTTCGTCTGTCCATCCGTTAGACTGATTTGAAACTACTCATATCTATCTATCTATCTATCTATCCAATTCTCTTCAATATCTATCTATCTATCTATCTATCTCGGTCTATTCATATCTATCGATTGTCTACCGCAATAAAATACGTTGACTGCATCTCTGCAGAGGGATAAGACACAAACCCCACCCCACCCAACGAGTGTCTTGTATATGACACTAAACCATCTGATGGTGAGGATCCAGTCCTGGAGCTTTGGAGTATATGGAGTACCTCTTCATAGCCATTACTCCCAGGTCCACTCAAACCCGGAGTATCTGTTAGGGCACCATTTATGGGTCAAATAGAACTATTGAATCATTTACTTGACTTGAAATCATTATACAGTGTGCAAACCGATGATTGAATTTAAATTGAATTATTACGGTCAAATCGTGCTAAAAGAACGGTTTCTGCTAGATCACTGAAGTTAAGCAACGATGAATCTGTTCATAACTTAGATAGGTGTCTGCATAAACAACAGCATGTTTTATAAACAACCCGAGACCTGTTTATTATATCAAAGCAAAGCTTCAATTCACCACTCATACTTGAGTGCAAAGCTTCAATTCACCACTCATACTTGAGTGCAAAGCTTCAATTCACCACTCATACTTGAGTGCAAAGCTTCAATTCACCACTCATACTTGAGTGCAAAGCTTCAATTCACCACTCATACTTGAGTGCAAAGCTTCAATTCACCACTCATACTTGAGTGCAAAGCTTCAATTCACCACTCATACTTGAGTGCAAAGCTTCAATTCACCACTCATACTTGAGTGCAAAGCTTCAATTCACCACTCATACTTGAGTGCAAAGCTTCAATTCACCACTCATACTTGAGTGCAAAGCTTCAATCCACCACTCATACTTGAGTGCAAAGCTTCAATTCACCACTCATACTTGAGTGCAAAGCTTCAATTCACCACTCATACTTGAGTGCAAAGCTTCAATCCACCACTCATACTTGAGTGCAAAGCTTCAATTCACCACTCATACTTGAGTGCAAAGCTTCAATTCACCACTCATACTTGAGTGCAAAGCTTCAATTCACCACTCATACTTGAGTGCAAAGCTTCAATTCACCACTCATACTTGAGTGCAAAGCTTCAATTCACCACTCATACTTGAGTGCAAAGCTTCAATTCACCACTCATACTTGAGTGCAAACGAATAAATAATCTTAAATAGAATGATTAGTGTTAGATCAGAATACTTGAAACTATTTAGTGTCCTGGATATGAAATGAAACTGCATCTGATGGTGAGGCTCCTGTCTTGGAGTTAGGGGAATATGTGATACCCCTTCATGACCATTACTCTCAGATTCCACTCTGACCCGGAGTGGTAGTACTTGTTAGAGTCCCATCAATGTGTCAAATAGAACTGTTCAATCTTTTTACAAGGAATTACTAGTAATATTAAATAGAATTATTTGTGTTAAATTGCAATACTCGAAACGACTTAACTGGGGGCAAATAATAAATTGCAATACTTGAAACCATTTAACTGTGTGCAAACAAACCAGCTTTAAAAATAAAGTTACAATTTCCTTAATATATATATATATATATATATATATATATATATATAGAGAGAGAGAGAGAGAGAGAGAGGGGGATTGGCATTAATCTACCATCAAACCAAATAATCTAACTTAATATATCTATCTAATTTTGTTTACCAACCTATCTCAGTCTCTTCATATCTATCCTTATATATATATATATATATATATATATATATATATATATATATATATTATAAGATATATATATTATAAGATATATATATATATATATATATATATATATATAGTCATCTACAGACAGATCTGTTTCGTTCTATCAGAACTCATCAGTGTGGCTAGACATACCAGCTTCCCGCAGCTGGGATCGAAACCCGGTTGACTCAAACGCCAATCCCTTCAGTATTACGCGTCTAGATAAATATTATGAATCCACATTTTTTTAAAGAAAGTCACCTTTAATCCGTCACCCACTTCAGAAGATAATCCAACAAAATAAATCAACCATTTTTATTCACATACTTGTAACATCTGCCAATTTATTTACCTTCTCATTTTTCCTCCTCCTTTTACTCTTGTCTGTTATTGTTGATAGGTTAAATAATTACCCGAATTACAATCTTTTTTTTAAAATTTCTGGAAGAAAGACCAATTCTCATTTTTTATTATCGATTTCCTATCTTTATATCACCGTATTATTATTATTATTATTATTATTATTATTATTATTATTATTATTATTATTATTCTCTATAGCTTTCATTTATTTCCCCTTTCTCTCTCTTGTTTCCTCTCTCTTCTTTTTACAAACCTATCCCTAAATCATTTTGTCTTCCTTCTCTCTCTCTCCCTCTTGTTTCTGTCATTTCCCCCTCTTTTTTTTTTAGCTAAACTACCCCCATGTCATACCTGTACCTCTTCTCTCTCTCTCTCTCTCTCTCTCTCTCTTTCTCTCTCTCTCTATCTATCTATCTATCTATCTATCTATCTAGTTTCTTTCTTTTCTTTCTTTCTTTTGGTTTAAACTAACCCAGGTCACTTTTTATTTTCTTTCTTGATGTCTCTCTCTCACACTCCCTCGTTCTAGTTTTTTCCCCTTCCCTTTCGCCTAGACTGTCCCTAAATCATTGTCTCCTTTCTTGACTTCTTTTCTCTCCCTCTTTCATCCATTCTCTTTCTCTTTTATTCTCTCCTTCTATCTCTCCCTCTCTTTAGTTTCTTTCTCTTCTTGTTTGCCTAATCTAGCTCTCCCATTTTTGTCTTCTTTCTTTTCTCCTACATTTCCTCCATTCTTCATTAATTCTCTTCGCCCCCTCTTTTTCTCTTCCATTATTTTGAGATGTGAATAAAAAAAAACTCAGGACTCTGAATATCTAGTACAATTGTCAAATGACAAAAGGTTACATTGGTTCGCTCTTTTTCCTCAAAACACAAAAGAGACAAAAGAAAGAATAGGCCGAAGACAAGAAGGAGACAAAACAAGAGTCAGAAATGTCTTTTTTCGTTATTTTTGTCTCTTTCTTGAGAGAAAGATATGGAGTGGGGACTGGAGACATGAACTGGAGACGAAGACATAGACTGAAGAAAAAGACTAAAGATAAAAGAAAGAGACAAAAAAGATAAAAAGACTAAACAACAAAAAACAAAACAAACAATAAAATAATAGGACAAAAGACAAAAAAAAGAGATAAAAGATATGGACTGGAGATAAGACAAAATAAGAGACAAGAAAATCAATGTGAACGGGTAAAAAATTCTTGGCATTACAAACGTTTTATATTCATTAGAAAATTATATTTTCTTTTTTCTTTCTTCCCTTCTGTGCCTCATTTTTTCTTTCATTCATTCAGCAAGTACTCAACAAACCCCTGCCGTCACACACACACACACACACACACACACACACACACACACACACACACACTGACAATTTCTTAGAGTCAAAAACGGTAGGGTAGCAGTAGAGACAATGAGATAACTCAGAATATTCTCAGACTGTAAGTATGAATATATAAGGGTCATTCAATAAATAAGGTGAAATATTGCCTGAGAAGTTAGCAAGAAAAAGCACTGTCTACAGTTGCACCTTTTTTCAAGGAAATCAATAGTCTTCTGGGTCCTTTTGTATCCCAGAAGACTGTCAGCATGACCTTCTTGATAGATTGCTACTCATGGAATTTTTTTCTTTACCAGAAAGTCATTGTTTTTCCTCTCCAAGACAAAAGAGACAAAAGACAAAAGAGACAAAAAATGAGAAAAGACGTAGACAAGAGACATGGACTGTAGACAAAAGACGAAAGAAAGAGACAAAAAAGACAAAAAGACAAAACAACAAAAAAACAAAACTAACAATAAAATAATAAGACAAAAAGACAAAAAAGTAACAAAAATGTCTTTTATCGTTATTCTTGTCTCTTTCTTGAGTGAAAGACATGGACTGTAGATTGGAGACATGAACTGAAGACAAAGATAAAAGACAAAAAAAAAAAAAAAGACAAAAAAGACCAAAGAGACAAAAAAAGGCAAAAAAAGACAAAAGACAAAAAATGAGACAAAAAGAAAAAAGACAAAATACAAAAGCCAAAAACACATTTGTCCCTTTCTTTGACTTTTTCTTTTGTTTCTTTCGTTTGTCTTTTGTCGCTTTCAGGAGACAAAAAGGGACAAAAAATTTTTTTCCCTTTGTTTATTTTTTGTTTTGTTTTGTTTTTTAGTTCTGTTTTTTGTTTTTTGTTTTGTTTTTAGTTTTGTTTTTTGTTTTATTTTATTTTATTTTATTTATTTTTTTTTTTCTGTTTTGTTTTTGTTGAGTTGTTTTGTTGCTTCTTGTATTGTTGTTTTTTGGTTTGCTGTTGTTTTTTTGTGTGTGTTTTGTTTTTGTTGCTTTTTGTTTTCGTTGTTTTTTTGTTGTTTGGTTTTGTTGTTTGGTTTTGCTTGTTATTTTTGTTGTTTTTGTTTGTTTTTGTTGTTTGTTTTTGTTTGTTGTTTGTTTGTTTTTTTTTGTTTGTTGTCTCTTTTGGTCTCTGTTGTCTCCCATTGTCTTTTTTTATCTCTTGCTTTTTGTTGTTTGTTTTTGTCACTTATTGTTTCTTTTTTGCTGTTTATTTATTTGTTTTTGTTATTTCTTATATTTGCTTTTGGGTTTTTTTTTGTTTTGTTTTGTTTTTTGGGGGGTGTTGTTGGTTTGCTTTTGTCTCTTTTTATCTCTTGTTATTTTTTGTATCTGTTATCTCTTTTTTTTAATCGTTTTTTACTCTTTTTTCTTTTGTTTCTTTTTTGTCTATTTTTTGACATATAGAGACAAAAAATAGACAAAAAATAGACAAAAAATAGAGACAAAAATAGATCAATAAAGACAAAATAATAGATAAAAATAGACAACAAACTAGACAAAAAATACAAAAATAAAATATACAATAAATGAGACAAAAAATAGACAAAACAATACATACAAAAGATGAGACAAAAGAGACAAAAGATACAAAAAGAGAAAAAATAGACAAAAATAGACACAAAAAATAGATTTAAAAAAGAGAAAAAGAAAGACAAAAAATGAGACAAAAAATGAGACAAAAAAGAGACGAAAAAGACAAAAAATGAGACAAAAAGACAAAAATAGACCAAACATAGAGAAAAAATGAGACAAAAAAGAGAAAAAGAAAAACAAAAATGAGAAAAAAAATGAGACAAAAATAGACAAAAAATGAGACAAAAATAGACAAAAAATAAGAGAAAAAAATAAGACAAAAAGACAAAAAATAGACAAAAAAGACCAAAAAAGTGACAAAAAATGAGACAAAAAATAGACCAAATATAGACAAAAAATAGACAAAGAAAGACTAAAAATGAGACAAAAAATGAGAAAAAAAAGAGACGAAAAAGACAATAAATGAGACAAAAAGACAAAAAATAGATAAAAAAGACCAAAAATGAGACAAAAAGTGACAAAAAATGAGACAAAAATAGACCAAACACAGAGAAAAAATGAGACAAAAAAGAGAAAAAGAAAGATAAAAAATGAGACAAGAAATAGACAAAAAATGAGACAAAAATAGACAAAAAATAAGAGAAAAATGAGACAAAAAGACAAAAAATAGACAAAAAAGACCAAAAATGAGAAAGAAAGTGACAAAAAATGAGACAAAAAAGACACAAAAATGGACAAAAAATGAGACAAAAAAGACACAAAAAAAGTCAAAAAATAGACAAAAAGACAAAAATAGACAAAAAAAGACAAAAAATGAGAAAAAAAGAGACGAAAAAGACAAAAAATGAGACAAAAAGACAAATAATAGACCAAACATAGACAAAAAATGAGACAAAAAATAGACAAAGAAAGACAAACAATGAGACAAAAAATGAGACAAAAATAGACAAAAAATAAGAGAAAAAAATGAGACAAAAAGACAAAAAAGAGACAAAAAATGAGAAAAAAAGAGACAAAAAAGACAAAAAATGAGACAAAAAAAAAAAAAAAAATGAGACAAAAATAGACAAAAAAAATAAGAGAAAAGAATGAGACAAAAAGACAAAAAAGAGACAAAGAAAGACAAAAAATGAGAAGAAAAAATAGACAAAAATAGACAAAAAATAAGACAAAAAATGAGACAAAAAAGACTAACAAGAAGGCAAATATAGACAAAAAAAGACAAAAAATGAGACAAAAAAACAAAAATAGACAAAAATAGACAAAAATTAGACAAAAAAAGACAAAAAATGAGAAAAAAAGACAAAATTAGACAAAAACAGACAAAAATTAGACAATAATAGACAAAAAATGAGACCAAAAAGAGACAAACAATGAGACAAAAAAAGAGACAAAAAATAGACAAAAATAGACAAAAATTAGACAAAAAGAGACAAAAAAGAAACAAAAAAAGACAAAAAAGACAAAAGTAGACAAAAATTAGACAAAAATAGACAAAAAATTAGACAAAAAATAAGACAAAAATGACGAAAAAAGACAAAAAATGAGACAAAAAAGAGACAAAAAAAGACAAAAAATAGACAACAATAGACAAAAAATTAGACAAAAAAGAGACAAAAAAGAGACAAAAAAAGAGACAAAAAATTAGACAAAAAAGAGACAAAAAAATGAGACAAAAAAATGAGACAAAAAAGACAAAAAAAGACAAAAAATAGACAACAATAGACAAAAAATTAGACAAAAAGAGACAAAAAATTAGACAAAAAAGAAACAAAAAAAGACAAAAAAAGACAAAAGTAGACAAAAATTAGACAAAAAGAGACAAAAAGAGACAAAAAATAAGACAAAAATGACGAAAAAAGACAAAAAATGAGACAAAAAAGACAAAAAATAGACAAAAATAGACAAAAAATTAGACAAAAAGAGACAAAAAATGAGACAAAAAAAACAAAAAAAGACAAAAAAAGACAAAAAAAGACAAAAGGAGACAAAAATTAGACAAAAATAGACAAAAAATTAGACAAAAAGAGACAAAAAAAAGATTTACAAAAAAAGACAAAAAATGAGACAAAAATAGACAAAAATAGACAATAAATTAGACAAAAAGAGACAAAAAAATGAGACAAAAAAGAGACAAAAAAAGACAAAAAATGAGACAAAAATGACGAAAAAAGACAAAAATGAGACAAACAAAAAACAAAAATAAGACAAAAAATAGGATTTACAAAAAAAAGACAAAAAATGAGACAAAAAAACAAAAATAGACAAAAATAGACAAAAATTAGACAACAAAAGACAAAAAATGAGACGAAAAGACAAAAATAGACAAAAACAGACAAACATTAGACAATAATAGACAAAAAATGAGACAAAAAATGAGACAAAAAAAGACAAAAAATAGACAAAAATAGACAAAAAAATTAGACAAAAAGAGACAAAAAAGAAACAAAAAAAGACAAAAAATAGACAAAATTAGACAAAAATTAGACAAAAATAGACAAAAAATTAGACAAAAAGACACAAAAAAAATGAGACAAAAAAGAGACAAAAAAAGACAAAAAATGAGACAAAAATGACGAAAAAAGACAAAAATGAGACAAACAAGAAACAAAAAATAAGATTTACAAAAAAAAGACAAAAAATGAGACAAAAAAGAAACAAAAAAAGACAAAAAATGAGACAAAAAATAAGATTTACCAAAAAAAGACAAAAATAGACAATAAAAGACAAAAACATGAGATAAAAAAAAAAAAAGACAAAAAAATGAAACTAAAAAGACAAAAAAATAGACAAAAAGACAAAAAAATGAGACAAAAAAGACACAAAAAAGACAAAAAATAGACAAAAAGACAAAAAATGAGACTTTTTTTGACAAAAAGTGACAAAAAAAGACAAAAAATGAGACTAAAAAGACAAAAAAATAGACAAAAAGACAAAAAAGAGACAAAAAGAGACAAAAAAAGACAAAAAAGAGGCAAAATAAACAAAAAAAGACAAAAAAGAGGCAAAATAAACAAAAAATGAGATAAAAACTGAGACAAAAAAGAGACAAAAAAGAGACAAAAAAAGACGAAAAAAGACAAAAAATGAGACAAAAAAGAGACAAAAAAAACAAAAAATGAGAAGAAAAAAAAAGATTTACAAAAAAGACCAAAAAAAGACAAAAATAGACAATAAAAGACAAAAACATGAGACAAAAAGACAAAAAAGACAAAAAATAAGACCAAAAAGACAAAAAAATAGACAAAAAGAGACAAAAAAATGACACAAAAATAAACAAAAAATAGACAAAAATAGACAAAAAAATGAGACAAAATATGTGACAAAAAGACAAAACATGAGACAAAAAAAGACAAGAATAGACAAAAAAAGACAAAAAATGAGACAAAAAGACAAAAATAGACAAAAAATGAGATAAAAAATGAGGCCCAAAAGACCAAAAATGAGATTTAAAAAAAGACAAAAGACAAAAATAGACAATAAAAAAGACAAAAAGACAAAAAATGAGACAAAAAAGACAAAAAATAGACAAAAAAGACAAAACATGAGACAAAAAAAGACAAAAATAGACAAAAAATGAGATAAAAAATGAGACAAAAAAGTGACAAAAATAGACAAAAAATGAGATAAAAAATGAGGCCCAAATTAGACTAAAAATGAGATTTTAAAAAAGACAAAAGACAAAAATAGACAATAAAAGAAAAAAGAGACAAAAAGACAAAAAATAGTCAGAAATAGACAAAAAAAAGACAAATAATGATACAAAAAAGACCAAAAAGACACAAAAATAGACAAAATGAGACCAAAAAGACAAAAAAGTGACAAAAAGAGACAAAAATAGACAAAAAATGAGACAAAAAAGTGACAAAAATAGACAAAAATAGACAAAAAATGAGACAGAAAAGACAAAAATAGACAAAAACAGATAAATGATGAGACAAAAAATAGACAAAAAATGAGACAAAAAATGAGACAAAAAAGACAAAAAAAGGACAAAAAATTAAACAAAAATAGACAAAAAAAAGAGACAAAAAAGACAAAAAATCAGACAAAATATCAGACAAAAAAGACAAAACATTGACAAAAAAAGACAAAAAAGAGGCAAAATAAACAAAAAATGAGACAAAAAATAGACAAAAAATGTGACAGAGACAAAAAAGAGGCAAAATGGACAAAAAAGAGACAAAAAAAGAGACAAAAATAGATAAAAAATGAGACAAAAATGCGATAAAAAATGAGACAAAAATGTGACAAAAAAAAAAAATATATATACAAAAAAGTGACAAAAAAGACACAAAAAAGACACAAAAAGACACAAAATGAGATAAAAAAATAGACAAAAAGAGACAAAAAAAGAGACACGAAATAGAAAAAAAAGGGACAAAAGAACCAAAAAATAAAACCAAAATGAAAGAGACAAAAAGAAAAAAAGAGTCAAAAAAGTCTGAATAATGCTTTTAATGCAGAAATGCTAATTAGAATCTTTTACACCTTAGATAGCTCTTAACTAGGAAATGCTTATTAGAATCCTTCAATCCTTCTTAAATAGAAGCATCAACATCATTATGGACAGTTTGGATTGTGTAAACATAGTCAATAGAGTTTGGTAACTCAGTTCCTTGCCTATGGGATGGTCCAATGATTGAATAGGTAAGAAACTAACAGTTACCAACTTCACAAGCTCTACGTCAATCCTATCCTTCTTATACATATATATATTTATTCATTTTGTTCTTACATATGTATATGTTTCCAGCTTCTTGCTTTCATCAGAGAACATATATGGCATAAGGCCTTGTTAATGGGGTACTCAATGAGACTTGAACTCACTTGTGTCTGCAGTTTGAATGATTTTAAGTTAGTTATGGGTTTTATATAGAGGTCATCCTCTCTTTTTCTTAGAGTCTGTTTACCTTAGTCCGCTTTACCCCTCATTGGTATTTGATATATTTTTGTCGTTGTGTATGTGTTTGTGTGTAGGTGTATATAAATAGAGTCTATATATAGAGTATATATATACTCTATCAATGATATTGAGTACATATATATATATATATATGTGTGTGTGTGTGTGTGTGTGCGTGTGTGTGTGTGTGTGTGTGTGTGTGTGTGTGTGTGTGTGTGTGTGTGCTCCTCCAGTGGGTTGAGCACTTGAGTGAGGAATTAACAGCTGCCACATACACATAAATGCAAAGCTCTTCCTGTAGCCAATAGTGTATATGCGAATATATACCTAAAAAAATTCCTTCACTTACTCTGAGACTGATGATAGCCCAGGAGTAAGATATCTAAAAGTCAGCTGGGTTTTGGTCCCAGCTTGAAACATCTCATGTGTCTAGCCACATTGAAGAGTTGTGATACTATGAAACAGTCTGTGGATATATATATATATATATATATATACATACAACTTTCATTAAACAGAATAGACATTTTATGTCTACATATTTTCTTCTGGATCTGTTCAAATTCCCGTATTACTTTTATTGTATTCGGGGGAAATTGATTTATGTATTGTCCATAGTTGTATGTATCCCTAGTACTTTCTGCCCGACTTTGGGCCATCATCAGTTACAAAAGTGATATAACTTTTGTTTTAGCATATTACTATGATGTAAGAGCGTCTTTACCGTTGAAGATTGTGGCGTTTGCTTTTAAATGGAATTGTATAATTAGTGTCAGTAGCTAAAGACATTTAAGTACGTTAGCACTGGTTAGAAAATTAATTCTATTAAGTGTCGGTTGCATGTTTCTAATATGTAGTGCTTCGAGAATCTGAAGTTTTTGTTTATTATTTTGATGTTCTAATATTGTTGTGTTGTCGGTGAGAATTTTCCGTAATTGTGTTGTTGGGCATGAATGTTTTTTAAATGCTGAGCTATTGAACTTGTATCAGAAAGGTGCATTGTAAGTCTCCTCGACAGAGTAGTTGAGGTTAAACCAACATATATATTATCATTATCAGAGATACAATCTCCTAAAGGACATTTAAACTTATATATAATACGATAAAAGTAATACGGGAATCGAATGGATCCAGAAGAAAATATGTAGACA
Source organism: Sepioteuthis lessoniana (assembly GCA_963585895.1). Taxonomy (NCBI): domain Eukaryota; kingdom Metazoa; phylum Mollusca; class Cephalopoda; order Myopsida; family Loliginidae; genus Sepioteuthis; species Sepioteuthis lessoniana. Next base: position 92,369,691 of record OY757923.1, on the reverse strand, counting down.
TAAAATGTCTATTATGTTTAATGAAATTTGTATCAACGAAGAAATGCTGCCAAAATATACATATATATATATATATATATGCAATAGAGCATATATA
>OY757923.1:92101110-92369394 GCA_963585895.1 Sepioteuthis lessoniana | reverse complement strand
TCTCCATTTCTCTCTCTCTCCATTCTCTTCTTCCCCCTTATCTCACTGTGTCTTCTCTACTTCCCCCAGCCCAGTTGGCTGGGGCTTTAGAATACAGTAACTGCATCCCTGCAGATGAGTAAGACATCCCCCCCCATGATTGTCCTGTTATATGACACTATACCATCTGATGATGGTGCAGCTTTGGGAATGTGAAGTACTTCTTCATTGCCATTTCTCTTAGGTCCACTCTGACCCGGAGTGGTAGCACTTGATAGGGCCCTGTCTATGGCTTAAATAGAACTAACTGCATACTTATGCTAAACTGAATTGTTTGATTTAGAACTGTTTGACTAAACTGAATGGTTGAAATAGAAATGTTTTTGACAATTTAACTGCGTGCTTATGCTAAACTGCATTGTTTTGAAATGGAACTGTTTTTGAAATTGAAACTATTTATGCTAAACTGAATTGTTTAATATAGAACAGTTTTGATTTGTAACTGTGTGTAAACAATATCTATGCTTATACTAAACTGAATTAGCTCTGTTTGAATAAACTGAATAGCTTGAAATAGAAATGTTTTTGACCATTAAACTGTACTCATGCTAAACTGAACTGTTTGAAATAGAACTGATTATTTGTAAAAAAAAATGGATTTGGCATTAAATAACCTACAAAGGTTGATATGCCATAAAACCTGAACAACCCACCAATCACTCTGACTTGGAGTGATAGCACCTGATAGGGTCATATCTATGGGTCAAATAGAACAGATTGACATTCAAACGAAGTGCCTTCTTTACTTCTCCATCTCTCTCTTTCCTTTCTCTACTTCCTCATTTTTCTCTCTCTCTCCTCCCCCATCTCTCTCTCCTCTCCACTTCCTATCTCTCCCTCTCCACTTCCCCATCTTTCTCTCCCTCTCCCCTTCCCCATCTTTCTCTCCCTCTCCCCTTCCCCATCTTTCTCTCCCTCTCCCCTTCCCCATCTTTCTCTCCCTCTCCCCTTCCCGTCTTTCTCTCCCTTCTCTACTTCCCGTCTCTCTCTCCCCTCTCTACTTCCCCGTCTCTCTCTCCCCCTCTCTACTTCCCCGTCTTTCTCTCCCCCTCTCTACTTCTCCGTCTCTCTCTCCCCCTCTCTACTTCCCCGTCTCTCTCTCCCCCTCTCTACTTCTCGTCTCTCTCCCCCTCTCTACTTCCCCGTCTCTCTCTCTCCCTCTCTACTTCCCCGTCTCTCTCTCTCCCTCTCTACTTCCCCATCTCCCCCTCTCTACTTCCCCATCTCTCTCTCCCCCTCTCTACTTCCCCGTCTCTCTCTCCCCCTCTCTACTTCCCCGTCTCTCTCTCTCCCTCTCTACTTCCCCATCTCCCCCTCTCTACTTCCCCATCTCTCCTCTCTCTACTTCCCCATCTCTCTCTCCCCCTCTCTACTTCCCCGTCTCTCTCTCCCTCTCTACTTCCCATCTCCCCCTCTCTACTTCCCCATCTCTCTCTCCCCCTCTCTACTTCCCCGTTCTCTCTCTCCCTCTCTACTTCCCCATCTCCCCCTCTCTACTTCCCCATCTCTCTCTTCTCCCTCTCTACTTCCCCGTCTCTCTCTCTCCCTCTCTACTTCCCCGTCTCTCTCTCTCTCTCTCCCTCTCTACTTCCCCATCTCTCTCTCTCTCTTCCTCTCTACTTCCCCATCTCTCTCTCTCCCTCTCTACTTCCCCCATCTCTCTCTCTCTCCCTCTCTACTTCCCCATCTCTCTCTCTCTCTCCCTACTTCCCCATCTCTCTCTCTCCCTACTTCCCCATCTCTCTCTCCCTCTCTACTTCCCCATCTCTCTCTCTACTTCCCCATCTCTCTCTCTCTCTCTCTCCACTTCCCCATCTCTCTCTCCTCCTTAATTCCTTGTACCTTTTTTCTCTACTCTACTCATACAGTTAAAAAAAAACAATCCTATTGATTATATTCATCTTTTTTGTTAGTTTCTCATATTAAATTTTCTTTTATGATGAATCTTTTTTTGTATTGTTTCCAGGAATTCATCCAATCATATAATTCCCACAACAGCTTAGCTTTCCAAGCTTCTTTGACTGCCCCTCCTCCTGTAGCTGAAGGGACTGTGACCCCATCTTCTCTATCCAGCAGTTTATCCAGCAATACCTCACTATGTACGCTTAATATCAATAAAGAAAATAGAGAACTGGTTCAAAGTTTGGCTGAACATGTCATCTACAGTAAGTAACTATTTATCAATGGGGTTATTCAGAAAAATTAGTGTCTCCACCAAATACAGACAAAGGTTTTTAAAAATATATAAAAAATAAATGATGTCTTAAAGATTTAAAGAAATGATGGAGGGTATAAAATTGTTAATTATATTTAAAAAAACAACTCATTAATTTAGGCACATTTTAAAATTTACATTCTTTGGTTGGGCAGAAAGTACTGGGGGAAATAGCTAATTATGGAAGATTTATCAAGCAATTTCAGCCAAATATCATAAAATCAATACAGCAATTCGAAAGGATTAACAAAAAAAATATGTAGACAAAAAATGTCTATTACGTTCAATCAAATATATATATATATATATATATCTATAATTAAATAGTAAAGACATATTTTGTCTGTATAATTTAATGAAGACCCTTTCAAGTTTCCTGATAAGTGTCTTGGTTTCAGGTTGGAATTGGTGTATGAATTTACCAAAATTGTCCTTAGCGCTTTTGGACCCGAAACTCAAAAGGATCCTAATTAAATTATACAGACAAAATGTGTCTTTACTATTTAATCAAACATGCTTAAATGAACAACTGCTGCTGAGCTACAGACACACACACACACACGTGTGTGCGTGTATATATATATATATATATATATATATATATATATATATACACCAATGTGTCCATTCCTGTGCCAGCAACCAATCACTGTTCAGGGAATGGACTCAACCACATGTGCATAATGGAATGACCATCAAATCTCTCTTTCCTCAGAGTTCTGGAAAGCTCACTTCAACTCGTAACTCAACTGGTTACACAACTGAGTGCCAATTCACATCTTCTAAACTCAATGATCTCTACAGTCACATTCAGTAGGACTACATCAAACAATTTAACTGTCTATTCCAAAAAAAAAAAAAATAAAAGAAGAAAAATCACCTCCATCCTAATTATCAATAACAATAAAGTAATTTTATGTTATAAAGTAGTGAGCATTGTTGTGTTCTAATGTTCATTTTAACAAGTAATTTAACACTCAATTTTGAGATTCAAGTTTTTACTCTTTGTCTGGCAAAGACAGGTACTTCAGCTAGTTTCTAAATGAATGTTTGAAAACTGTGCAAAATTTTTCACAGACCAACATTAACTTAATATAAAAGAAAAATATACTTTTTAAATTACTTGTTTTTGTTGATTTTTATCTTTTATAGTCAATGTTACTGTTTGTTGTTCTGTGTCAGACTGTATACTGGTTATGACACTAAACTGCATCCGGTGAGGCTCCAGTTCTGAAGTGTCCCTTCATTGCCATTACTTCTAGGTCCACTCTGACCTAGAGTATTAGTACCTGTTAAGGTCCCAACTATAAGTCAAATAGATATGTTTAAAACTTATTACTTCTATTAAAAACAAATACTTGATATTATATAATTGTATGCAATTTATTTGTAGTAAGAATAGTTATTTGAAGTTATAAATGTTTACTAAGGATTATTATCATCATTATTAGTAACTTGAAACATGATAATATTTTAATATTAAGAAAACTTGAAACTTTAATTGTATGCAAATTACTTGTATTAAGAATAGTTTCTTAAAGCTTTAATTGTATATGATTATTAGTTAAAACCCTATAATTACTTGCAAATTATTAGTGTTAGATAGGAATACTTGATTTCATATATCTAAAATATAAACTGGAATAGTTTGAAACGTAATTGTGTATAAGTTATTACGTAGGTATATTTGATACTATATTACTGTATGCAAATTGTTCGGAATATTTGATATATAACTGTAAACAAATAATTATAATCAATTAAAAAGTGCAATTCAAAAAATGATTGCAATGTAACATTGAAAATATATTTATCATAATTAAACACTTGAAAATGAATCAAATTTTGGCTTTAAATAATCTGGAAGAAGTTGGGATCCCATTAAATTAGTTAAACCAACCCAAACAGATCTTTGTAAATTTTTATAGTGAAGATTGTACTATGTGTAGGATATGACCCAGTTTGTTTGTTTTTTTTAAGTGGAGTACAGCTGGTTTGAATTCAGTTTTCTTTGTCCTTCTCCTAGACTGGTTGCTCTACCGACGCTAAAGAGCCCAGTCTACTCTATTATTCATCCATTATTCAAACAGCTGCACCCGGGATTTAAACTTGGATCACCAAGTCTCTTTCTTGATATGATAACAGTGAATGTGGCATATTGGTTAAGTCATTCTGTAAACATCAGTTTCTCCTCAATCACTGAGGTTAAGCAACCTGTTCACTGGTTAGATGGGTGACCATTTAGGAACCATAAGTACTGTAAACAGCTTGAGGGTTCAGTGCCTGATTAGGAAAAGCTTAATATCCATGTCCTTCTGCGTTTATTTATTTTGATTTTATTTTTTAATTATCATTTTATTTATTTTTACTTTTAATGCTTTTTTTTTTTTTTCTTCAATTTCAGGTTGTGTGTGTAGCACAGTGATGATGAGTACCAACCTGTTGGCCTTTTTGCTATTAACAAAGCACAGAGAAGTAAGGCATAATGATGGTTGCTTTTACTAGTTTCATTGAATTTCTCTTGAGTGTATGGGGAGAGGGGATTTCTCATCTTTATTAGACTGAGGAATTTTCAGTACGTTCTTCTTTGTGAGAGAATTAGTTCTAACTTATTCTCAAAATTGCCCAGTCGGTTGGGGCTGTAGAATATACCGACTGCACCTCTGCAGAGGGGTAAGGACCCCCCCCCCCAATGAGTGTCATGGATATGACACTAAACAATCTGATGATGAGGTTCCACTAAGGCTGGAACTTTGGGGAATACAGAGTGCCCCTTTATTGCCATCACTTCCAGGTCCACTCTGGCCTGGAGTGGAAACACCTGATAAGGGTTCTATCCATGGGTTAAATAGAACAAAATGGTGGTTGGAGTTTACTGTTTTTTGCATTTAAACTGCATATTTATGCTGAACTGAATTGTTTAAAATAGAACTGACATCTAAACAGTGTACTTATGCTAAACTGAATTGTTTGAAATAAAAATGTTCTTGACAATTAAACTGTACTTACATTTAAACTGCGTGCTTATGCTAAACTGAATTATTTGAAATAGAACTGTTTTTAGACATTGAAACTGTATTTACACTAAACTGAATTGTTTAACATGGAACCTCTTTTGACATTTAACTGCGTGTAAAAATCTTTACTTATACTAAATTGAATTAGAACTGTTTGAATAAACTGAATAGCTTGAAATAGAAATGTTTTTCACGATTAAACTGTACTTTCATTTAAACTGTGTGCTTATGCTAAACTGTATTGTTTGAAATTTAACTGTTTTTGACATTGAAACTGTACTTACACTAAACTGAATTGTTATAAATAACTGTTTGAATAAACTGAATAGTTTGAAATAGAAATGTTTTTGACAATTAAACTATGTACTCATGCTAAACTGAATTTGTTTGAAATAGAACTGATTATTTACATAAAAATGGATTTGGCATTAAATAACCTACAAAGGTTGATATGCCATAAAAACCCAACCAAACATTATTCTCAAAAATGTTATTTGCTTAACTGTCAAATATTTTCAACTTGAAATAAGCGGCTTCAGTATCATGTATTTTGTCTTTTAGGGGGCAAATATCAGCACATTGTCTGCCAGTTTCAAAGATCTGATAACTGAAGTTAGAATTCATAATCGTGAGCTTGGCTTTAGTGGCAAAACTGAAAATATCATTCCATATGCTGCAACTCTGCTGGGAGATAACTTTGTTAGAAGGTAGGTGAAAACTTGAAGCTACGTGAATTATTTTTTTCTTTTTCTTTTTTTTTTCTCAACATTAAAAGAGGGATTCAGTGGTTTAAAGTTGTTTGAGAGAAAACAAGTTGAAACATTAAAAAGATAAAGTCAAGTCATTCATGGAGGAGGGTTTACAAAGAAACAAGCCCCTCCCCCCAAAAAAAGAAATAAAAGGAAAAAACTTTGACTGGTTTAATGAAGAAAAAATTATTTTTATAGTTTTTTTTTTTGTTTTTTTTTTTTTCTAAAAAATCATCTCAGGAATTCAACTATAGCCATAAATAATTAATGAACTTATAACAACTATTGTGAACTATTAAAATAAATTTAAAGAAAACATTATCAATAATAATAATATAGCTGTATTTTTGACTAGATTAAAATATTTATATGTTGAACAGTTTTATATCGATGTATATGTTAAACACTCTAAATATGTGGCATTTGATAGTTTATGAGATACTTTTTTTCTCTCTCTCTCTCTCTCTCAAAAAAAAGTCATTGAAAATCTGTCTTATAATAAGGTCAAGGGTCAAGTTTATGTTACAGGCTAGTGGAGTTCTAGTAGTGCTCTGAGCTTTGAATTAAACCACAAACAACTCTGCTAATATAAACAAGGTTTTGGATACATATGAGTCTTTTAGAATAACTTGATAGTGGACAAGGCTATGAATGTCAGTTGAAAACATTTCACCTATCACTGCTATTCTAAAACTGTTTTTATATATATATATATATATATATATAGAGAGAGAGAGAGAGAGGATGCCTGGCCAAATTTAGGTATGTCTTATAAGCAGTCAAGTATGAAATATAGCTGTATAAAATAAAACAAAAAATAGGGAAAAAAAGCGTATGTATTCATTAAAAAAATTAATAATACCAGTTAATCTCTGTACATTGCTGTTTGTTGCATGATACATTTCTGTACCCCCTCACCACTCCTGCAAAAAAAAAATCTTGCCAAAATGGGTTATTCATGCCAGTTGTTTGTTACATCATAATAATAATTAGATAAATTTGAATAAATAAATCCGTCAGAACCGTTTTTTCTTAAAAACATTTCTTATCATAATCACAAAAACGGCCCGGTAAAAATCCCAAGGTAGACAAAACCAGCCTGTCTTTCTTTTCCAATCTAAGGGAGTTAACTCAAATACAGAATATCTCACAATACTGCTACGATATTTTTTTTTATCCCACCCATAAACATATTGAATCTGAAGAGTAGTGCTCTTTGAAAGTTTCAAGAACCCATTAATTTAAAGGAATATATATTAAAATCCACTCTACATTAAAAGCAGATTGAAAAGGTTAATATCTTATTTAAAAACTTTATAATGAAAAAATATGGTACTAATCTGGAAAATTAACTATCACAATTCTAGAATCTTATGTATATATGGTAATTATATTGATAGATATCTTTGAGGTTGTATTTACCCAACCCCTCCACTACAAACAGGGGGCAACACCGTCAAGTGGAGTACAGCTGTTTTGAAGTCAAAGTTTTCCTTCTCTTAAATTAGTTGTCTTTTCAAAGGTTAAAAAGGAGGATAGTTGGATTCCTTCCTTTGCTAAGGGTATTAGCACTATGTGAAATGTAAACCGCCTTGTCCAGGATTTGATCTCTGGTCACTGGGTCCATTTCCTGCAATGATAACTATTACATCACCAGTACCTATGAGTGAGTCTCTCTCAAACTTTTGGTGCCAATATTTATGCCACCCTGGGACATTTGGGTTATCATTCGACTTCTGTCTTATTGTCTTTGAGGATACCTGCAGTTCCTAACTTCTGATCATGTATTTCCGATGGCATTTGAGTTTATTGATATTCATATTGCAGCTGAATATGCAAAGAAGAGTGTGTCATGAGTATGACATCAAACTGCATCCGATGGTGAGGTTCCAGTTCTAAAGAACTAGAGAGTCTGGATTTACTCTTTTATTGGTCTCATCTCTGGATCAATTAGCTCTGTTTAAAGATTATACATATTCAAGAGGAATACTTGATGCCATATGATGTAGATTATTTGTATTAAGAATATTGTGTTCTATAGCCACATAATATATATATGCATGCAGAAACATAACAACGCAATGAAGACGAGTGACACAGTTCTTTAGAAAAATATACCTCTCACTTTATTTGAAAGGGTTCGAAAGGGTTACTAAAGGTTTTACTGTGAGAGGGGTGAGTTGGAGGCTGAACAGAACTGCAACATCTTGACCCCAACTCTTATGGCCATAACAGCGTTTCTTTCCCGTTCTCCTGGGCTGTTCAACCGGGGCCCTGGGGGCCCAGCCTCTCTGGGACATGTTCCTCATTCCAGCATCTTCTATCCAATTGATTTGAACTTCCTGTCGCCGAGGTTATATAATAATTTGACGCCCACTCTTCTTCCTGCGAATGTCACAATTTCGCACTCAGTTCAACCCCTCGACAGTCAAGGTCATATCCTGATATTCCTCGACTGGATGCACCTGTTATTTACACAGGTGCATTTTCCATTTTGACGGCTTGACCGGGTCGGAGGTCAATATGCAACAATTGTAAATTGTGGTGTACAAGTAGTTGTCTGACTGGCCACTTGGGTGCTGTGACATTCCAGTTTGTCTATTTAGTGCACCAGGTGTTGGAAATAGTGTGTGTTATAGTGTTAATACAATACTTAATTATTATTATTTTATATTAATCTCTGTGTTAATTTGTTTAATATATTCACCAAACACAGGTTAGAAATGTTTGTGTGGCAGTCTACTGGAGTTATAAGTGGTATATATCAATTGTTAAGGGTACTGTTCTACTCGTTAACCATTCTGTGGTGAAGGTTTGAATTTTAGCCTTATTGCATAAGCTGACTCCTACTTTTGTCGAGATTTTTTTTTTGTTGTTTTTCAGGCTTAAAACGTCAACATGTACGTTGCAATTTATGATAGTTGAGACCATAATTGTTTATTAAGGATTATTATTAGTTATTTGAAATCATATAACTGTGTACAAACAAATGACATGAGTTAATTATTTGTATTAGATAGGAGTACTTGAAACTGTGCAAATTGTTTGTATTAGAAATATTTGATATTTAATAATTGTGCCCAAAAAAACTCTTTAAGAAACAACAATAAAAAAAAAAATGTAACTATAAAAGTACAATAAATGCAATTTCCTAACCTCTTGACATAAGATAATTCAAGATGGGTTGACATGCCATTAAAAGCAATGAAAATATTTTGTATAAACTTTTGTAACACATATATATATATATATATATATATATATAATGTACTCTTTTTTTTTTTTTTTTGCCAGGCGTCACACAGAAGATGGTGAACTGTTTTTAAAGCCTATTGTAGATTTACCTGCTGTATTTGGTTTAAGTTATTACAGTGCTCCAGTGACTTCTATTTTTGCTATGGAGAGTATTATAGGTAATGTATCATGTTACTAATTCTGTGCAGCCATTTCTTTATTATTACAATGTTGTTGTTTTTTTTGTTTTTTGTTGTTGTTTTTTCCCCACTGAATATAAATTCTTGCATTTTAATCTTGTCACACATCACTCAATAAGTCTTGGGCCTAACTTATAAAACAACAATTTTTTGGCAAAATTCGATTTTATTCATCAACATAGTCTCTTTCAAAGGTGATAGACTAATTCCAATGCTTCTCTAATAATTTAATGCCTTTTATTGAACAATTAGTCTTTGGCCTCAAAATATTCCTCAGTTTCTGTATCACTTCATTGGAGCCAAATCTCTTTCCCTGGAGCATTCTTTTGAGGTCTGCAAACAGCCAAAAGTTGCTGGGGGCCAGATCTGGAGAATAGAGTGGGTGCAGAAACAAATCCGAAGTGCAATTCATGTAGTTTTGCCATTGTAACGATCGACTTGTGACACAGTGCATATCTTGGTGAAAGATGGTGAACTTGGTGTTCTTCTTTTCTCGAGGCAATCGATGAACAAAATACATTGTGCATCCCAAAATACAGAGGCCAAAATCTTGCCTGCTAATGTTTGTGGCTTTGGTCACTTTGGACGGCTTTCGTGTGCTACTGTCCTCTCAGCTGACTGCCGATTTGACTCTGGAGTGAAGTGGTGGATCGATGTTTTATTCCTTGTCACATATTTACACTAAAACTTCTTTTTGTTGTGTTGAAACAGTTGCAAACAATGCTCTGAACCATCGACACATTGTTGTTTTTGATTGACTGTGAGCAAACACAGCACCCACTTTGAACACAGCTTTATCATTGACAAATGTTGAATACACTGCCTTCTGATATCTTCAACTCCTCTGCTATCTCACGCAACTTCAATTTACGATTGGCCAAAACCAGTTTGTGGAGATTTTTTATGTTTTCTGGGACAACTGCCAAATTTGAACGACCTGTCTGTTCAGCATCATTTATGTCTGTACAACCGCATTTAAAGTCAGCATACCACCTATTAACCATTGTTTCCAATGGGGCAGAGCTTGAACAGTATTTTTTCCCATCAGAAAGCTATGCTTTATCCACACACGAAATTCAGATTTTTCCATTGTTTTGAAAATTTGCAATAGTTGGTGACCGTAGTTGAGAGCGACCCTAAGGCTCCCTTTTCAATAGCTACTACACCGAGGTATAGGGAAGGGCGCTACTCCTTTTCCTTGGATTGCTCCATTTTACCCTTGATATGTACTTTATTATGCTGAGTGTCAAGCAAGGAGATATCAAGTACCATTTTTAAAGTCTTTGGTATGACTCGACCTGGGATTGAACCCCAGTCCCCCAGCAAACACTCTACCCAATAGCCAGTGGACTGGTTTGCAACAGTAGCTTTACTTAAATAACCGCAATTTGTAAACTAACAATCTGATTGAACTCAAATTTTGACATGTGCCATTTGAAGTTAAGTACTTTATAAAAATCATATGTTTTTTTTTATTAGTGGTACCAGCTATATGTCAGGTCCGGGACTTATTGAGTGATGTGTCGTCTTTCTGCACAGTAGTTTTTCCTTATTTTATTCAGCTATTTGGCATGAATGAATTATTTAGATGTAAAATTTTGTTTTAATAACTTCATTGCTCTGTTTGCTGGTGCTGTAGAATACACCAACTGGACCTCTGCAGATTTTAAGACCCCTCAACACCCACCCACCAACAAGTGATGCTAAACTGCCTTATGGTAAGGCTCTAGTTCTGGCACTTTATGGAATACCTCTTCATTGCCATTATTCCCTGGTCCACTCTGACCTGGGGTGGTAGTACTTTTTAGAATCCCATCTATGGGTCAAAGAGTACTGTTTAATCATTTACTATACCTGAAACCATTTAACTATGTGCAAACAAATGAATAATGTTGAATAGAATAATTAGTGTTTGATAGTTAATACTTATGCCCTTGGTTATCGTCATAGGAAATGGACACGACGACATGATTTCAAATTCTGGACGAGACTAATTGCATATCACATAGCACTAATACCCTTAGGAAAGGTATGAATCCAATTATTCTCCCTCCAGCTATGGGTAAATAGTAGGGCAGACTAGGTTCTTCAGCCTTGGTAAGGCAACTAGTCTTGGAGAAGGAAAACTCTGAATTCAAACCTGTTAAACTCTCCTTAAAAAATTGACCTTGTGTCATATCCTGCCTGAGCGTAGGGGTTGGTAAATATGGATAGTGAATTTGATTCTCACTAGGTGCCTCATAATGATTAATGTTGAATAGAATAATTAGTATTTGATAGTTAATACTTAAATCCATTTAGTGCCCTGGGTATGACATTAAACTGTATCTGATGTTAAAGTTCGTCTTGGAGTTTTGAGGATGTGAAATATTCTTTCATTGCAATTACTTTCAATATCCAGAGTCATTATACTATTCAAATTTACATATCTGGTGTAATCGCTGTTGTTCGATATGGATTATCATGTTTCCAGCATTTGACACTAGGGATTAATATTAAATAGAATTATTAGTGTTAAATAGAAATACTTGAAACCTTTTAACTGTATACAAACAAATGAGCCCTGACTTGTTTAAAAGAAAAGTTACGTACAAACTATTCCTTTACAAATCATATACACATACAGGATTTGGCATTAAGTAACCTACAAAGTTTGATATGCCATAAAACACAACCAATCCAAACCTTTAATAACTTTATTTACAGTCCTACTGAGCTAATAGGTTCAATGATTTTTATCATTGTTTTTATGTAATTATGTACGCAGTGAGAATGGAAAACTTACCACCAGCTTCAAGAGGCTGATTTCATATATATATATATATATATATAGTCACCCACAGACAGACTGTTTCGTTCTATCAGAACTCTTCAGTGTGGCTAGACACGCAGGACACTCAAAGCCGGGATTGAAACCCGTCCAACTTTACGTTAGACTAAGTTTCAGACCTCTCGGCCACCAAGCGGACCACGTTGGCTAAGGGAATTTTAAGGTATTTATTTAGCAACAGTAGCAGCAGCTGTTTGTTTACATTTTTAATACCCTATCGGCTACCAGAGTGCTCAATTCTTTCGAAGAGCTTTGCATTATGCTAGCGGCGGCCGACAATTCCTTCGCCAGAGTGCTCAACCCCCATGGGGGAGCATATATATGACAAGTTAGAGTTATCTGTCAGTTTTTAAACATGAAAAACTGATAATTGCAATCAATATGATTATATTTTGAAATTTATTAAAACTTAAATACATTTGCAGACCTTACTTTTTACACTTATACACAAATTATCTTGTTTGTATGTTACTGTAAACCAGTAAAAATGACACATCATAGCAAGATTTTTAGTAGAGCAATACACTGAGAATGCTCTGACTTAGAGAATAAAGCAACAATTTTCTACCGAATTATAATTTCACAGCCTGTGTTCTCATTGGTTGTATTTTTTTTTAAAAATCCAAATCCTTAATATAATAGAGACAACTATGAAATACTAATTAGAATCCTTTACCCACTTCCTAAATATAAGTATGATTATCATCATGGACAGCCAAATGGTTCCACAGATCTTTGCTGGATGTTTGGGTAATGAAGTAACCATCATACCAATATCATAATTTTGTTGGAAAGCAGATAATAAATGAAATCCTTTTATTGGAATAATAATGATTGTTTTGTTTTTTTTCAGTTGGTGCCTGTTTTTACTGTGGACAGTTTAGCTTGATGGGACTCAACAATTCCATTCGTAGACTTGATGTTTATATTAAAAGAGATGAGCTTTTCCAAACAGCCACTGTGCTTTGCAAATTATTCAAATTTGAATTCGTTCTTAGTCTGGTAAGTTTCTATTTTCAAGATCTACCCTCGTATCTCTTAAAAGCCTGAACTTTTTTCTGCTGTTGATAGCTGTGAAGAAATTATTTTAAGAAGTCATTAAAATTCCAATATTTGTTTGGGTAAGTAAATTCATTTTTTGTGATCCTGGCACAGGTATTCTCTTACAACAGAATTTGCTGTGTATTTATTTATCTGTAGAACCCTGATAATTTATGCCAAAATGTAAACAAAAAAGGATTGATATGTCTGTAAGTGTATAAATGTGTGTGTGTCTGTATTATGTAAATATAATGTATAATTATGGTATGACAAAATAAAAATGAAGACTGCTTAATACTCTTATGGTAAATCAATATGAAATATTTTTTAAAGAAATATTTTTGATAACATGAGTTTGATGTATTTTATCCTTACAGAGGCAGTAGAATGAATAGTATGAAAAAAAAATGCCTTTTTCCACTTAAATATTTGTTACTGTCTTATATATAAGAAAATAAGAATGAATCCATGGTGTGTAAATATAAAAATACAAAAAGAACCCCCCTCCCCCCAAAAAAACTATTCAGTCCATAAGTTGAATTTTATGAGTATATACGTGTGTGTGTGTGTATGTGTATATATATATATATATATATATATATATATAAACTTGTGTGTGTAATGAGCATCCCAGTTGGCTGGGGCTGTTGAATGCACTGTCTGCATCTATGCAGAAGGGTTAAAAAAAAAAAAACCCAAAAAGAGTGTCCTGGGCATGACATTAAACAATCTGATGCTGAGGCTCCAGTAATGTTGGAGCTTTAGGAAATACAGAATGCCTCTTCATTGTCATCACGCCCAGATCCCCTCTGCCTCGAAGTGATAGCACCTGATAGGGTACAACCTATAGGTTAAATAGAACTGTTTGACATTTAAACAGAGTGCAAACAAATCACTTATGCTAAATTGAATTGTTTAATCATTTAACTGTGTGCAAACAAATCACTGATGTTTAATTAAATGGTTGGTGATACATGGCAATATTTGGAGCCATTTAACTTTGTTGACTTATGTTTACAAATCATATATATCTAATATATGTGTAAAAACTGGATTTGGGATTAAATAACCAACAAAGGTTGATATGCCATAAAACCAAACCAACCCCTCAACATATGAGGTCCGAACAGTCCAGTTGAATATGTGAGACATTGGACTGATTATCACAATGAATAGTTGTTGAATTCTTAAGCGACTCAAGTTCCGTTATAGTTCTCAATAGTGCTCTAAGACACCAGGCTTCTTGGTTTGCTAATGATATAGCTATCAATTCCACTTTACATGTTAACAAAGTGACTGAATTCTGCTTTTTAGATTTCCATGAAATCATTGGGTTATTTTCTGCCAATCTAAATCAAAATCCACTTATACTTTTTCTGTCATACAAATTACCCCCAATCCGAGTCACAAAACCCTTCCCATTTCAAAGGTTTCTGGGATTTCTTAAATATTAGTGACTGATTGATTGTGCCTTTTAAATAACATAAGACATGTTTTGCCATCGTTAAATGGAAAGAATTTGGTTTTGCTAAGTCTTGAGACAACCTAATAACTGTATAACAAATATCAGGTCTTGTTGCAACCGTTATAGATTAGACTGCCAATAATTTCATGATAAAGTTTACTTTCTATTAAATCACCTTTGTCACTTGTTTTCATTATATCCATTTCACATGGAGTTGAGTGCAGTTTGCAATCTACCATGCCAAATTTTGATAATATCCTCTTGATATATCTAGATTGATCCATCTTAATAGTACTATTTTTGCATTTGAATTGTATTCCTAAAAACCTAGATCAGTCATTTTGAATCTAGATTTCAGTCTTGTCTTAATTTGCATAAGGTGTGCTTCAATTTTTGAAGTCATTAATATATCATCTGCCCACAATCAAATGATGGATATTTGATTGTGGATATTTTGAATGTACATGCATGGGTCCATAGGTGACTGCACAAAATTTTGTGAAGTTAAATATGGAATGGTTTATTCCCAGTTTGACTGCTCTGTTTTAACCCATATAAGGATTTTTCATGTTTCCAAACATAATTCTCATTCTTACCTTCAAAGCCTTCTAGCAGCTCAACGTGTATTTCATAGTCTAAGAGGGCATTTAAATATGCACTCTTAACATCCATATGATGAACTAATGAGTCATACTGGACTGCTATTTGCAATGGTAACCTTATGGAAGCCATATTTGTTGTTGGGGTGAAAGTTTCTCTATAATCTCTGCCATATATTTGTGAGTAGCCTTCAGCCACAAAACTAGCTTTATACTCATGACTTCTGTCTCTTTTACTTTTTATAGTAAAAAAACCCACCTACTACAGACAATATTTTTATTTCTTGGAGTCTTCTGCCATTCAAAAGTATTTTCTACTAAGGAATCAAATTCCTTTTGCTTTGCCAAAATCCAGTTTTCTGAATTCACCAAATTAATGGCATCAGTATAATTAGTAGGGATCATATGCATTGTATGACAATAGTCAACTCCATTAAATTCAAAGTTTTTGACATTAAAAAATTGGGTTTTCTTCTCTATCGGATAGGATATAGTCTTATTTGCCCCTCCCTTTCAGTGTTGAGGTTATCTTTTAGTTATTTGTCAAATGTGTTGTTTATGTAGTCTGATTCCAATCTTCTCAAAGATGTTAGCTCTGTATTGGCAACTGTAGTCAAGGGCGACCTCCCCCCAAGCCTCCCTTCTCAATAGCTACTACACGAAAGTATAAGGGAGGATGCTACTCCTTTCTCTGGATTGTTCCACTCTACCCTTGATCTATACCTTATAATGCTGAGTGTTAAGCAAGGGAGGATCAAGTATCATATTTTAAATCTTTGATATGACTCGACCTGAACCCAAATCTCCTGGGTCATTAGCGAACACTCTAACCATTAAAGGAAGAGGCAAATAACTTTTGGTTTTCCTTTTGATAAATAATGTTCCCTTAATATTTTTAAGGCCTTTCTTCCATTGTCTCTTGCATCTCTTATTAGTAATGACAGACATTTATTGTCCAAATACTGAATGAGTTTGGCGAAGATGGTAGCATTCTTTTCTACAAAATCCATATCATCACTTTGATCTGTTGGTGACAGTAAAATTTGGTGTAAATATTAATGTCCTTGGAACTTTATTTCCCACAATTCATACTTGGATTCATTGCCATCAAAAAAAAAAAGTTTTGCTTCCCTGGGCCCATAACCTGTTGAAATTTGAGTAGCCAACTTGTTTTCAGTTGTACGATACAAAAAAGGTACGTCTTCTCAGTAACTAGTCTAGAATGTGTTTTGACACTAGGCCGTAACATGCTGCTGCTCATATATGCTATAGTCATCTCTGATTGACTGATCTCCTGCTGCTACTGATGGGCAAGTCTATAAATATTTGCTAGCAATTGGTAGACAGCTAGTTCTTATAATAGACCTTTCCCCCAAACAATCTAACACAAGTTTAGTTTGAATTGTTGTCAGAAATGTTTACAAAAGTTTTTTTCTTTCTTTTTTAAGAGTTGCATGGAAATTGACGATGCCATCACAGATGCCTATGATGTCTTAGTAATGAGAGAAATCTTACAAATTCCTACATTAGAGGTAAGTTTTTTTTTTTTTAGTAAGCCTAATAAGAAAATTTCTTTCTCTGAAAAACAATTTAAATAGTCCAGGTTAAAAGTACTGTAGGTGTAACCTGAAAAGTTTTGGTAGACAGGCCAATGCCTGGCCCATTTACCAAAACTTTTCTCATTCCCCAGTGATACCTGCATCAAAAAAATAAAGTCTAAAAAAGTTTGGCTTTCATTTATTCTTATGACCTGGACTGAAATGGTTGAACATGATCAGAGTTTAGCTTCTTATGCATTAGAAATTAATTCCTTTTTTTTTCTTTTTTTTTTTTTTTCTTTTTTTTGGAAGGAACTAATTCATTCACCCTTTTAATGAGTAAATGTTTTTAATTTTAAGAAAATTAGATAAAAAATAGTTTTATTGTATTTTTAAAATTTATTCTAACAACTTTTGAATTAAGTTGGTTTTTAATTTGTTTTTATAATGACAGATTCTGAGTATTTCAAAGAAGATAAAAATGACCTATTGGTGTTTTTAAAAAAACAAAATGATACATTGATGTTTTTTTAAAAAAAATGGCACATTAAAATAACACAACGGTTTAAAAAAAAAAGTTTGGAAATTTACAAATAGCTCTGAATCAACAATGTAGATTATAACCCTTTTGATCCCCATACTACAAAAAGAAGCAGGGAAGCTGTTTTCATCAATTATACTGTTATCAAATTTCTCAAGTAAGAACAGTATGCAATACGTAAACAATTGATTACAAGGTGAAAATCAATAAGTTCTTAAGAAAAAAGTGTGCAGCTGTACAAAAAAAAAAAAAAAAGGCGATAGTTCAGAATCCTGTCCAGTAGGCTAGATGTTTTAAAAAAAAAAAAAAAAAACGTTTCATTTAGCACCTCTGACTGAAAAGAAGAATTGAACAAAAGTTGATGAAATCACCAGATTCAGTTGGCCATCTAAGAGGTTGTGGGAGCAAGCCAGACAATTGATGAAAGACATAAGTGGGGTTTTGGTGTTCTGTTAACCCCAGTAAAAGAAGCAGGGTTTTTCAATTCTCTCTCTTTGGTGATTGGAAACATAGGTGAGATAAGCTCTGTGGATGGATAGCAATTGAATCCTTCAAAGATACCAGAAGTGTTGGTTCTGACTTGAATGAAGAATCCACCCTGCACATTGTGTCCATTATCTGTTTTTACATATTTTCATGGCCTCAGTAAATAAACAGAGGAGATAGAACAACAGATGATCCTTTCAATCGAGTTTCATTTCTCTGTTTCTCCTCCCCCATCATTGATACAGCTGTTGTTGATGACTATGCCACCTATGGGAAATAGGATTGGTACCGAGACCTTTTGTTTTTAATATTCACACATGATTTACCTAAAGTTGACTTCAAATTAAACGACTGGAAAATCAAAAAAGTGAATGAAGAATGTGATTTAGGGGTTGGCTTCGATGATATATTTAAAGCTCGTTAGTATATCTTGTCTGTTGTATCAAGGGCTAATGGAATGATTGGCTGGATGGTAAGATATTTTATTTCACAAGGCAAATTTTGTTCTAAAAATACAAGTAAGTTGGCCGACTGTAGTCAAGGGCGAACCAAAGGCTTCCTTTTCAATAGCTACTATACCGAAATGTAGGGGTGGGTGCTACTCTTTTCCCTGGATTGCTCCATTTACTTTTGATCCATACCTTTATAATGCTAAGCAAGGAGGCATCATGTACCATTTTTTTTTTTTTTTGAGTCTTTGTTACGACTCAACCTGGGATTGAACCCTGGTCTCCCAGAACATTGGCGAACACTCTAACCATTATGCTAATGGGCCAGTTAAAAAAATTATATAGAAATACGTGAAATATATATAAAACCCTAATAAGACCTCATATAGCATATTTTGCTCAAGCCTAGGCTCCAATCTTGCCAAGACATGGAAATTGGAGTGTAATATTGAAATTAAAAGAAGATTGACAAAAATATTAAAATTTAGAAGATTGCAGTCATGGGGGAGAAATTAGAGAATTAAGATTTACTACTTGACTAGAAAAAACAAAATGAGAGATGATCTTATTGAAACTTTCAAAATAATGGAATTTCTGATTATGGTAGATATTTTTTTTAAATATTTCTCCTCAAACTGGAAATGTACTGTCCTGACAGTTTTCAATACACTAACCAATTAAACTTTTTTGCTAATAAAGTATTTTTGGAACTAACTGACTTATCAGATCAAAAACAGTAATTGTATAAAAAAAATGATTAAATTGGATAGTTTCAGAAAAAATGGTAAGAAAAAGAATTTAAGAGGTCATTTTTGGGAACTATCAAATGAATTACTCAAGAGAATTTAATCTGCATATAGATATTAATAGTATATATATTCTATGCCATGTTTTTTAAGGTTGATGTAAGAAAATAGTAAAAAAGGTGAGATGTTCCAAAAAGACATAACAAATAATAATATATGATAAATAGTGCAGAAAGGACAGTAACCACATGATTACTTGATACGCTTTATAACCTAGTCCTTAGAACTCATCCATAAAGTGTTCACTAGGTATATAAGATTTAAACAATTTTTTTTTTTTAAGTTGATGTGAAAAGATTGTGAAAAGGTAAGATGCTCCAAAAAGACATAACAAATAATAATATATGATAAATGGTGCATAAAGGACAGTATAAACAATATCCAAAATGCCATAAATATATACCACGTGATTGCTTGATATGCTTTATGACCTGGTCTTTAGAACTCGGCTGTAAAATGGTGACTAGGTATATAACATTTGAACTATGATATCATGCAAAATTCACTTCAATTTTTTTTTCCTGTTGAGCAGGTATCTAATCGAATCCACCCAAGGAAAGCAGTTGATATCTACTCCCTTGGGGATGAAGAGGATTTTAATTACACAAATGAAAGATTAATGGTAAGTTTGATGTTGATTTTCTTGATATGCAATGATAGAATTAATGGACAGGACAGATGCATGCATATGTATAAAATAGTTCAGTTAAATACTATTCACATCAAAAAGCAGTCACTGCTTATCAAAATGCCTCTTAAACAAATTTCTAATCTGCTCTTTCTTTTTTCTGTCTGGTGTTTTTTAAATTTTTTTCTTAATCTGGTCTTTTTTTTTTTTCTTCTCTCTCTCTGGTCTTTCCTTTAGATCTCATCTTTTGTGATCTTTAAATAATTCTTTTACTGATAGCTTTTATTATTAATGCTTAGTTATTTAAACCCATTTTCTGTTCTGAAACTGATAATATTCTTGACCTTTTAATTCATGGTTTCAATATGTAACTGGCCTTAAAGGTTAGTGAGGATCTTTTTTATCAGGGATCCTATCTTAGCTGAGTGTGCTTCTAAACTGGGGTAAATGGGACGGAGGGAACCTGAAAAATTATAAATCCAATAAAAAAAAAAACCTGCTTTGTAATAAGGTTGAAATAAAGATTATTTTGTGATATCTGATTATGATTGGAAATTCAGTAGGGATGACTTAAATGTTAATAAAATGAAAAATAAAATCGCAGAAATTCTTCTCTTCCTCTCTCCTTCCCTCTTCTTTTGTTATAGACAAAGTAGAAAGCCAAAGTGATTTCTTTTCGGCTTGGTTAGTAACCAGTCTAGAAGAACAATACAGAATTCAAAATTCATCTGTGAAAGTTTGTTCACTTTGTACTGAAGAAAACAGGAACCTGCACTTACCTCTTCTAAAGGTATGAGTAAAAATACCGCAGTGTAGACTGGGTTCTATGGCCTTATTTGGCAGCTGAATTCACAACCAAGTAGGTGTGAAACTAGCCACTCTACTCCCCCCAAAAACCTACCTACTGCTGAAACTGCAGCAAGAAGACAAGTGGCTATAGCCATTAAGATTTTGATTTGAGAACATTCCAATCTGATATTTGTGAAACTTTCAATGTTTTTAAAAAGAAATGGTTTTAAAATTTTTTCTTTCATTTCAGATCAACACTTCAAATGATGATTGCATCGAAAAACTGCTTTTTTATCAGAGAACAATGCTTCCCCTCTGCGAGGCTTACCTCGTTGCTGCCAACCATGTAAAGATTTTACTAGAACGCAATGTCCCAGGTAAGATATATAGAATTTATATAAATGTCATTATAATCAAGTTGTGCTGATAGAATTCCCTGACTCTGTCTCAACATCCATCGCTATCATAAATCACTTCTGATAAGTCCCCTAGACTGCATCCAGTGTCCACACAGAGCTGATGAAAGAAAGTCTATACTGGTCAATCAACACTGATGTATCCATGTAAATGAGTTGATAAGAGAATATCACTTTAAATCTTTCTTTTTTTTTTCTACTAGTGCTTATCATATCTTGTTCATCTTAGTTGGAGGGTTTTTCAGATGGCCATGACTGCTGTTTTGTGGAGTGTTGCTTAGAATGATTTTATTGATAGTTGTTTTATTTACCAGTGTTAAATGTTTTGGCTTTAACATTAAACCATCATCAGGTCATTTAATGTGAAGTTTTATCTTCTAAATTATAATTTTATCTTCTAAATTATAATTTTATTTTCTAAAAGCAAAAAAAAATAAAATCTTTTAACATTCTATTCGAATCAGTCTGTAAAAGTGGAACACATTTTATTTGGACAATTCACGTGCAAATTTTAGTGATTTGCCCAAATAAAATAAGGCACATGATACATTTTTATTTGGGCAAATCCCTTAAAATATTATTGGGAAATAAAGTAATTTCCAATCAATTTTGCAAATTAATTTTTGTGTGTGTAGTGGATCAGTATTTGTTCTGTGTATCATTTTTTTTAAACAACTGCATTCTTGATATAATGCTATATGATCTAACTTCCCTCCTTCCTAAATTGAAGCATCAATATCATTATGGATTGCTGTTACTATGGGAACCCAATGGATTCATGAGTCACCTAGTTATTATTACTTTTTGACAAAGGTAGGATTTGGGGGGGGGTATTCTCTCTAGTAAAACATAATTACTTTCTGAAGACCCCAAAATATATTTA
Source organism: Sepioteuthis lessoniana (assembly GCA_963585895.1). Classification (NCBI taxonomy): domain Eukaryota; kingdom Metazoa; phylum Mollusca; class Cephalopoda; order Myopsida; family Loliginidae; genus Sepioteuthis; species Sepioteuthis lessoniana. The sequence goes on along the minus strand of OY757923.1, from coordinate 92,347,469 downwards.
CCTGACCCCTCCACACAAACAAGGTCAATTTTTAAGCAGAGTTTAACAAGTTTGAATTCAGTTTTCATTCTCTTGGGTTGGTTTCCATACCAAAGTGAAAGAGCCCAGTCTGTCCTACTATGTACCCATAGCGGAAGGGAAAATAGTTGGATTCATGTCTTCCCCAAGAGTGTTAGTGCCGTGTGAAATACCAACATCCTTGTCCAAGATTTGAATTCGTGTCACCATGTCCTTTTTCTATGACATTAAATAACCTATAATGGTTGATATACCATAAAACCCAACTAAACCTAATCATATATATTTGATATAGCCGTATAAAGAGGATTTGGCATAGATAACCTGCAATGGTTGATATGCCATAAAACCCAACTAAACCAAATCATATATATTTAATGTATATATATATATATATAAAGAGGATTTTGCATTAAATAACCTACAATGATTGATATGCCATAAAACCCAACCAAACCAAATTCACTGATTTGATATCTTTTTACAATATAACTCCTGAGTTCAAGTCTCATTGGGTGCCCCATTGATTCGGTCTTGTGCCACATCTAAGCAATAAAGCTTACTAAATTACTATTCAGAACATCCTTGTATTTTGTAACCAATTTCTTAAATTTTTCTTTTCAGTTGCTAACATATTCTAAAATTTACAATGCATTATTATGTAATGCTTCAGTTACTAAAGTATTTGTGCCTCTGGTTAAATTTTTTTTTTTTTTTCTCCAGAAGACGAATTCATTTCTACATTGCATAATGCAGCCAAAGACCGTGTATTCAAGAAACTTGTCAAATGTAGTAAGTATTGAATAGATGAATTCATTTTTATTTAACTAAGCTCAACTTAGTTTAACACAAGGCAAGATAAGATAAGCTTATTTATACATATATGAACATTTAATAGATACATAATTTGTACATTGAGTATTACATGAATATGCAAACGTCCTAAGAAATAAAATGTATACATATTGTTTTATGAACAAAGAGCATATGAAAAAGGAACAAAAACGATAAAGATCTTGTCTTCAGTGTTAAAAGTACTTGTCTCTTATCTGGAATTTTTTTTTTTTTTTTTTAAGTCTTTAGAAAAAGCAAATTATAATAATGATTCAAACTTCTCATGAGATTTTAGTGTTACATTATTTTTTTTTTTAGAATAATTTAGAGGTTAAAAAATTGAATGAAAACTTGGCTATTTTTTCAAAAAATTATTAACTAAAAAATAGTTCTGTAACTGAGCATTAATTGTAAAAAAAAAAGATTATTGGACACGTATAAAGAATGATGAAAATATTTTAAACCTTTCAGCATTTATAGGGTTACATATTTTTACATATTATTTTTAATGTAAACTAAAAAAAAGAATTAAATAACAATTCATAAACTAAATGAATCTTTTTTTCATTTGAATTAAAATAGGTAAAATCTTTTAACTACAAATAAAGACAGAGTTTTAATTTTTATCTTATTCTTCTCTTCACTTTTTTATCTCATTCATTAGTGTTCCTAAAAATCCTTTTAGTCCAATCATGGACCAATTTCTTCTCTGTATATATGTGTGTGTGTGTGTATATATATATATATATATATATATATATATATATATATATATATATCATCATCATGTCGTGCTGGTAGCACAGATATCCCTGACCCTCTCTCGCCACTTTTCCCTATCATTCATCGCCTCAGGCAAGTCTTCTGGACAACATCCTGTATCCTCACATAGTTGCTGAATGTATGTTCGTGCTGGTCGTCCTGCTTTTGCACGGCCATGTGTGGGGGTCCACTAGAGTACATCACTTATGAGTTCGTCCCTGCTTCTCCAGCAGTGTCCTGCATGTCTGGTTCATCTAACTTGAATAGTTTTCGTGATAGGAGGCAGGTGGCTGTACAGTTGGTGTCTTGTGGGGTGTTGCCGCCAGGACTTGTTCAAGATTGCTCGCAGCATTCTTGTGTAATTGCCGTCTAGCTTCTTCTCCAGCCGTTTTGTTAGCGTCCATGTAGTGCATCCATATAGCAGTATCGATGCGACCACTGCCTGGAAGAAACAGCATTTCATTTTACTGAATGAACCGATATATATATATAGGTTTATTCTGTAAATAAAGTTTATTTTTGCCTAAGGAGTTTATTTTAGGAAGCACTGTTTCCAATTGCACATTTTCAAGGAAATCAATAGCTATCGGTTTTTTCATGTCCCTGATGTCTATCAGCATGGCCTTCTTTACTGACCACTACAGCCAAGATTTTTTTTTTTAATTAATGAATCAGGCTCATTGTGGCAAATTCATGTTTTACTCATTTGTAAACATTTTTTGACTAAAACATGTTTTTCCATTCATATCACACATATGTGGTGCATTCAATAAGTTTCCAGACTTTTTTTTTACATGCATTTAAAATTGTCGTAAACTCTTGAAAATTCAGTATGTTATTGCTATACATCTTATCAGATGACTGACCAATTTTTATGATTTCAGGTTCAAATGAACAGCTACGGCAGCAATTGGAATACGCCCTACTAAAACCTGATTGTCACAGCTGGTGAATTTCAAAAATGCAATCTAACACTTTAGAAGAAGGATATGCAATAAAATTCAGTTTTAAACTTGGAAAAAATGCCACAGAAACGTATGAAATGCTTCAGACTGCTTTTCGACCATCTTGCATGAATCGAGCATCGGTTTTTGAGTGGCATAAGAGATTCAAGGAAGCAGGAGGGGGTCTGTGAGCAATGATGAGAGGTGTGGGAGGAGTAAGGAAGTCAATAAACCACAGTTGATTGGCCAAAGGGTTAGGGTTACCATGTTGAGGTTTTAAGGGAGTTCAGGAAGAGATTCCGTTGGAAGAGGCCAGCACTCTTCAAATCGGGTCAGCGGCATTTCCACCAGGACAATACACCAGTCCACAACTCCATCCTTGTCACAGACTATTTGACCAAGATGGGCATCAAGACATTTCCCCATCCTCCCTATAGTCCAGACCTTGCTCCCTGTGACTTTTGGTTATTCCCTAAGCTCAGAGGCTGTCATTATGAGACAATTGAGGAGATGAAAGAGGCTGTGACTTCCATGGGACCTTCCAGAAGTTGTTGCAATGGTACAAGTGCATTGCAGCCGAAGGAGATTATGTCGAAGGGGACTTGAGTTTCATGTGTATGCTATCAATAAAAGTGCCCATACGAAAAAAGTCTGGAAACTTATCGTATGCACCTGGTAGTTCTATAAATTTCATATGGTTTGCATTTCTCAGCAACCAAAAATTTGATGACAGACCTCTGTTCAAGCTTGGTGTACTTGATTTGCTACCATATTTTTGTGAAATGAATGTAATTTTTACGATGAACTGATTCCAAACAATGCAGAGTTTACATCCTGGAGGAAAAAGTTTGTAAAAAAAAAAAAAATAGATAAATAAAAATGTTTTTTTTGCCTTTATCCAAAAGTAAATAAAGTAAAGTTGTCTCCCTTTAGTCACAGGTGACCCGAAGGCTCCCTTTTTGATAGCTACTACACCAAGGTGTAGGAAAGGGTGCTACTCCTTTCCCTGGATTGCTCCATTTTACCCTTGATCCATGCCTTATAATGCTGAGTGTTAAGCAAGGAGGCATCAAGTACCATTTTTTGAATCTTTTGTATGACTCGACCTGGGATTGAACTCGGGTCTCCCTGGCCATTGGCGAACACTCTAACCATCATACCAATGTCCGGTAAAAAAAATTCCCTCTATTTATTGAATGACCTTTGTGTGTATGTGTAATATAAAAGTAATATATATATATATATATATATATATATATATATATATATTTCGTTGAACATAGTAGACATTTTCTGTCTACATATTTTCTTGTTGATCCTTTCATATTGCCATATTGATTTTATAGTGTTCAGTGGGAATTAATTGATGTATTTTCCATAATTGTATATATTCCAAGTACTTTCTGCCCGACCTTGGTCCATCATCAGGGGAGGATCTATTACAAAAGTGATGTAACTTTTGTTTTTGCATTACTACTATGTAAGAAGTACCGTTGCAGTGTGTAGCGTTTGCTTTTAAATGTGTTCCTATAAATAGTGTCTGTAGCTAAAGACATTTAAGTACATTAGCACAGGTTTGAAAATTAATTCTGTTGAGTGTGGGTTGCATGTTTCTAATATGTAGTGCTTCAAGAATCTGTAGTTTTTGTTTCTTATTTTGATGTTCTGATATTGTTGTGTTGTCGGTGAGAATTTTTCATAATTCTGTTGTTGGGCATAATATATATATATATATATATATATATATATATATATATATACACACACACACATTAGGTCAAGTGGTCGCACAATTTACCATGACTTGTTAATTCAGTATCGCTTATACGTGGCATGAACCAGTGGCCCAGTGGTAGAGTTTCGGCTTCTGCATACTGTGGTTGTTGGTTTGATCTCCAGTGGGTGAGATCACAGTGTGCACTGCTGATGAGACCTAATAAGGTCAAAACAGCTGTTCAGTGCTCCGTATGTCACGTGTAGGTGTGTGCTGGATTTTCTTGTTATGGTAATTTCTAACTTATATTAATTCCTCCATTCATAATCATATATATATATATATATATATATATATATATATATATATATATATCTTGCCCCATCACGAAAACTATACAAGTTAGACAAACCAGACACGTGGGACACTGCTGGAGAAGCAAGGACAAGCTCATAAGTGATGTACTCCTATGGACCCCCACATATGGCCGTGCAAAAGCAGGACGACCAGCTCGAACTTACATACAGCAACTATGTGAGGACACAGGATGTAACCCTGAAGACCTGCCGGAGGTGATGAATGATAGGGAGAAGTGGCGAGAGAGGGTCAGGGATATCCGTGCTGGCGGCACGACATGATGATGATGATGATATATGTATATAGAAAACAGATGACTGCTAATTTTCAATTTTTTTTTTTTTTTTTCTTTTCAGGTGAGTCTGCTGCATTAGACACCTTGAAGAATGCAGTAAAAGCCCTTCATGATCTTCAACTTATAACCTCATTCCATCCGGATAATGATGAGAAACAGACTAAATTGATCTGCTTAAATAATGAAAATAATGTTAAACAGAGACTTTTTGATATCATTGATTTACTCGAACACATGAGAGTATGATTAACAGTACAAAAGTATTTTTGTCTGAATTTCAGATGTGAGGAATTGTCATTATTATCCGCCGCTGTATTCTGACTAATGTCCTTATCTTCGTTTTTATTATAGTCACTGTGGTTTTGGTTGATGTACTCTCAGGTATCTATTGAAGGAGACCAGATGGTACCATAACCAAAATGTTGTGAGTATAATAAAAACCAAGATGAGGACGTTAGTCAGAATACAGCAGCGGATAATCCACGAGAGTAAACCTCTTAAAATGTCTCTCATCATCTGGTCTGGCCTATATGAATTTCTTTTTTTTTCCTAAATATATTTAAAAATATACATCTATATATTAAAGACTATGTATATACGCATTTTTAAAAAAAAAACATGCATGTTTTAAAATATATATTTAAAAATTCATGCACATTCTGAATATATATTTTGAAAGACTGTTTATTAAATGTATATTTAAAACTTATACATGTCTAATGTATATTTAAATATATACACATATTGCAAAATGTATATTTTATATATATACACTTATTTATCTGTAAATATATATTTAAAATCATGTATATCAAACATTTTAACATATAAACATGTATATATACATATATTTAGCATATATATGTGTATTTAAGATATATATCATTATGTATACATTTTAAAAATGTAAGGTGCTGATTTTGTTTTGGTTCTGAGACATGTAGGATATTCTTCTTGAAATATAAGTATGAAATTATTTTGTTCTTAGGGGATTTAGAAAATAAGTAATCTAAAAATATGGTTGAAATTAGAAGATAGCTTGAAAACAAGGATATTCAGTTGACTTAAAGAAAAATAAGCAACTACATGCAATAATTCCTTGTGTGGATATGTGTGGGTCGTCTTAGAGGGTAGTTTTATTTTTCTTCATGTTTTATAAGCAGTTGAATCTTTTTAGATACCTTAAATGATCAAATGATCATCTCAAATATATTTGTGTGTATGTGTGTGTATACATATATATATATATATATATATATATATATATAAAATATGAATTTTTTTTTTTTTAATCATTTGACAATTTTATTTAATCCATGGCAATTTGGTTTATGCTTTAAAAAATAATTCTTTTTAATTGACATCACATGAAATAAATGAAGAGACTGTCTAAGCCAGTAATTTGTACGACATGGGTAAGTCAAAAGTTGTGCAATATTTTGTTAATGGGAGGCAGACTTTAGTGACTGTAGATGCTTTTTCTGATCTTGTGAAGGTGATAAACCATGTTGGCTGATGAGATGCTGAGTTTCCTTCATATTCATCAAGTGCTACTTACCAGATTTACCTCTGTAGCTTGGAGCGCAACCTTAAAATCTGTGGTTCTAAGCCTGCCTGAGCTTGCCTGATCATTAAGGTTCTTGCAATCCAAGCAAAATTTCTTGAATGATCTGGTTATTGTACTATGACCAACTGCGCCTTCACATTTCACACAATTTTTTTTTATTACTTCTGCTGCATTGTGGCCTAGTTTAAACTTGTAAAAAACAATTTCCCAAATTGGACTACATTGCACATTCATTTGTGCAGCTTTTAAATCATAGACTGAGTGAAGCAATACACAACATGTCAGCACACCAACAACCACAATACTACTAACCGCAGCGGGTACTTTCCACCGCTTGAGCTGCTTTAGTCACATGATATATTTGTGCCCCAAACTATCACATACAAAATATTGCAAAACTTTTGACTCTCCCCAGTACCTTTGTTTCTACCAGTACTGTTGGAGTATATCATTAAAAATAAGCTGGAATTTCTCTTGAGGAGAGCTAAACAGAGAGGAATTCGTCCTCAAGATTTTTTTTTTTTTTTGAGGATCAGAATAGTCATATTAATATAATGTTAAACATTTCCCCACAAGTCTACTAAACGTTCAAGTGGTGTTCTAAAACATTAGCTAAACATGATGAATATTGTGCTCAGTCGGCAAATGAGCTGCCATGATTGCTTTCTCCTATTGACCAGGCCATCTATCTGTTTATGAAAGTGACCTGTGGGTAGTCAGATGGATTGTGGTCAAATCAGAGGCACCCAGCTCAACTGATGCAACGGAACAGTTGTCAGTGAAAATAGCATGTTGACAGTCACTTGATACAGTAATTAACAAAATCCAATATTTTATTTCTGTTCAAATTTCACTTTTATCACCGGGAAAATCTAAGGGTACCTTCTCTTAGAAAAAGCGGGTAGTGCCCATGGTGCAATGATTTGCATGCTGGACTGCAACATCGTCACAAGGGAGTTCAAACTCCAGTCCCGATATTATGTTCACTTTCAGACAGTTTAGAATCTGGAATTTAAAATTCATTAAAATATACCAATGGTAAATTGATTAAATAATAAAAAAGAATTGCCTTACCCTGATGAATATATTTCACTTTATTCAATAATCAATATACAGCTAATATTGCTGGAGGTGCAATGGTTATAATTATAAGAAGTGAACCCGGCTACCGAAAGTTCAAATCCTGAACGAAGCGAATTGCATTTCACATCATGCTTATACTTCTTGCAAAGGCATGAATCCAACTATTCTTCCTCCAGTTATGGGTAGATAGTAGGTTAGACTGAGCTCTTTAACCTTGATATGGCAACCAGTCTAGGAGAATGAAAACTAAATTCAAACCAGATTTAGAAGGTGGCTAACATACTGGACTGCAACATCGAACTCCAGTCGCATTATTACGTTCATTTTTAGACTATTACTCTCGAGAAAGGTAGAAAACCCCTTTATTCTCTCTAACTTGGTGTTAAATAGCACCACTATTGTTCTTCTCCAAGGGTGGCTTTGACATTAAATAATCCTCAAAGGTTGATGTGCCATTAAACAAAGAAATCAAAGCAAATCAAACCAAGCAGACCAGCTCAAGACACCCTAAATGAGTAGCATCTCCGTGACCAAATCAGGTTATGCAAAAAGTCTTTACAAGTATTTTTCATTTAATTGTCAGAAATGATCCCATATATAGAGATCAATATAAACACAGACTCCAAAATATGGTGTATATCAGTAATATTCAGACTCCATAATAAACAGATGGTGTTGTAATTGTTATATTCCTTCAATGTATAAAACAACTAATTGAGTAGATTCTTTTATTTTTTTATTGTCTCTTGAAGCTGTTTTTATTTAATTTTTTTTTTTCGATTACATTACGAGCTTGATTGTTCACAATCATTTTCAATCTTTAGAAATTAAAAAAAAAATCAAATCAGATTGTTGTAAAATAATTTCTCTCTCAGTTTTCCACGCAAATTCTTGAAATTGAAATCTTTTTAGAAAGGAAAAAAGTACAATAAAATGTACTTCAGTCATTTTGGGGAGTATGGGTATAACAAAATATTTATGGATATAAATATTTGTTATTGTTGCTTTTGAAGTTTTGCCAGGATTCAATTTATACTTGTCATATTGCCCTTTCCATCTCTGCCCTCTCTTTTTTTTTTTTTTTTTTTTTTTTTTTTCCTAGGATTAAAGTTTTGTTTCTGATTTGGCAGCTGTAGTGGATTTTTATTTAAAAAACATTTTTTTTAATAATCTGAAATTTATTTTGAGTACAAATTTTAATATTTTGTAGTCAAAAATTTTTTTTAACCATTAAAATCTCATCTCTATTTAAGAATTTCTTTCTTTTGATTTTTATTGTTTTAAAATGTCTTTTATCCATTAAATGAGAATTAAAAAAAATTTTTTTAATGGAGAAAATGTTTCAATTTGGAATTTTTTTTTTATAATACTCCAGTTTTAAGACCAAATATTTTTTTTGTGTCTCTTTAATTTCTAATCTATAATCATTTCTTGTGTAATGAATGACTAAGACCAACTTTTCACCTCAAAAACAATGTGTTGTTCATTATACATGTTTTTGAACACATTGAGACTTTCTATACTTCATTACATGCTCACAGATCAGGTAAAAACACCTTTTTTATAGCTGAAAATTAGGGTCCATTTATTAAATGAGTACATACAGTATAATACCAACGACTCTTGTGAAAAGAAAAGAAGTATTTGAGAAATCATTCAATACTGTTTAGATAATAGTGTTAACCAGCTCGATATCACGGATGAGACAAATAATCTTCAAAAGTCGTTATTCTACTTCCATAGACAAGATAACTCGTCTTAAGTTGTTGGTTGAGCTCTATGAACAAGATAACTAGTCTGAGTACGTCATTAAACAAAGAAACCAAACCAAACCAAACTAGTCTGAGTATGTCGTCAGTTCAGTGTGATGTAACTCCTAGAGAGAAGGAAGTCGATCAACTACTTGATAGTAATTTGGTATCCTAAAAAGTATACAGGTGTTCACCAATACTGTTATATAAATAGAATATTTCAAATTTTATAAACTTGTTAGTTTTTCTTTTTAGTTTTTCTTTTAATCATTTTATAAGAAAATGAATTTGCTTTTTGAGGTGTCACTTCAGATTTATAAGTATTTTATTGTTTTATAAGTACCTGCTGTGATTATAAATTTCTATTCTGTCCTTGACGAACTTTGTAATGTTTAGGAGATTTGTTTCAGAATTTCCCCCCTCCACCAAAAAAAAAAAAAAAATTCTTTCAATACTTGTAAAATATGATCGCAAAATGTATTTTAGAAGGAAAAAACACAGATTATTTAAAAAGTGTGCACAGTAATTGTCATGGTAGTAGTATTCTATATAGTAAATATTTGGGTCTGTGTTATTTTTATTTTTGTGACCACATCCATATGCTTATTTTTAATTTCAGGATGGATGAATAAATGTCCAACTCAAAAACCAACACTTGAAATGTTGAAGGTCTATGGCAATGGAGCTTTTTATCTAACTACTCGAGATTGCCCAGTCAGCTTGGGCTATAGAATACATCAACTGCTTCTCTGCAGAGGGTTAAGACCCCGCCAATGAATGCCTGATATGACTCTAAACAATCTGATAGTGAGGTTCCAGTAGTGCTGGAGTTTTTATGTATACAGTATACCCCTTCATTGCCATTGCTCCTAAGTCCACTCTGGCTTGGAGTGATAGCTCCTGAAAGAGTCCTATATATGGGTCAAATAGAACTGAACTGTGTACTTATGCTAAACTGAATTGTTTGAAATAGAACTGTTTTGACATTTAACTGTTGGTAAACAAAAACTTTACTTATACTGAACTGAATTGTTTGAAATTTAATTAGACCCAAAAAAGCTTGTTACACCATAAAACTAAATGACCAACCAACTCCCCATGAGGCCAGAATATGACACAAGGTCAGTTTAATGTGAGGTGCCCTGCTGGAAGCAAGCCTCTCACAGGGCACTTTCATAAATTGCTTAGATTCTATTGGCATTCTTCTTCCAGAGTATCTCAAGCCCCAGCCAATAAACCCAGCCCTTACCTCTTTTATTATCTATCACAAGTAATTAGATGAAAAATGTGTTTTAAGTGGCACATCATTGGAAGATGAGGGGTCATGACAACCCTCAATGGATTTTACCTCTGAAAATTTGTCTCTTAGGCTCAGAGTATTAATGTTAAGGTTGTGTTTATACTGCTTTGTCGAGATGTCTAAGGAGGTAAAAAAAAGATTTGAAGGAAATGACCCGAACTCTGGATCAGAATTTGGTGCTCTAGCATAACTCTCTCTTCTCTCTTGGGCCACACTAGTATGATTATCATTCCACACCTGATAATAAGCTGCAGGGGTCATCATTTTCACACTTGAGAAGGTCAGTATTCATCAAATATGGTGCTTGATATGCTTAGAGACTTTAAGGAATTGTCACAGAAACTATAGACTGCTATGTCAATGCACAAGGTCAGTATTTTAAGAGAGATGACAGCCAAATTTAGATAAAGAGTGAATAAAATTTATAAACAACTTTTTGAATGTCCTAACAAATTCTGAATAAATCCATTCCAAAAAACCTGTGGGCTTAGAATATGCTTATTGTATCCCTTGCAGAGGAGTAGCCCCCCTCTCCTCCTCCGGAAATGGATATCCACAGTATGACATTAAAATGCATCCGAAGGTGAGGCTCCACTTCTGGTGAGTGTGGAGTACCACTTCATTGTCATTACTCCCAGTTTCACTCTGACCCAGAGTGGTAGTATCTGTTAGGGTCTCATCTCTTGGTCAAATAAATCTGTTAGAAAATTATTTGTATTGGATAGGAATACTTAAAACCAAGCAAATTGTATTAAGAATAGTTACTTGATCCTGTAATTGGTTACTATGAATTATTATCAGTTACTCGAAACAAAAGATTATCATTAAATAGGTAAAGTTATTTAAAACCAAACAAACAAATATATATATATATATATATATATATATATATATATATACAGCTCATTGGCCCAGTGGGTAGAGTGTTTGCCAATGATCCGGGAGACCTGGGTTCAATCCCAGGTCACGTCATACCAAAGCCTTTAAAAATGGTACTTGATACCTCCTTGCTTAACACTCAGCAATATAAGGTACGTATCAAGGGTAAAGTGGAGCAATCCAGGGAAAAGAATAGCACCTTACTAGCTATTGAAAAAGAGCCTTCTGGTCGCCCTCGACTATCGTTGCCAACTTTACTTTACTATATATATATATATATATATATATATATATATATATATAACCATCATCAGGACAGGCACAGATTTCCTTGATACTCTCACCATCTATCTCTCTTGGCCATTGCATTTGGTAAGTCCTCTTGACAGAACTCAGTGTCCACACACAACTGTAAGTTTTTGCTGGTCTGCCAACATTAGTGTGTCCATGTGCTGGAGTCCATAGGAGAATGTCACTTGTTCGTCCTTGCTTCTCCAGCATGTCTTATGTGGATGGCTTGTAAGATGAGAGGTAAGTGGCTGTACAGCTGTTGTTTTGTAAGATGCTGTTCTCAGGATTTGCTCAAAACAGGATGCAGCATCTGTGCGTTGTTTCCATCTTGTTTCTTTTCTCCGAGCATTTTGTTAGTTTAATTGATGCAGCTATACAGTAGTACTGACTCAGCTACACATACACCAGTTCTTTAATTGCTTTATGATGAAAGCATTTAAATAAGCTAATGTGATAGTTTAAAAAATTACTTAATTAAAAATGAAAGGTTTTATATTTAAAAAATGTAATTTTTGCACATTTTCTTATAGTACAAGCATAATTACTGTCATTCAAAGAGATTCTCACTTCTGCTTGTTAATGTGTTTGAGATGGTTGTATCATTTTTATCATTAAGGGTTTTCAGACTATTGTCTTCATCTTTATTGTTATTTCCACAATGTTTCGACCGATATGTCCTCCAGCCTCCTTCAGATGTTTGTTGTTTAAATTTCTGAGACGAAGCTTGATGCTTTTTATCATTAAGGATTTTTGGACTATTGTCTTCATCTTTATTGTCATTTCCATGATGTTTCAGCCAATATGTCCTCCAGCCTTCTTCAGCCTTCTTGTCTCAGAAACTTAGACAACAAACACCTGAAGAAGGCCAGAGGACATATTGGCCGAAACATAGTGGAAATAACAATAAAGATGAAGACAATAGTCCGAAAACCCTTAAAGACACATTTTGTCTATAATTTTTAAGATCCTGATAAGTGTCTTGATTTCAGGTTTACATAACTTTGTAACCCTAAAAACTCTTTAAAAAAACTTTATACATGCAAGCAACTCCTGATGATGACCTATGTAAGGTCTGAAAGTGCTCGGGACAATTTTGGTAAATTCAGCCACCAATTCCAACCTGAAACCAAGACACTTATCAGGAAACTCGAAAGGATCTTAATAAAAGTATATATATATATATATATATATATATATATACACACACATAATATACTGTTGGTGTAGCATATTTATTGGTCTAATAAAGATTGTAAGAATATTTTGATCTGGCAATATTCTTCATTAGATCAATGGACTTGCTGTGCTGACATTTTATATCACTTTCCATATATGATATCAACTTTTTCAAACATCTTTAAAAACTTTCTAAAAAAAAGAAAAAGGAAAGCTTCTTTTTTTCTACAAAACCTTTTTCTCCTGATGATGACCTAAGGTCAAAATTAGTTGAGAACAATAAAAAAAAAAAAAATTAAAAGTAATATTCCTATTTATCTTATCACTTTTGTTCATCCTTAAATGAATAAATAAAATATATATCTATATCCATTGGATCTGAAGAAGTGTTGTATTGTATACTATGCGTATACAAATATACATGGGAACATAATAAACTGGTAATGATGACTTTGATAACGAACGACTACACTTCTTTATAAAAATATAAATCTCTCACACTTTATTTTCAAAAAGGTGATGTTTGTTGTGTGTGAGAAATGAGTGGAGACAAGGACGGACTGCTATATTGACCCAAGTTCTTCTCTCAACCATAGCAGCACTTCTTTCGCATCTTGGCTTGGGTTGCTCAACCGGGGGTCACTAAGGGCCCAAAGCTCTCAATTTGCAGCTGGCTCTCCCTTTGGCATCCTGTCTCCAACTGACTCGAACCGCCCAGGCACCTGATTATATTATTTTCTAATGCCCACCTGCTTCCACTGTTCTTCCGCTTATTTACACAGATACATCTCTTGATTGACGGCTCGGTTGAGGGTCAATATATAACAGAAGTTCCATTAAATTTTGAGTTATTGATTCATATCAATACTCATAGCAGGATGGAAATAAATCTATAATCCGAAAGTGACCGGATTTTAGTTTTTCTTAAAGGTGTGTGTGTATATATATATATATATATATATATAATACAATAGTATATGGTTGCCACTTGGTAGGTTAGTGGCAGACCAAATGCGCTATAATTTGGAGAGTGCTCAATATCTGTGATACATAGACAACTAATACAAAATATTATAACTTGCATATTGCAATTTAACGTATAACAACCATGACTGCTAGTATTGCATAATACATCATAGTATATAACTGGCCCATACACCATAGTATATAATACCAGCCCATTGGCTTAGTGGGTTGAATGTTTGCCAATGGCTCGGGAGATTGGGGTTCAGTCCCAAGTCGAGTCATACCAAAGACTCAAAAAATGGTACTTGATGCCATCTTGTTTAACACTCAGCATTATAAGGTACGGATCAAGGGTAAAGTAGAGCAATCCAGGGAAAGGAGTCGCACCCTCCCCTACACTTCGGTGTAGTGGCTATTGAAAAAGGAGCCTTTGAGTTGACCTCGACTATGGTGACCAACTTTACTGACTTATATAACTATACCATGTCTCTTAACACCACGATGTTACCACCTCACCTCTTATTCTTACATTTTAGATCCAGCCTCCATTTTCATCTCTTATACTTACAAGTTAAAACAAAAGTTCATTTTCTTCATAATGGGATTAAATAATAAAGACACTACACACAATAAAAAAATTTATTTGTCCAAATTCTCAAACATCTCTTGACTTCTGCCACCTTTTGCTACACATCTCTACCCATAGACTCATGAGACAACCTCAAATCTGCCACACGATGCATATATCATCATTCACACACACACACACACACTAACAATCGGGGGTGTGCTCGTGTAATGGTTAAAGTTCTGGACTGCAGAATTGTAGTAAGCAAGTTCGAACTCCAGTCACGTTATTGCATTCACTTTCGGGCAAATACCCTTGAGAAAGGTATGAACCCCCTTATCCTCCCAGCTATGGGTTAAATAGTACCACCACTGTTCTTCTAGGAGAATGGCTTTGGCATTAAATAACCTACAAAGGTTGATATGCCATTAAAAAACAAAGAAACCAAAGAAAGAAAGAAACACTATCAATCATATATACGATCACACACAATAATATGCAAATATAATCTATACACACTCACTCACACACACACACACACAAGACTTATACGCAACTCTAATGTAAAAATTCTTTTGATTATATCTTTCTTTTTCTGTCTGATGATTGTTTTATAAGGATGGCATGAAACCAGTGGTTGCAGGTAAGCATCCATGGTATTAGATGTATATAAAAACATATATTTATCATTTTATATATATATATAGTAATAGTTTATAGTTATTAGCTTACTTGGGGAGTTAATTGTGGACCAAATTTTGTTGTGTTATTAAATAGTGCTCAATATCAATGATAGAGCTTTATATATATATAACAACAGTATATGGTTTTCACTATCTCACTGGGTGTGTTGGTGGGAGACCAGATACAGTATAATTTGGAGAGTGCTCAATATCTGTGATAGAGCGATTATATTAGTTTTTATATATATATTTAATAGCATGGATGCTTATTTGTAAAGATGGCATCAAACCAGTGGTTGCAGAAAAGGATCCATGCTATTGAATATATATAAAAACTAATATATATATATATATTATAGATATATATATTTATATATTACATGGTGGTGTCTTTGACCCTGGGTTTAAGGCTTTACACATTCATTATGTGTATATATGTATGCGTGAGCAACTGCACATACACATAGTGACATTCAAATGCACACAAACTTAGGTACACATACACACAAACAAAATCTTCCTTTCACTCTGCTTGATGAATGCATAAAGCATGAAACCCAGGGTCACAGACACCACCATGTAATATATATATGTTGAAATGATATACTCTGGTGAATCTGACAAGATAATAGAAATAAGTGGAAAATAATCAAACACCAAGGTTTAGTAGTAGTGATATTTCATTTTTTTTTTATTCCAAGAACTTCTGACTAAACATTTTTTTTAGTTTTTCTACATTTAAGAAAATAGATAAAATAACATTATTTTATCTAATTTCCTACTACTAAACCTTTGTAAGTGTTTGATTTTTCCATCTTTTCACTTATTTTTATTACATATATATATATATATATATATATATATATATATATATATATAAGAAATTCATAACAGCTGTTCATGGCTTAATATATACCTGGTTATGTATATATATTTACAAAACTCTTTCAAAAGTTCTAAGGTTTAACCAGATTTTAGATTTATTTTATACCTCTCACCTTCATATGGGTACCACTTGCACAGAAATTAAAACAGAAATCTGAATTAGTTTTTTCTAGTTTTATAAGAAGTGGTTGTATGTTCTCACAGCAAAAATGTTCAGTTTCAGCTTTTCTGTGTGGATGAGGCTTAGATCTCTTTGAAGGACCCCCACCATACATATATTCGACTCACCAGATCTCAATCTGATAGAGAATCTGTTGAATATTATGAAAAGAAAAATCACACCATTAAAAATTATCACCATAGATCATTTGCCAAAAATCAATGAAGACAATTTAGGCACGAGAAGTTAAGGATTGAATAAAAGACCGGCAGCATCAACGTCTTAAAACAAATTCTTGTGAATTCTAATGCTTTAGTTTAATAAATATTTCTTGTCTCATAAGTTTCTGAACACAAGACAATGCCATATTATTAAATTAAAAAAAAAAAGTTTCTGATGTTGATGGCAAGAAATTTGAATGCTTCTTCCAAAAGTGAAAGTTTTAGAACCCACTCGTTCAACAATAGTCTTGCCTCGTTGGCTGGGGCTCTAGAATACTCCCAACGAGTGTCCTGATATGACACTAAACAATCTGATGGTGAGGTCCCAGTGATGCTGGAGCTTTGGGAAATGCGGAGTACCCCTTCATTGCCATTGCTCCCAGGTCCACTCTGGCCTGGCGTGGTAGCACCTGATAGGGCCTTATCTATGGGTTAAATAGAACTAATGGCATACTTATGCTAAACTGAATCTTGATTAAACTGAATTACTTGAAATAGAAATGTTTTTAACAAACCATACTTATATTTAAACTGCGTGCTTATGCTGTACTGAATTATTTGAAATAGAACTGTTTTTGACACTGAAACTGTACTTACACTAAACTGAATTGTTATATATAACTGCTTGAATAAACTGAATAGTTGGAAATAGAAATGTTTTTGACAAACTGTGTACTCATGCTAAACTGAATTGTTTTAAACAGAACTGATTATTTACATAAAAATGGATTTGGCATTAAATAACCTACAAAGGTTGATATGCCATAAAACCAAAACAAATCAACAATAATCCTTTTTGTCTCCTTGCCTTATTCTTTTAGTAGTTTACTCTTTCTAAAAAGCATCCACAAACAAATGAGAATTTTAAAAAAGAAAATCTTTGAACCATTACAAAGTAGCAGGAATTCTCTGAAAATTCACTCTAACTGAATACTTTGATTATCTAGCAAATGATAGAAAATAACTGCCATTATGACATGTCACTTGGAGACATATAGGCTTTATATATATATATATAATAACAGTGTTGATGATGTTTTGTTCCTTAGCTATAGTCACCTACACATACAGAAATAAAATAATGTAGCAAAAAATAAGATACACCGACGAATTCATATCCAGTTAAAACAACGCGCTGCATTTGTACCTTCACTTACACCCACACATACACACAATAATACGCAACTATAACCCACACATACACTCACACACTTACAATCACACATAAAGATTCCTTCAAAATCCCAACGTTTTTTTTACTGTACTTTTTTGATTTTCGATTCATTTCATTTACTTAACTGCCTGATGATTGTTGTTTTACAAAAAAATCCATGAAACCCAGGGGTTGCAGTCTTAATTCCATGAATTATATATATATATATATATATAAGTAAAATTGATAACAAGGTAATCCAAATAGAAGGAGAGATTTATTGAGAAAGAAGTCAACACCATAGTGTTTCGGTTCTAATGAACCATCATCAGGGCTATGAGGGATGATATTAGTGATGTTAAATCAATGATGGATGTTTAGAAATACAAAATACAAAAACCTTGGGAAAATTTGTAAAACTATTTGTATAATAATTAGAGAATCTAATTAAACACTGGTTGTAGAAAAGGATCCATACTATTAAACATATATAAAAACTAATATATATTTTTTTTGTGTTATATATATATATGTATATATATATATATATATTATTTTTCTTTATATATTGTCAGATTACACTCCATTATTTACTTCAGTGTATATATACACACACACACACACACATCTATAGGTGATATGTCCGTTTTTCTGATTTCTACATAAATTCTTTTTCCTAAACTACTACTTCTCCCCTTAAACAAGTTTCATATTAACTTACAATATAACTTGACAAAGGTAGCAATTTTGTTCCAAATGTGGTTGGCTAATTTGCATATTTTGCTAAAAAAATTGCTCATTGAAATATTAATAATAATAATGACAATAATAATAATTTGTGATAAGTTCCCTAATTGAGTTAATATCAACTGGAATTCAGTATCCAAAATAACCTAATTCGTCTCGTACTTTAAAATAAATTACCTGTTTTTATTACTCTTCCAGCGCTTTGCATAAATAGAGCCAGACGAAAGGGCCCTCACAATTTTTTATTTTTTAGAATGGTTTTGTCTCCCTTTTACTGATGATTCCTCTAATCTTTTGTCTTTATATATATATATATATATATATATATATATATATATATATATATATATATCTACACACAGAAGATGCAGCAGAAATATCTCCCACATTTTAAACTGTTATCTGTGTGGTGCAAGTGAACTTAGGCAAATGGTAAGGGTAGCTTTTTTCTTTATTTTTTTCCTTTCCTCTACTATTATTCATTAATAGAAAACAGAACTAAATGAAGACAAAATGCAAATTTCAAAATTGGGATGTGGATATCATTTTGGCACTTAACATCTGAAATAGCAAATTAATAATTTCTTGACAAACCAACAAGCTCAGACCATATAAATTCACTCATTTCTTGTCGACTGAATCTAATATCAAATAGCTGTAGAAGGGTATAGGATATCTGAACTTCTTTCAAATTTGTTTCAAATTTAAATTTGAGTTACTTTATTATGGTAAAATTTAGAAATAAATTTAGTCCGTAAAGAGTTAGCATTTTTTTTAGCATTGAATGTGATATCAAAGAAGAATAGTTTTCATTATGACATGAGAGTTTCCATTCTTGCAATGGAATAAGGGAAAATTGTTATGGAATAGCTGAGGGATTTCAGTTCATGCCTTTGAGTTTAGTTAGGCGAAACATTGAGGCAGGTGTTAACGCAGACGCGCGCGGGCGGATGGAGGTGTCACTCAGATATCATAATAGTCCGAGACGAAACGCGGTGACAGGGTGCGGGTGACGTCACGCACCGGAAGCGCGCGGAGGTTTGTGTGAGAATTTGAAAAGAGAGTCGGGTACTAGACGCCAAACAAGAAGGATCGACTTCTGGAGCTCACAGACGCGAGGCGAACTTTCGCCCTATGTGGGGGGGGGCGCTCGCGTTAGGGGCCAAATGAATAAGACAGTATAGAAGATTGTGTCTCTCCTCCTTATGTCGAAACCTTTGACTCAAAGTTAATAAAAAGGTTTCGTATCTGAACAAGAAGTCGTTACGTGTTTTCGAATTTCGAGATCCATATGTTCTATCGTAATCAGCATTCGATGTCCATTTTACCCATTTCGCACATGGCCATATTCGTGTATATGGCTAATGTACAAATATTATTACCATAATTTGCAGCATACTAGTCAATCTGGCATATAATAAGTCAACGTCAAGATTTTTAGCTTAAAATTCTATACCGGCTGTATGGGTCCACCCTGAAATATACAGTAGGCAACTGGTAGGCCAAACCTTATCCAGTAGTCCTAAATAAGAAGGGGCTTTGATAACCAGTGACAAAAGCGTATAATAAATTTATTGGAGTTTAATTTTATAAATGTATATAAGTAAATACTGTTAATATTAAATTGCGATATTTTAGAATCAAGGTTTTAATCATCAATAAAACAACCTTCAAGTAATCTTCATTTAAAATGTTGTGCCATATATGTTCAGTATTAATACCAATGTGTGTATATTTAATAAATTCCTGTTATGTCTCATGAAACTGTCATAACTCCAATAGCGAAGGATGTACGTAATTTTTCTCTGAAATCAGAATTCCATCAACCATATAGGAAACATGCAAATCTTACATCTTAGAGTTTATATTTATTTAAATTCATAATATATTGAGTGATCATAAAATTATATAGATAAACAATAGACTGTAGTTGTCTGACTGGTCGCCTAGGTGTTGTGATGTTTATTAATGTTTAATTAATGTTTACCATCAGTGCATCAGCTGTTGGAAACAGCATTAATATAATCCTTCATTTGTATTACAGTTTTATTATATCATATCAATCTCTGTGTTCATTTGTAAAATATATTAACCAAACATGATTTAAAATTGGAGATGGTTGTAGCTGTCTGCTTGAGTTATGGTAAGGGGCGTATATCGATTGTTACGAGTACTGTCCCACAGATTGACCACTCTGTAGTAAAAATTTGGATTTTAGCCCTGCCGTATAAGTCGACACCTAATTTTGTAAAGATTATTTCCAGGCTTAAAGGTTGACTTGTATGCTGCAATTAACAGTAGTTTTTATTTTTCCGTTTGTTGTTATACAAAAAAGAATAAAGATGGATTAGAAACTAAATTGTTTTGTGTATTATTTATTGAATAAATTAAAATGTCTTTTCTTGTCTCTTTTCTTTCTCTTCTTTCCTTCCTTCCTTTTTCTTTTTTCTTTTTCTTTATACATTTTTTCTTGTTTTGTTTTTCTCTTCTCTTTTTTAATTATTCCTTTCTTTTTCTTTCCTTTCTTTCTTTTTCTTTTTACTTTTTTTCTTATTTTTCTTTTCTCGTTTTTTTTAATTTTTCCTTTCTTTTCCTTTTCCTTTCATTCTTTTTCTTTTTACTTTTTTCTTATTTTTCTTTTCTCTTTTTTAAATTTTTCCTTTCTTTTTCTTTTTCTTTCCTTTCTTTCTTTTTCTTTTTACTTTTCATATTTTTCTTTTCTCTTTTTTTAATTTTTCCTTTTTTTTCTTTTTCCTTTTCTTTTTTCTTATTTTTCTTTTCTCGTTTTTTAAAATTTTTCCTTTCTTTTTCTTTCTTTTTTTTTCTTATTTTTCTTTTCTCTTTTTAAATTTTTCCTTTCTTTTTCTTTCTTTTTTTTTTCTTATTTTTCTTTTCTCTTTTTAAATTTTTCCTTTCTTTTTCTTTTATTTCCTTTCTTTCTTTTTCTTTTTTAAAAATTTTTCCTTTCTTTTCCTTTTCTTTCCTTTCTTTCTTTTTCTTTTTACTTTTCTTTTTTCTTATTTTTCTTTTCTCTTTTTTAATTTTTCCTTTCTTTTTCTTTTCTTTTTTCCTTTTTCTTTTTACTTTTCTTTTTTCTTATTATTCTTTTCTCTTTTTTCTTACTTTGTCCTTTCTTTTTCCTCTTCCTTCATTCTTTCTTTATTCTTGTTTTTTTTCTTTCCTTTTTCTTTCTGTTCTTTTCTTATTTTATTTCTTTTCCTTTTTCTTTTTACTTTCCTTTTTATTTCTTCTTCTCTCTTTTTCATTCTTTCTTTTCTACCTTTTTCTTTTCTTTTCTCTTTTTCCTTTCTTTTTCTTTGTCTTTTTTCTTTTTCGTTGTTCCTTTCTTTTCTTCCTTTTTCTTTTTTTTCTTCCTTTTTCTTCTTTGTTTGTTCTTCTCTTTTCTTTCTTTGTTCATTTCTTTTGTTTCTTTGTTAATAAACCAATGAAACACTTAATAAACTTATGGAAGATAGAAACTAAGTTGAATTTTCTACTTTCCATCAAGAATAATTATCAGAGCTTAGATGGTTAGGGCTGTAAATACGAGGATCATTAAATAAGTTTCCAGACTTTTTTTGTATGGGTACTTTTATTGATAGTACACACATGAAACTCTAGTCCCCTTCGAAGTAATCTCCTCCAGCTGCAATGCACTTGTACTGTTCCAACAACTTCTGGAAGGTCCCATGGAAGTCCTCTTCTGTGATCATGTCAATGACCCTCGTCACAGCTTCTTTCATCTCCTCAATTGTCTCATAATGACAGCCTCTGAGCTTAGGGAATAACCAAAAGTCACAGGGAGCAAAGTCTGGACTATATGGAGGGTGAGCAACTGTCTTGATGCCCATCTTGGTCAAATAGTCTGTGACAAGGATGGAGTTGTGGACTGGTGTATTGTCTAGGTGTATTGCCACTGACCCGATTTGAAGAGTGCTGGCATCTTCCGACGGAATCTCTTCCCGAGCTCCCTTAAAACCTCAACATACTAACCCTAACCTTTTAGCCAATCAACTCTGGTGTATTGACTTCCTTACTCCTCCCACACTTCTCATCATCCCTCATAGACTCCCTGCCTTCCTTGAATCTCTTATGCCACTCAAAAACTCATGCTCGATGCTCGATTCATGCAAGATGGTCTGAAAGCAGTCTGAAGCATTCCATACATTGTTTCTATGGCATTTTTTTCCAAGTTTAAAACAGAATTTTATTGCATATCATTCTTCTAAAGTGTCCTCACGTCCAGATTGCATTTTTGAAATTCACCAGCTGTGACAATCAGGCTTTAGTAGGGTGCATTCCAATTGCTGCTGTAGCTGTTCATTTGAACCTGAAATCATAAGAATTGGTCAGTCATCTCATAAGATGTATAGCTATAACATAGTGAATTTTTAAGAGTCTACGACAATTTTAAATGCCTGTATAAAAAAAAGTCTGGAAACTTATTGAAGATACCATGTGTATACCAATTGTATCTCTGCTGAGGGTAAGACCCACCCAACTCCCAGCGATTATTCTGGATATGACACTAAACAATCTAATGGTGAAGGTCTAGTCTTGGAGCTTTTGGGAAATTGGGAGTACTCCTAGGTCAACTGATCCAGTGAGGTAGCACCTGATATGGTTGCATCTATCTGTCAAATAGAACTGTATGAAATTTAAACTATGTGAACAAATGACTGATGTTTGAGTTGTTAGTGCTATATAACAATACTTGTAACCATTTAACTGTGTGCAAACAAATAAGTAATATTAGTATTACATAGCAATACTTGGAACTATTTAACTGTGTGAAAATGAATGGTGTTTAATAGAATAATTAGTGTTTGATAGCAATAACTGAAACCCTTTTAGTGGTATCAGTTCAAAAGTGACTGTAATAGGATGACTGGGTTTGTAGGGGGTGCATATAATTGTTTAGTAAATATTTTTGATCCCCAATCTTGTAGGAGTACATGTAATTTGGTGGATATGTTACTCTCCAACTTGTAGTGGTATGTTGTTGGTGTCACGTGGTCTCCCACTGAGAGAAGAGAAATAAGGAATTTCCACTACCCCCCGTGTTGGAATTAGCCAAAGATTGACCGTTAAAAGACAAATAAAGGTCAACTTCGGCCGGCCGTTGAAGGAAGAAAAAAAAAGTGGGTCAGGCTATCTGTACTCCGTGACCTCACTCGGGTCGCCTGACAGGGGAAGGAAGAAGGTACTATTTACCAACCCCTCCGCTCGGGCAGGATATGACACAAGGTCAACTTTTAAGCGGAGTTTAACAGGTTTTGAATTCAGAGTTTTCCTTCTCCTAGACTAGTTGCCTCACCAAGGCTGAAGAACCTAGTCCGTCCTACTATTTACCCATAGCTGGAGGGAGAATAAGGGGGTTCATACCTTTCCCAAGGGTATTTGCCCGAAAGTGAACGTAATAGCGCGACTGGAGTACGAACTCGCGTACTACGATTCCGCAGTTCATCGCTTTAACCATTACACAACGAGGACAAGAAAGTAGAAGCTAAATGATTGGCTAGAACCTTAAAACGAAAGTGGCACCTTTGTTTTGTCGGCGGAAATAGGGGAAAAGAAAATCAGTTTTGGAACAGAGGTCGTCGTGAACAGATGAGGACGAATCTCGCGCCAAACTCCGGGTAAGGAAAGCGGAAAGAATCTTGGACAAGAAGAGGAACTTAATGCCTTCAAGCCAGAGCAATACGCATAAATTCCGTCAACCTGTAAAAGAGAAAATACTCTCCGAAGGAGCCCATCGAAAAGATAAGTAAACATTAAGACTGTTTCTCCCATCACCCAATTACTCTCTCTCTCTCTCTCTCTCTCTCTCTCTCAATTTAAAGAAAGACTAAAGGAAAGGAAAAAAGTAAGAAAGACATTTATAATCATGTATTATCCGCTGATAATATAACCAACATGTTGAATATGTGCGTCTGCGTGTGTATTAAAAAGATTGTTATATTCTAATGTTCCCACGTGTTGAATTTTTTTCATTTGTGTCGTCAACTATCAAAAAGTTGCTATTTCATGTATCTTTTTCAGCTTCTTCCGCCTTATGTTATTCTCGCTTAAATTGTCCTATGAATTCCTTTAAAAATATTATACGGGAAACCGGAGTTGTCGACTACTATAATTAATATTATTACATCTAAACCTAGTCTATATCTTCCATAAATCTAGGGGTGGAAGAACTAGTGGCCTTGGTGGGTGTGTGTGTGTAGTGTGAAATTAGGAAACCCCTTGCCAACAGCGGTCAGTCTAGCCCTAAATTAACCCCCACATAATATGCCAGTTCCTATATGCCCGAGAAAGGACTCTGAACAAAGGCTTATTCTATGAGGGATCAAGTGCCAGACCACCCCGTCTTCACACGTGCGGAAAAAATAAACTCCCCGTTTGGTGATGACAATATTTAAATGCACTAGTTCTCATACGCTTTTAAATGGTTGTTCACCCGGGGATCCTTTTATTCTAATTTGCCGTCACATTGGTGTTTATTTATTATTTTCCTCACCATTTAAGTTTGGTTGATATTTGGGAAAAGCAAACGAAGTAAAAACTGTGTGAAACGACTCATACAAAAAACACATATAAAACAAAGCAATATAAACAAATTCAAATTTATATATCAACAATACATTCAATGAAATATTTTGAAACATTATTTGTGTTCTAATACTGTTCGTTAAATATTCCTCTGTGTGTGTGTGTGTGTGTGTAACTAACACTAATCCTACAAAATAAAGACTAAATAACAAAAGTGTCCTATGTTTGTTGACTAAGTATTTCTATTGTTTGTTTCTTTCTGTGGTTTGACGAAATTTCTGTTTTCAAGGCTGGAAAAAGTCTCACCGAAAAAGTATAACAAGGAAGAGAATGGTTGCATGGAGTATACATTTTTGTGGCAGTTGACTGCTGGAAGTCAAATGTAAAAAGAGGAAGAGTATGTTGACTCTTTTAGTCGAAATGGAGAGGGTGAGAGTGTTCCCTCTGGAAGTCACAATGGAAAAAGAATGAGTATTGGAAGATGAGAGTATTTACAGACAATCCTTGTCATGCATTAGGCTCCAAAAACGCAGAACGAAATTGAAGTTGCGGGCATAGTTGTGAGCACTAACCACGTGGTTTTCCTGGCCAATAGGTTTCCGAGACTGATTAGTTTACCGACGTCTGCCATCTTTGTTTCGGGAACAAGTGGCATTACGGCCATTTTAAAATATAGGAGTGTAAATCCTATAAGTTTGAACTAGCTTACTTCATGGTAGTAGTCTAGTACTTTAGCCATTATGCCACAGGGGACTCCCCCCTCCCTACCCAGGAAAATTGACAGTGGATCAACACAGTATGTAGAAACAATAGCAATACTATGTATTGTATGTAATATCTATTATCTATATCATCCAAGCATTTTTTTGTAATTTTTTTTTCATCATACAACGTGTGAAAGCACGTGCGATACTCTGACCTCATCAGCCGGCAAAAAAACTGTGTTATCACCCTGGTTGGTGGCTGATGAGGACAGAGTATCGCACGTGCTTTTACACGTTGTAAGACGAAAAAAAATTATCCAAGCATTTTTTGTAATGGCCACGTGTTTTGATTTGTGTGTGGCTCCACTATAACTCCCACTAAAAAATGACTCCATATCAAATCTGGTTTCCCAGTCGGCTGGTGGTGTAGAATACACCGACTGCACCTATGCAGAGGGGTAGGACCCCCTACCCCAATGAGTGTCCTGGATATGACACTAAACAATCTGATGGTGAGGTTCCACTGAGACTGGAGCTTTGGGGAATGCGGTGTACTCCTTTATTGCCATTGCTCCCAGGTCCACTCTGGCCCGGAGTGGTAGCACCTGATAAGGGTCATATTTATAGGTTAAATAGAACTAAACCGTGCTTCCTTCACTATACTGGTTTTTTGCATTTAAACTGCATATTTATGCTAAACTGAATTGTTTGAAATAGAACTATTTTCATAAAAATGGATTTGGCGTTAAATAACCTACAAAGGTTGATATACCATAAAACCCAAACAACCAATCAAATCTGGGTTGGTGGGAAGTCGGATAAATATTGCCTATTATCTTTTACTTTTTACATTTTGTCTTTTATCTTTTTTATTCATTCATTCATTGTTGATGACTGGGTCGTTAAGAGAAAAAAGTTACAAAATTTCCCCTGACGGAATAAACTGCTTTATATATAGATATGTTTTACTGTGTCCTTGTATTCAAGGGACTCAGTGGGCCTTGTATCAGACATTGGCTATTTTTGAAGATTGTTAGTATAACAGGACATATATATTTTTAATCTTGAATTTGTTGGCAGACATGTTTTAAAATTTTCTTTAAATCATTTTTTGAAGTTGACAGTTTTATTGAAAAATTAACAGTAAAATTTGTGTGCAAATTTATCATTGAAATTGTTGTGTAAACTTAAAAATGGCTTTCTAGCTCAGATATATGGTAATTTAAAACAAAATATCCCAAGGATTTCAAGAAATGTTCTGATAGGTTTAGTGATATATTTTTATGGCTATTTCGGTAAAATATTACCTTAAAATCAGATTCTAAGGTAACACTCCAGAAAAATGACTAGTTTTGGAGGTAAAAAATACTGAAATATTTTCAGTGTATCTGGAAATATGAAAATGCTGAGGTAGACTATACATATATATATATATATATATATATATATATATATATCATATTTACCAACCTCTCCGCTCAGGTAGGATATGACACAAGGTCAATTTTTAAGCGGAGTTTAACAGGTTTGAATTCAGAGTTTTCCTTCTCCTAGACTAGTTGTCTCACCAAGGCTGAAGAACTTAGTCTGTCCTACTATTTACCCATAGCTGGAGGAAGAATAATTGGATTCATACCTTTCCCAATGTCCTATGTGAAATGCAATCAGTCTCGTCCAGGATTTGAACTCGTGTCGCCGTGTCCATTTCCTATGATGATAACCATTACATCACGGGCACCTCCTTTATATATTATATACATATATATATATATATATATTCTAAAACAAGGACCTACATGTTATCTCTTTAAAGTAATTCCATTCAGTTCTGCCTCAGCTATTTAGAAAGGATCCAAAATCAAATTTTCTTTAAATTGTTAATATTTTGTAACCAAAATTGATTTTTTTCCAGCGTAAATATCAGATACATGACATGGATAATTCAATTATTAGAAGCAAAAGTCCGAGTCAGACTGCATGTATTCATTTCATTTAGTTTGATACTGCCATCAGCTATAATTACTCCTTCAAAGTCTGTTTTTTTATGCAATTTTTGGTATTTTTGGATATTTCTGTGTATCAAAAGTCTGATATATATTAAATTCATTTAGATGTCATAAATGGATTTCTGTTGAAATTCTGGCCCATAAACATCCACATTGGATGTTTTATTATCTTTTTTGACAAATTATCAATGTTCAATCTAAATGTCCACAAAACTGCCACTTTAACTCCCCTCCACCACTGTGTATTGGTGTACTATTCATAGTGACCCTTGAACCCTGACCTCTGTAAGGTTCCAACTTTTAAACCTTGATTCAGCAGATAGAAATGACCTATTGATTCAAGGGGTATGTAGAGCAAATGATCCCCCATGTTTTTTTCCTATTTAGTCTTCTATAACTTGGAACTATAGTAGAGTGGTTAGTTTAAGATTTAACGGCGTGAGAAATGAAATTGGCAGACAGAGTTCAAACTTAAACGTGGTGACAGTTTGTTTTCAATCCACTCTACAGCATGAGTCTACGTCTCCCTGAATCTTTGGGTAAATAGTTCAGAGCCTTTTAGCTACAAGTTTGTTAGATGGAGACACACTTAGCATAACGGTTATTATCGTCAGAAATAAAACCAGTGACTTGGGTTCAAACCCCAGACAAGGCTGTTTGGATTTTACTTTCTACTAATGCTTTTAAGAAAGGCATGAATCCATGTGTTTTATTCCCAGGGAAATAGAAGGATAGACTGGTTTTTAAACTTGGTCATAGCACCATTTGTGATGATACCCCAGGCAGGGGGGGAGTATTCATATATCAAACAAAAAAAAAGAACAAAAGACAAAGGGAGGAAGAAAAGACATAGCAACGAACTTGAGACAGCAAAACAATAAGAAAGGGGAATCTGGCACATTTCTGGTACACTGTATGTGTGTGTGTGTATGTGGGGGGGTTATCATAAGTACCTTGTGAAAATCCTTAAAGCTATCAAAAATGCTAACACATCCCCATGTCTACAGGCCAACTGTCCCATCTTCACTAGCCAATGTGCTGATTCTGTCATCCCAACTCTCACTGATTGACGTCCTCGCTGCTCCTATGCTGACTTCTGACTGACCAACTCCCTTAGTCTTCTACACCCGCACTTTACATTTTGGGTTTTCACGCTAATTCGTGGTGACACATCTCTTTGCATCAAGACTCATCATCATATCGCGCTGGTAGCACAGATATCCCTGACCCTCTCTCGCCACTCCTCCCTATCGTTCATCCCCCTAGGTAGGTCTTTAGGACAACATCCCGTATCCTCGCATAGCTGCTGAATGTATGTTCGTGCTGGTCGTCTTGCTTTTGCACGGCCATGTGTGGGGGTCCATAAGAGTACATCTCTTATGAGTTCGTCCCTGCTTCTCCAGCAGTGTCCTGCATGTCTGGTTCGTCTAACTTGAATGGTTTTCGTGATAGGGGGCAGGTGGCCGTACAGTTGGTGTCTTGTGGGGTGTTGCCGCCAGTACTTGTTCAAGATTGCTCGCAGCATTCTTGTGTAATTGCCGTCTAGCTTCTTCTCCAGCCGTTTTGTTAGCGTCCATGTAGTGCATCCATATAGCAGTATCGATGTGACTGCTACCTGGAAGAAACTGCGTTTCATTTTATCGGTTAGGTCTGATTTCCATATAATCGATAGCCTATTGATAGCTGTCCATGCTTTCGCTAACCTCGTTTTGATGTCCTTTTCGGTTGATTCGACGCTGCTTCCTAGGTAAGTGAATTTGTCTACAAGTTTAAGAGGGGTTCCTTCTAGAGTGGAGATGTCACCTGTTTGATTATAGCACATATATTCCGTTTTGTGTGCATTAACATAGAGGCCTATGCTTGCTGCTGCTCGTTCCAAACTATGCAGTAGTATTTTGGCTTGATCAGGTGTATTTGCCAGTATCGCTATGTCATCGGCGTAGTCGGCGTCGGTAATTGTTGTTGACTACACATGAGCAATTCACACAAAGAAATTTCCCTAAGATAATTTGGTGCCATCCAAAGATGCTAAAGATAAAATCATTTTGACTTGGATATCTATCCACAGACACACACACATACATCCATAATTATATTTCTTCCTGTCATGCAGTCTTCTCAAACTTTAAAATAAATTACCCGTTTTTATATTATTCTTCTGGCATTTTGCACGAATAGAGCCAGACGAAAGGGCCTTCACAATATTTTATTTCTTAAAATGGTTTTGTCTCCCTTTTACTGATGATTCCGTTAATCTTTTGTCTTTATAAATTTTCGAGTACCACTAGTTCAATTGAGCTCTCTGGTAGCTGGTAGGGTATGAAAAAATGTAAACAAAGGCTGCTGCTGCTGTTTGCTAAATATAAAATACCTAAAAATTCCCTTAGCCAACGTAGTCCGCTTGTGGCCGTATGGTCTGAAGCCTTAGTCTCTTGTAGAGTTGGACGGGTTTCGATTCCGGCTTCGAGCGTCCTGCGTGTCAAGCCACACTGAAGAGTTCTGATAGAACGAAACAGTCTGTCTGTGGATGACTAAATATATATATATATGAATATACATTGTGCCACATATTAACTATTGTATGTTATTTAATGCCAAATCCACTTTATACATGTATATTAAATATATATATGATTTGTTAACACATTTTGTGGATAACATTCTAAAACGAACCTGAGTTCTTTTTTTTTTTTTTACACACAGTTAAATAGTTTCAAGTATTGCTATATGGTGTTTGTCCATTGGATCCGATGATGACGTGATAAGTTGCAAAACTGACCTGTGAGTGAAAGTTTTATAGTGAGAAGACCGGTGCACAGGGGTAATCCCACTCTCTCGGCCTGGGAAGTCTTGATCCAGTGGAACGAAGAACCGTTACGACAGGAGACTGCCAGGCTGCAGTGGATGACCAGGACTCCTTTGGGTGCCACGTCCTGCTCTAGGCGCTCCAACGACACTTGCTGCCACTGCCTTCACAACTTTTGGCTCTTCAGGTGAACTCTTCCGCTTGTTCCGCCGGGAGTCAGGCTTTGCATGCAGTAGGGCTGACACTGCCCAATTCAAACTCACGAAGGGTTTGAGACCCGTCAGTTACCCTCACCTGGTTTAGCAAGCTCGCCAAAGCTAGTACCCAGGGTGTGGCCGCCGTTGCATGAGTGTCAGTGGCAGATGAGCTGTCCTAAAAGGACATGGCGAACCCCCTTACCAAAGGTACTGACCACTTCCTGAACACCCCATACACCTGACATACAATATATATATATATATATATATATATATAATCAATTCATGCGTTCTGAAATCAAAGAAGTACGGCGTGTCATTTTGAAGCTCAATCAAAAAACAAAAACGTTAACCTTTGTAAACAGAATCTAATATATCATTTTATATTCTGAATACAGTATAATTGTTAAAAAAATCATACATTAAAATTACTTAGAATGTTAAAGAAATTAGAATAGTTTATTTTTTCTTAACTAATTTAACCGTAATCATATTTCACATTTCAAACACAGTACAATCACGAAAGATAACATGGAAAAAAAAAAAAAAAAAAAAAAAAAAAGAAGGATATATCTATTATTTAGTGAAGTACTTATTTATTCAATAATACATTTTGACATAACGAAACATTTTAGTTCCACTTTGAATCCAAAATAAACTAATAAACACAAGCAACACGAACAGATCTTCCGTGTGAATTTCAAATCAAGTTATTAAATATTATATGAATAAAACTACATTTAATGAATTTATAATGCTAAAGATAATTATATTAATGAATTAAATTTGAATGACGTGTATTAGAAAAAAAGAAAGAAAAGAAACTACATTAAATTTATACATTAAATATTAAATTATACATCAAAATTATATTTTATGAATGTTAAAATATATCAAATACAATAAATCTATACTAGATTCATAAAATAAGGCATTGAAATTACAATCGAAATTATTAATTATCATATAAACCCCTAATATTTACTTTAAAATTTTAAAAAAATACGATGAATATTCACATTAAAAACTGTTATATTGAGAATTACATTAGAAAAAATCCGTTTTACGGAGCTTCGAAAAAACACGTCATACCTCTCTTAAGAAACGCCTGGAATTGCTATATAACAGTCACAATTCAACATCAATTATTTGTTTGCACATAGTTTGTTCTATTTGACCCATAGATAGGACCTTATCAGAGTCAGAGTGGACCTGGGAGCAGTAGCAATGAAGGGGGTACTCCACATTTCCCAAATCTCCAAGGCTGGAGCCTCGCCATCAGATGGTTTAGCGTCATATACAGGACACTCTTTGGGGTGTGGTCTTACCCCCTTCTGCTGAGATGCAGTTGGTGTATTCTACAGTGCAACCAGTTTAGGAGAAGGAAAATTCTGAATTCAAACTAACTTTACTCTGCTTAAAAATTGACCCAAGTCACATCCTTCCCATGGCAGAGGGTTTGGTAAAGAGACTCTAACATGCTTGATCCAGAGTCCCCTTATAGAATAAAAAGAAAAGAAAGAGCCAACTCAGCAGCCAAGTTGGTTTTAGATTTGCATTGCCACCCGACAAATTATAAATTCCATCCACTGGCTTGAAACCTAAAATTAATAGATTCTTCCATACCAAATCAGGAGACCTGGGTTCAATCCCAGGTCACATCATACCAAAGACTTTAAAAACAGTACTCGATACCTCCTTGTTTAACACTCAGCAATATAAGGTACATATCAAGGGTAAAGTGGAGAAATCCAGAGAAAAGAGTGGTGCCTTCATCTACACCTTGGTGTAGTAGCTATTGAAAAGGGAGCCTTCTGGTTGGCCTCGACTATAGTTGCCAACTTTCCTTTACTTACTCCATACCAAATAGCAACTAAGATGAAATAGTGACATCCACAATAAACTCTTCTTGATTAAACCTATTTTGGAACAATGGAGGCCAGCTTTGAGAAAATCCAGCAAGGAAAAACTCACTATATCCCAATTATGCATTGATCACACAAGACTTACAAACTCTTTTATACTTGAATAAAAAAAATAACCTAAGTGTGTAACATGTCAAACACTCTGGACTATTGGCCAAGTGGGTAGAGTGTTTGCCAATTGTCTGGAAGACTGGGGTTCAATCCCAGGTCAAGTCATACCAAAGAGTTTAAAAAAATGGTACTTGATGCCTCCTTGCTCAACACTCAGCATTATAAGGTATGTATCAAGGGTAAAATGGAGCAATCTAGGGAAAGGAGTTGCGCCCTCAACTACACCTTGGTGTAGTAGCTATTAAAAAGGGAGCCTTTCACCCTCGACTACAGTTGCCAACTTTACTTTACTTATAGTTAATTATATCATATCATAAAATGACAAAATTCTGCACAATACACAATGAAACATTGATGAAAAAAGAAAAGAACTTTCTAACATAATTTCAAAAATTAAGAATTTTCACAGATTACCAAAGATCCAAAATGGGGGTGTCCTCATGGTGTAATGGTTAAAGCGATGGACTGCGGAATCGTAGTAAGTGAGTTCATACTCTAGTTGCGCTATTACATTCACTTTCGGGCAAATATCCTTGGGAAAGGTATGAACCCCCTTATCCTCCTAGCTATGGGTTAAATAATACCACTACTGTTCTTCTAGGAGAATAGCTTTGGCATTAAATAACCTACAAAGGTTGATATGCCATTAAAGAAAGAAATCTCAGCTGTGGGTTAAATAGTACCACTACTGTTCTTCTAGGAGAATAGCTTTGGCATTAAATAACCTACAAAGGTTGATATGCCATTAAAGAAAGAAATCTCAGCTGTGGGTTAAATAGTACCACTACTGTTCTTCTAGGAGAATAGCTTTGGCATTAAATAACCTACAAAGGTTGATATGCCATTAAAGAAAGAAATCTCAGCTGTGGGTTAAATAGTACCACTACTGTTCTTCTAGGAGAATAGCTTTGGCATTAAATAACCTACAAAGGTTGATATGCCATTAAAGAAAGAAATCTCAGCTGTGGGTTAAATAGTACCACTACTGTTCTTCTAGGAGAATAGCTTTGGCATTAAATACCCTACAAAGGTTGATATGCCATTAAACAAAGAAACCAAATACAGAGAAATTCCAAATCCCAGTGACATCGAATTTAGATCTAAAGAATTAGGCCCATTAATTTCTACCAACAGACACAGGAAAATAATAGATATTCTACGACAGCCATTTCTATATAAGGTAAAAAGTTACATTAGAGATCGCATCTACTTTTAAGCTCCAGACGACGAAAATCTGATCCCGACACATTCATGGTGACATTTAATATCACAAACCTTTGTAGTGATATCCCCCTCCCCACTAACGTTAGCAAAATTCTCATAAAAGTAAAGTTGGCGACTGTAGTTGAGGGTCACCTGAAGGCTCCCTTTTCGATAGCTTCTACACCAAGGTGTAGGTGAGGGCGCTACTCCTTTCCCTGGATTGCTCCACTTTACCCTTGATTCTTACATTATAATGCTGAGTGTTAAGCAAGGTAGCATCAAGTACCATTTTTAGAGTCTTTGGTATGACTCGACCTGGGATTGAACCCGGGTCTTCTGGGCCATTGGTGAACACTCTAACCATTATACCAATGTCTGGTATTCAAAAAAAAAAAAAAAAATTCTCATAGAATAAGGAAAATTTGTTCTGATCAGAAAATGCTTTTTTCAATGCAAATAATATGGAAGATCTGTTAGAAAACATGGACACAGATTCCATTTTGTCCTTCTTGAGAGAAATAGAATAATATCAAGAATTATCAATATAAACCTGATGAATACCATACAAAGTAATTCCAGATGACATTGACAAATCGTTAAAATGTAATGGTTATTGTCATAGGAAATGGACAGGGCGACACGAGTTCAAATCCTGGACGAGACTGATTGCATTTCACATAGCACTAATACCCTTGGGAGAGGTATGAATCCAATTACTCTCCCTCCAGATATGGGTAAATAGTAGGACAGACTGGTTTCTTCAGCCTTGATGAGGCAACTAGTCTAGGAGAAGGAAAACTCTGAATTCAAACCTGTTAAACTCCACTTAAAAATCGACCTTGTGTCATATCCTGCCCGAGCGGAGGGGGTTGGTAAATATGGACAAATCGTTAAAATGAAAAGCTCTTTACTACACAAAAGTGTAAATACAGAAGTACTGTGTACATTATTCCTGAACCTTTAGGCATAAAATAACCCCAGACAGGTTGATACGCTGTTAAAATCCATCAACCAACCAACCAACCTAACACCATTGATAACAAATACAACACAGTAACTATACTGCACCCAGTGAGGATTAAACTCACTACAGTATTAATGACCTATAAGTTGTTGGTTGGTTGGGTTTTATGGCATATCAACCTTTATAGGTTATTTAATGCCAAATCCATTTTTATGTAAATAATCAGTTCTATTTAAAACAATTCAGTTCAGCATGAGTACACAGTTTAATTGTCAAAAACATTTCCATTTCAAACTATTCAAGCAGTTATATGTAACAATTCAGTTTAGTGTAAGTACAGTTTCAATGTCAAAAACAGTTCATTTTCAAATAATTCAGTTTAGCATAAGCACGCAGGTTAAATGTAAGTATAGTTTAATTGTCAAAAACATTTCAGTTTTGAGCTATTCAGTTTAGTCAAGCAGTTCTAATTCAGCTAAGTATAAGTACAGATTTTGTTTACACACAGTTAATATTCAAAACAGTTCTATGTTATACAATTCAGTTTAGTGTAAGTACAGTTTCAATGTCAAAAAACAGTTCTATTTCAAATAATTCAGTTTAGCATAAGCATGCATTTTAAATGTAAGTACGGTTTAATTGTCAAAAACATTTCTTTTTTAAGCTATTCAGTTTAGTATAAGTATGCCGTTAGTTCTATTTAACCCATAGATAGGGCCCTCTCAGATGCAACCATGCCGAGCCAGAGTGGACCTGGAAGCAATGGAGGGGTGCTCCGTATTCCCCAAAACCCCAGCATTATTGGGACCTCATCATCAGACTGTTTAGTGTCATATCCAGGACACTCGTTGGGGGGAGGTTACCCCTATGCAGAGAAGCAGTCGGTGTATTCTACAGCCCCAGCCGACTGGGCAATGACCTATAAAACTAGCTTGTTAATCATCACTCTGTGGCAAACAATATGCTTAGTAAATATAGCACAGTGTCATAATTGTAATGCACCCAGAAAGTAGCAATGGTCTGTGAGATGAACTAGCTATCCATTGTTTTACAGTTTATTATTCTTAGCTACACTCTACAAAAGAAAGAGGGAATGTCCTCGCGGTGAAATGGCCAAAGCGCTGGACTGCAGAATCTTAGTGAGCGAGTTCAAACTTCAGTCATGCTATTACGTTCACTTTCAGATAAATACCTTTGGGAAAGGTATAAACGCCCTTATCCTCCCAGCTATGGGTAAAATAGTACCATTAATGTTCTTCTAGAAGGATGGGTTTGGCATTAAATAACCCAAGAAGGTTGATGACATTAAATAACAAAACAAAAAAATACTTAAGAAAGAGACCAGAAAAGACTATATATATATATATATATATATATATATATATATATATATATATATGAAGTCTGAAGAATGTTTTCTGTTGAAACATCTTTGGAACAGTAAAAAAATAAATAAATAATTGTCTGAATAATTCAGTTGGTTGAATAATTTTTAAAAATTTAATGACCTTTTTAAAAAATACAAACTGTAATTCAATTCTTAAATAATATTCTCAGTTGAATCATTTGTATAATTAAATGACTATTTTTGTGAGTCAACAATGTTTTGATCAACACATCTCTGGCCATCTTTGGGTGCAATATGAACCATTATAAAAAAAAAAAAAAGGAATTTAATTCTGGTCTCTGTCTCATATTTTTGTTTTTTGAGAGTAAAGAAAGAATAGAACAAGATAGATTGATATATTTTAATAGCATGTCAACCTGTCAGAGTTATTTTATGCCTAGAGGTGGGATAATCACATTCAAATTTACAGTCTTGTGTAGTTGTTTCTTAAGAGTTTTTTTTTTTTGCACATAGTCCTATCAAATATGAATAATTTCTAAACAGATTTATTTGACCCATAGATAAGATCCTAAAAGGTACTAACACTCTAGGTCAAAGTGGACTTGGGAGTAATGGCAACGAAGGAGTACTCTACACACTCCAGAACTGGAGTGTCAACATCAGATGCAGTTTTAGTGTCATACCTAGGATACCCCTTTTAAGAGGTGGATATTACTCCATTAGCGCAAGGGATACAGTCTATATTCTAAGCCCTACCAAGAGGGCTCAGTTGAACGAGAGTCTCTAATTAGCGAGGTGCATATTATTCCTAAAGGCGGCTGGAGAATAGACTGGTCAGAATGGGTGAACAACAAAAACAATTGTCTGAATAATTCTTTAACAATAATTGATAATCTGCAGTAATGCTATCCTTCATTCTTTTTTTCTTTAAATCGCAACTTACTTAGGTCATCAGTTCTACATTAGCAAGAAACAGCATGAATATGGAAACAAGAATAAAGTCCCCAGTGAGGTTTGAACAAGTACTCTCTTCTACCTCGAGGAAGCCTGGTTCCACGTATTAACTGCTCTACCAACTCAACTCATTTACAAAAACATGGATGGTGTTTTGATGCTTTCTTATGGTCCTTTTCTCCTCCACACATACCTCTGCTCTGTTTAGATCCACTTCTGACCATCAAATTCACCAGCATCTAAGACTCAGAGGTCTCAACTTGACCAGCAACAAAACAGACAATTCTCAGGCCACCTGGCACCCACATCATTGAACTAGCAATTTCTTCAAGACTTTTCACTTCCCTCCAATTTATACCACAACCCAGATGTGTATTTGCATCTCAGAGACCTGATATTCGCAATTTTTTTTTTTTTTTTTTTTTTAACCCTGAGGCAGTTAGAGAATTCTGAAATCTTGTTTACTTTTTCCTTTTTTTCTTTTTATGTTTGGTTATTATTTTGTCGCCTTTTAGTTGAGCTACTGCCTTAGAGCTTCACTGCGAGTTGAGGACAGAATAGGTTGGTTGGGTTTTATGGTATATCAACCCTTGTAGGTTATTTAAGGCCTAATCCTGGTTATATATATATATATATATATATATATATATATATATATATTTATTAAATATTTAATACAGTTAAATGGTTAAACAATTCTATTTGACCCATAGATGGGACCCTAACAAGTACTACCACTTCGAGTAAAAGTGGACCTGGGAGTAATGGCAATGAAGAAGTACTCCACATTGTCTAAAGCTCCAGGCCTGGAGCTCTACCATCAGATGGTTTAGTGTTATATCCAGGACAGTCAATGGGGGAGGGATTTTACCCCCTCTGCAGAGATGCAGTTAGCATATTGTGTAATCCCAGCTGATAGGAAAAAGGCAAAGTAGATGATATTAGAAAAGTCCAAATATCTCAGATTGAAATTAGTTTGTCCCATATTTGTCATTAAACATAAACAGTGTCAAAAGTATATTTTTTTTCTTTAGATGAAGCTCTGTAGCTCATTGCTATTAATAATTTTGACAAGTATTAGCCTTTGTCTTTCTAATTCCATTTGCAACTCAGGTTATAACTTTTATCAATAACAAGGTACAGTGTATAGGAGTCTCTGTCCATACGGAAATGTATATTATTCCTGAAGAATGTAGTGCTAAAAATGTCATGTGAACAAAAAAAAATAATTATCTGAATAATTCTTTTACATTTATAGATAATCCGCACAGATATTATCTTTTATTGTTTATATTCCAGCAGCTTTTTATTTCAACTCAGTTGAGCCAACACTTCTATGATAGCAAGGATTAATATGCAGGGGTCCCTTTCCTTAGTGAGGTGAATATAATGCCTGAATTTTTTCTTCTTTCAAATTTTCATCATACGTGTGAAAGCACGTGCAATACCCTACCCTCATCAGCTGCCAACCAGGGGTGATAACACAGCGAGGTGAATATAATGCCTGAATTTTTTCTTCTTTCAAATTTTCATCATATGTGTGAAAGCATGTGTGACACCCTGCCCTCATCAGCCGCCAACCAAGGGTGATAACACAGTGAGGTGAATATAATGCCTGAAGATGGTAGGAGAATGTATTGTTTGAAACATCATATGGACAACAAAAATAAAGAGTTTGAAGAATTCTTTGCAAGTTAATGATGCTTCTCAAAATTCTAGACAGAAAAAAAATTAAAAACCACACAAAATAAAAGGGAAATCCTCATGGTGCAATGGTTAATATACTGGACTGCAACCTCAAAGCAAGTGAGTTCAAACTCCAAGTTGTACTATTATGTTCACTTTTGGACTAATACTCTTTGGAAAGGCAGGAACCCCCATATCCCCCCAGCTTTGGGGTAAATAGTGTCATTGCTGTTCTTCTACAAGGATGGCTTTGGCATTAAATAACCCAGAAAGGTTGATAAGCCATTAAATAAAGAAACTCTAGCTATGGGTTAAATAGTATCACTGCTGTTCTTCTGGAAGGATGACTTTGGCATTAAATAACCCAGAAAGGTTGATATGCTATTAAACAAAGAAAGAAAGAAACAAACAAAAAGATTTTGCTGGAATTTCTTTTTTATATTGCATTTTCTTTTGCATTATATTTTAGGTTTTTTTCATGCTGTGTCAAGTTTTTTTGTTTTTTTTTTCCAAAAATGGACTGTTTTTTTTGTTTTTGACTAAATATTAATGTTTTTGTTTTGGCAAGAAAGAAAAAAAAAAAAGAAAAAATATTTTCCAAATTGAACAGATAACAATAAAAAAAAAGAAAAAAGGAAAAAAAAAAAAAGAAAAAAAAAAGGTAGCTTTTTTTTGTTTTATCCAGAAAAAAACTGATAAATGTATGTTGTGATTTAAAAATCATAGGGTAACTTGTGTAGAAAAAAAAAAAAAAAAAAATTGCATAGTTGAGATGAATTTGACTGATACATCTTATCAAATTTTTGCTTAAAAAAAAAAAAAAAAAAAAAAAAAAACTAAAAAGAACAAAGTCTTGTATATTTATTTAAAAGTTAGTTATTACGCATATGGAAATACATGTGTGTATGTATGGTGCAGGATTGATGTAAACATTACATCATGCATTACATCACCACACACACACACACACAATTACATATGTATATATTGCAAAGATAAGCCTATCATATAGGTAAATCACATATCACATACACTTCATCAATAACGCCCACGGCCTCGTCCGCCCCGGCCTCGTCCACCGCGACCTCCACGATGGTGACCCTGGTGACTTTGGTTGTCATATTGGTTATACTGACCACCACCACCACCACCACCACCTTTGTAATTGCCATGGCTGCCACCACCACCACCACCACTACCCTGGTAGTTGTTGAAGCTATCATAGCCGCCACCGCCACCTGTGTTTTGGCCATACATGCTGAAATTATCCCGGCCTCCCCGATCGCCTCGGCCTCCCCGATCGCCTCGGCCTCCCCGATCGCCTCCACCACTTCCACCACCATAAGACTGGTAGTTATGTTGGTTGTATCCTTGTTGGTAATTATTGGAGTTTTGGTATGATTGATGTTGCTGTTGTTGTTGCTGTTGTTGTTGTTGCTGGTAGCCCCCTAGAAAGGTCAACGGAAAAAAAAAAAACAAAAAAAAAAAACAAGTCAACAAATTGCAATATAAAAGATAATAGAAGTATTTGAATATTGGTCGAAGATTTAACCAAATAGGCAGTGAGGATCAGAAAAAAAAAAATTATCCATTTTTTCTAGAATATACAATGGTTGTTAAAAAGTTCTAAGCCTTACCAAGATTTTAGATTTGTTGTATGGGCCTCACCTGCACAGATATCTGAATTTTTTTTTTTTTTAGTTTTATAAGAAATGGTAGTGTTTAGCCACAACAAAAATCTTCAGCTATGTCTCTTCTTTCTTGGTGAGGCTTAGAACTTTTTGAACAACCCTCATACCTGTCATATGCCAGAAGATTCAGTACTAGAACAAGTTAAAAGTCTTGCAATATTTTGATATGTGCTAATTAGTGGTGTCTATATTGTATGACCAGCCTATTGGCATAATTGTTAGAGTGTTCATCAATGGTCCAGGAGACTGAGGTTCAATCCTAGGTGGAGTCATACGAAAGACTCCAAAAAAATTGTACTTGATTCCTTCTTGCCTAACACTTAGCA
This sequence comes from Sepioteuthis lessoniana, assembly GCA_963585895.1. Classification (NCBI taxonomy): domain Eukaryota; kingdom Metazoa; phylum Mollusca; class Cephalopoda; order Myopsida; family Loliginidae; genus Sepioteuthis; species Sepioteuthis lessoniana. The sequence goes on along the minus strand of OY757923.1, from coordinate 92,306,648 downwards.
TTATCAGGTACAAATCAAGAGAAAGTGGAGTAATCTAGGGAAAGGAATAGTGCCTTCCCCTACACCATGGTGTAGTAACTATGGAAAAGGGAGCATTTAGGTCACCCTTGACTACAATTAGCCAACTTTCTTATATCATATGACTAAAGCAGTTAAAGCCATGGAAGGTATCCACTGTGGTTAGTAGTATTGTGATAGTTGGTGTGTTAACAGTACAATAACCAGACGGTTCAAGAAATTTTGTTCAGGTTGCAAGAACCTTGATGATCAGGCAAGGTCAGGTAGGCCTAAAACTTAATTCTGAGGCTGTATTCCAAGCCATAAAGGTAAATCCGGTGAGTAGCATTCGGAGAGTATCAGGTGAGTTTAGCATCTCACAGTTTAGTATGGTTTGTCATCTTCCCAGCCCCAGCAAAAGCATTGGGAGTTGCTGAATTGTGCCTCAAGTTACTAAAATATTGCAAAACTTTTGACTCGCCGAGTATTTTACAGCTGGCTTTCCTGCATTTTGTTGCTTTTGATTATAACATTTTGAATTGATAAACTCTTAAACCCCTAAAGTGTGATAAAAAGCAACAAAATGAAGGAAAATTTCGACTTCTACTAATAATAGCAAAAATACTTTATCTAAAAAGCAACAATAACAGTGGTATAAAACGTGTAATGAAAGAAGTGAAAATACTTGACTAGAAAAAAAACAAAAACAACAAAAAGACCTATAGCCCAAAAAACAAAACAATAATAATGATAAAACAAAATGGCATGAAGATTTGGAGTAGGAGGAGTGAGAGAATTATTATAGAACTGTGTTTTGTTTTATTGAAATTTTGATGGCCAAAGTAGTTAAGACAATGTCCATGAAGTTATTCTATTTCTGATCTCATGCTGTTTGCACAAGCAGTCGAAGAATATACTGACCTAGAGAAGAGAAGAAGGAAACCTTTTCATGTTCAAAAGGTAGAAATACTAGGAAAAGACAGGATGAAGTAGAGAGATTGCATAGATATGCTTAGAAACTTTGAGGATTTATACAGATAATGAATAAGACAATATAAAATAAATTTTCTTTCTTGTTAGTGTGTGTTAATTGTTTATAGTTTAAAAGTACAGAAAATGGCCATTGTTCCCTTCAAACATTGCTTTTCTGCCCTCGATAAAATTATAGAAGAGAAATTTTCTTCTTGGATAATGTGTGTTATTTGTTAATTCCTTCTGTTGTAAAAGTATAGAAAATGGCCATTATTCTCTTCAAACTTGGTTTTTCTGCTCTTGAAAATAAAATTCAAGATAAACCTATTTTATATGTAAAAATGGCCAAATTTTCACATTTTCATAAAGTCTAAATAAAAGAATATATGTTTACCAATTTACATGCATTTATACAAAAATAGATAAAAATATTTAGCAAGTTCAAGAAAATTCTATCAGCTATTTAGTACTGAATCTACCAGAAATAATTCTGGAAAATGACCAGATTTGTAAATTTCATTACCTCAAATAACAAAATCAAAGTTTGAAAAGAGAAATAGGTATTTTTCATTTACTTTAGACAATAAGCAATTGGGAAATAACACTTTCTAACCAGGAAAAAGAAAAAGTAAAAATTTGGTTATACAGAGTAATATTTTTTGTTATATAAAACTTCTATGAATTTTCTTAAAAAAAAACAAAACTTTGTATTAAATGTGCTATTTTTTTCTTTTAATGATTTGGTCCAATTTGCGATGAGCAATATTTTAGGAGGCCTACTGTTTGGAAAATTTTCACCATGTAACAAAAAAGTTTCCAATCATTTTGAACATTATCTCAAATAGAATCCTATCTATTGGTCAAATAGAACTATCTATTACTACTGAACCAGATTAGAGTGGATCTGGAAGTAATGGCAATGAAGAGGTGATTCCACACTCACCAGAACTCCACAGGTAGAACCTTACAACTAGATTCAGTTTATTGTAATATCAACGAAACAAATGAATTTAGAAATTAAGCTTAAATACTTAATGCAATGGAAAATGAAATTTATTATTTTCAAATTAAAGATGAATTATAAATTTATTAGTTGAGCTGAAAGGAAAAGTTTGTTAAGAAACTGAAGGCTGATAAAATTACAAATTTTCTTTTATCTTGAAAGGTGCAGAAAAAGAAATTAATTGCATTGTATAAAACATACATCAAAATTCAACTCTAAGATTTACATTAGCTGAAATTGATAGTCTCTTTATTTCTGACTGAATTTTAAAAAAATTTTGAGATGAGTTGGTAGTGTTAGCATTTAATGATTCCTTCAGAATGCTTTTTTGATAGCAAACTACTCTGTGTGTGTGTGTGTATGTGTGTGTGTACAGTTATATCTTGAACGTTTTTTGTATTTAATCTCCAACAATAGCATAACACACATTTTTATGTAAACTTATCACATTTGATTGGTTGGTTGGTTAGTTGGGTTTTATGGCATATCAACCTTTTATTACATTTGAATTTCTCTTATTATGAAAGAGAGGCAAAGAGAAATGAAAAAAAAATCTTTATAAATACATAGATTTTTTTTCTTAAAAATCAGAAGTGTTCAAATACTGGCCAGTAGAGCACTATAAAACTTTAAACAAATATTTTCTTGCTGCCTCAATGTCAGTCTCATGATGATAAATTTCATGGATTTATAGAAAAATTACAATCTTGAAGATGAAAATCTAAACTTTTGATCTCCATGAGGAGATGAGAACACACACACATATATATATATATATATATGTATGTAAAATTGTATTGTCAAAATAACTATGGTTTATGTCAATGAGTTATACTTTTTGACAATATTTAATTTTTAGAGATATCAGTATGTATCACATATCTTGGAGAAGTGTTTCTTGCTTAATGGAGGTAAGTAATTTGCATGTACAGTTTTAAAAATTAAATTCTGACAACTTTTTTTTATTATTTTCATTCTGTTTTTTTTGTGGTCTTTATAGATGAGTAATTTTTTTTTTACTAGTTTTTATAATTGCCTAGTTATTCAAAGTTAAATAAAACTGAATATTTCTCATATTATAACTACCATGTCATGATAGAATTACTTACAATTCAAGAAAAGAAAAAGAAAAGAGACAAACATTTACAAAATAATCTCGAGAAGAAAAGAATAAATAAATAAATAAATAATTGCAATGAAAAAGTGAGAAAGAAAAATTAGGAATTATAGAAAATACAGGGCGTTCATGTACAAAAAAAAATTACAAATTAGAATAATAATACCATGGGACTGTGACAAGACTCAAAATTTTGGATTGGTATTTCAAAAAAATTTTGTTAAACTATAATTCCAGGGAAAGGAGTAGCGCCCTTCCTACACCTCAGTGTAGTAGCTATTGAAAAGGGAGCCTTCGGGTCACCCTTGATTAAGGTCACCGACTTACTTACTAATTTACTAATCTTAGGCCATAAGTATAGAGACATTCAAGGAAAATCCAATAACCAATTTTCCACAAGCCTAGCTTGTTAACCATTACACCATTTGGGACAGCTTCGGTTAAACTTTAATAGTTTAATGTTTAAGTAAAAATTATTTTAGATTATGCAAATGTACTAATATTTTTATTCTGTCACCCGTGCAAGGCTCACAGATCCAGATAGCTAAGCAACCTCACTTGTATCTCCTTTTATTAAAAACAGGCTATCTTCATGAAGCCAAGTTGTTATGGGCATGTGTGAGGAAGAAGAGGAGGAGAAAGGCCTCTTTACAAGCAAATGGAACTGATCAAATTGGATTTGATAGAAAAGAAATGGCCGTTAAAATTACTTTTATAGAACAAACGATAAATGTAATTAAAGTGGAAACAGTGACAGAATGACTTCCACACATACGGTATCAGATTAAAAAAAAAAAAAAAAAAAACTAAAATAGATTTTTTCTTCAGAATGGGCAGGATATGACACAAGGTCAATTTTCAAACAGGGTATAGCAGGTTTAAGTTCAGTGTTCTTTCTCCAAGATTGGTTGCCTAATCAAGGTTAAAGAACCCAGTCTGCCTCACTATTAACCCATAGTCGGAGGAGAAGAGATCAAATTATGTCGTTCTCAAAGAAAGAAAGATTTGTTTCACACAAATCAAATTAGAACAGTTAAATTAAATTGGAACAGTTACCTCCCTTGAATATATGATGATTTGAAAATTGCCATCAAAAGTATAAGAGATAAGAAAAAAGTGAAATGCAAACAACCTTGGGCAGGTTTTGAATTCAGGTTGCTGATTCCATTTCCTATCACGATAATGAAGTCCCATTGGCTTAGTGGGTAGAGTATTTGCCAATGGCCTGGGAGACTAAGGTTCAATCCCAGGTCGAGTCATACAAAAGACTAAAAAAAAAATGCTACTTGATGCCACCTTGCTTAATACTCAGCATTATAAGGTACATATCAAGGGTAAAGTGGAGTAATCCAAGGAAAAGAGTAGCACCCTCTCCTAAACCTCGGTGTAGTAGCTAATGAAAATGGAGTCTTTGGGTCACCCTCAACTACGGTTGCCAAATTTACTTTATCCTTGATTTATTCATTTGATTTTGTGTTACTGTTGATATTTGGTCAATTTTCAAGTTGTATATACAAAACATTTTGTAATGATCTCACAGCTGAATAATGAGAAATTTTGTTGTTACACTAACAAGTATGTTTACATAAAAATCAACCTTCACTCTAATATAATTAACAACTTCTTCCTCAAAATCATTGTCAATGATGCCTATATCCATGCCACTTAAAAACAGTTTGTTATCACCTTATTAAAAAGTAAGAAAATGTCAAATTTGCATATGAATACGAAAATGTGTTGGCAAGTCTGAGGAAACAAATGTAGAAGTCCTGGGGAAAAGCCAACATGTCTTGTGCCAATAGAAGTTGCTATTAGAGCAGCAATGTTCTCAAGTGGCTCAAACAATCCTATGGTATGAAGCACAGTGGTTGCTGAAAAGCATCAACAGAGTTTTAATGTATCCAGTGGAAAAAGTCAGAGAGAGAGAGATTTTCAAAGTTACAGATAGCGAAAAATTAAAATGAATGCGGGAAAAAAAAAAAAAAAAAAAAAAAAAAAAAACATTTATATATATATATATATATATATATATATATATATATATATATATATATATATAAACCCTGGGTTTCATGGAGTTTTTTGTAAAACAACAATCATCAGGCAGTTAAGAAGATGGAAGATTCCATCTTCTTAACTGCCTGATGATTGTTGTTTTGCAAAAAACTCCATGAAACCCAGGGTCACAGTCCATATTCCATGAATTAAATATATATTTTTTTTTCTATCATTATTATATAATAGGTCTATCCTAGATATTGAGCACTCTCCATATTATATTGCACTTGGTTCGACACATACCCACAAAGTGATTTAGTGACAACCAACAACGTTATAATATATCTTTGCAGTGGGGAAGAAAAATACTGTTTTGATCTCTTTCGGGAATATAGGGACAATTTTTTTTTAATTATCTATGTCCCATAATGATTGTTACGTTTAGTGTATAAAATGACTATTCAAATGTAACAACCATAATGGAACAGTTTGCGCTTCACTTTGCAGTAATATCTTTGGGAAAGGCATGGATCCATATCGTCTTTCCCTAGATATGAGTAAATAGTAGGGCAGATTGAGCTCTTCAGTGTTTGTACGTCAACCAGTCTTAGAGAAGAGAAACTATAATTCCAATCCAGTTGTACTTTGCTTAAAAATTGACTTTGTGTTGCATCCTGCCTGTGATGGAGGGGCTGGGTATATACAAACTATTATGGAATAGATATAGTATGAAAGGGGTGCTGAAAAGTTCTCAGCTAGACTAAGAAGGGAATAATTAAAAAGTGTGAAACGTTCATGCCATTCCATGTATTTATCATAAAGTTGAACCCTTAAAAAAAAAAAAAAAAAAAGTCATTCTCTTTTTGGTTGAGGTTGAAATTTTTCATTAATATGTTACAGTAAGTAAATAAATAAATAAAAATTATTTTTTTTTAATGAACACCCTGTATGTAAACAAAAATGTCAGACTCCTACCATAGTTATTCTGGCGTTGAGCATGATAATGACCTAAGAAATAAAAACAGAAATTAAATTATGAATGGCCATATAAAAAAACATTTCCAAAAAAAAAAAAAAAAAAAAAAAAAAAAAGAGAGAGAAAGAAAGAAAGAAAGAAAAAAAGATTATTTTGCATTACAAAAGCAATGTGGCAGACCTGTGCAAAAAAAAACAAACAAACCCCAAACAAACAAAAAAAAACCCAAAAAACAATACATATATGCAGAAATATTGCAAAAAAGTAAAAAAAAAAGTAAAAAAAAGAAAAAGAAAGAAAAAAAAAAAAAGCAATTTATAGATGATAAATGATACAAACACAAGAAAAAAAAAAGTGGCAGACAGAATTGTTCAAGATCTTTTATCAATTCAAAGTTTTAAATTAAACTCTTAGCAGTTAGAAGCAAGCAAAAAGAACTTTTGATTATGGTAAAGAAAAATTGCAGGAACTGTAACAGCAAAGAAATTGAGAGCCTATGAGAATTATAGCCTATAGACTTAGGCGCAAACAATAGGATCAAAAATGGGTTCAGGCAGGTTCATCGTCAACAATTCATACCTAACAATTCAACCCCCAATAATTCAGTGGTGGATAATGAAACATTCATTACCAACAAGTCAGAACCATTAGAAAATTAATCTCTAAGAAATTGTGTTGCTAGAAAAAAAGCTAATAATTACTGTCAATTGTAAAAGAAATTGGGGGGGGGGATTATGGCATGTCAACTCTTGTTGGGTTATTTCAAGCCAAAGTCAGTTTAACAATCATGGTCTTCAGTTATATATGATACAAAAAAGTATCTTCACAATCATTTTAAATAATGCAAACAATTTATTATATCAAATATATTTATTTGATCCATAGATGAGACCATAGCATATATTACTATTTTAGGTCAGAGTGGACATGGGAGTAATGACAATGAAGGAGTAATTCCAAACTTTTTAAAGCTCCAGAACTGAAGCCTCACCATTGAGTGTGGCTTAGTGGCATAAAAGAACAGTTTATGTGTGTATGTGTTTTTTTAGGTAAGGGGTAGGCCTTGCCAAACAGGGCATGAAAGAGTGGTGTGCACAATTTTTGGTTTATATGCAAGCAATTATATGGTTTCAAGTATTCCTTTGTAATACTAATAATTTGAAAACAATGACAGTTTTGAGTAATTATTCCTATTTAATAATTACAATAATAATTTCTTTGTATCTAGTTATATGGTTACTAGTATTCCACTCTAATACTAATAATCTTTAAACAGATCTGTTTAACCTATAGAGGGACCCTAACAAGTATGACTACTCCAAGTTAGAGTCAATCTGGGAGTAATGAAAATGAAAGGGTACTCCACACTCCTCAGGACTGGAGCCTCACCATTAAATGGAGTTTATTGTCATATCCAGAACACTGTAATCTTGTGACTAAATTATTTTAATTTTTGATGATTTTATTTATAGTTGGTATTAATATTCTAGATGAATATTAATATTCGGAGATGAATTGCTAGGTATGAATCATCTATAGCTATGAAATGTTGCTAATGAACATTCTATAATCTATCTTGATAAACTAATAAGTATAAATTGTTGATGAGTTGTAGGCTGTGAATTGCTGCCAATGAATGTTCGTAATCCAACCAAAACTATTTTCACAATTGGTTTTACATAAGCAATAGTTTCTCTTGACTTATAACAAGCAGTTTTTCTTGGACTATACAAGCAATACGGGATTACTAAAATGATATCAGAGATTAACCTACAGAAAGTAATGTCATAGCAAATTGATAAAGAGTCCAGAGGTAAATTTGTGGCAGGAGTTTAATGAAGGTAAGTTGAGATGAATCAATCTAAGCAAGCTGTAGTAGGTTTCTGCAATAAATAAATAAAATTAAATAAAGAGTTCAAACAAACTAAGATTAGTGAGGCTACATAAACAATCTCTATCTCTACAGCAGGGGTGCCCAGGGGTGATTGACTGGTAGATTGCACACACCATTCAAAAAAAAAAAAAAAAAAAAAAAAAAAAAAAAAATTTTTTTTTTTTTTGATCATACAGAGGAAAAGCACCCAAACATGAAGAAACGTGCTATCTCTGTAACAACATTATTTGGGTCTACTTATTTACAAGAGCCAGCATTTTTCCCATATGAAGTCCAAGTACGGTTCCATTATGACGGATGATCATTTTGAAACCTCCTTGAAGCTAACTACTAGCAGTTACTGTCCAGACTATGCAACCCTGGTTGACTTCATTCTGTACAAGTCATCAGAGTAAGGTAGTGACCATAAGTCATACGTTAAGTAAGGTAATGACCATAACCTGGCCATTGGCCTAATGAGTAGACTGTTTGCCAATGGTCTGGGAGACAGGTTGAGTCATACCAAAGACTCAAAAAAAAAAAAAATGGTACTTGATGCTGCCTTGCTCAACACTCATCATTACAAGGTAAGGTTCAAGGGTAAAGTGAAGCAATCCAGGGAATGGAGTAGAGGCCTCCCCTACACCTCAGTGTGGTAGCTATTGAAAAGGGAGCCTCCAGGTCACCCTCGACTAAGGTCACCAACTTTATTTTAACGACCATAAGTCATCAGAGTAAGGTAGTGCCCATAATAGTATTCAAGTAGAAGAACTTATAGTGTAATGGCTATCATCATAGGAAATGGACACTGCAACTGGAGTTCAAATCCTAGACAAGGCGGTTTGCATTTCATATAGCATTAATAGTCTTGGATCCAACTATTCTCTTCTAGTTATGGGTAAATAGAAGGGCAGACTTGGCTTTTTGGCCTTGGTATGACAACAGGTCAAGATTTTTTTTTTTTTTTAATGGCATATTAAACTTTGTGGGTTATTTAATACCAAAGCCACCCTCAAGCAATCTAGGAGAAGGAAAACTCTAAATACAAACCTGTTAAACTGTTTAATAAATTGATTGTGTGTCACATCCTGCTCGCGCAAAGCGCTTGGGTAAATACATATATGTATTTAATTATATTGAGCCTTAAGAGTTTATGCAGTAATGTAAGGTATATGTAAACATATATTGCACATATGACCATACTCAGTGTATATATATATATATTATTCGGTCCAGTTAAACCGGAGTCCGGGACATTGGCCCAGCGGTTAGAGTGTTCGCCAATGGCCCGGGAGACCTGGGTTCAATCCCAGGTCGAGTCATACCAAAGACTTTAAAAATGGTACTTGATACCACCTTGCTTAACACTCAGCATTATAAGGTACGGTTCAAGGGTAAAGTGGAGCAATCCTGGGAATGGAGTAGCGCCCTCCCCTACACCTTGGTGTAGTAGCTATCGAAAAGGGAGCCTTCGGGTCACCCTCGACTATGGTCGCTAACTTTACTTACTTACATCAGGACAAAAGAAAACATTCAACAGTGAACATTTAAATTTTCCTGGTAAAGAGCTCAATGTGATGTCTATATATATATATATATAAAGCATTTTTTACGACAGGTAGATCATTATAACTTGGTAATGTTAAAAGTAGCTCACAAGCCAAAAAAGTGTGGGCACCCTTGCTCTACAGTAAGTCATCTGTTAACCTCATGCATTTTGGGGTGACCTACCAAATCACGAAGGCAATTTATTTTTCTTTGATGTTCTTCAATGAAGACATATTCCAAAACAATAATAGGTAGTCCTGATTTGAAGAGAAATATTTATACATTGAGAGAAATTATATTGTAATCATTGTAACAGTTGTAATGAGCCTGATTTAAAAGTTGTTTTTTTTTTTGTGTGATAATACTAATATCTAGTATAGTATATCTGTAAATATTAGATTAATGTTTTCCGAAGTTTATTTGTTTACTTACCTGAATTTATAAAAAATGAAAGAAGATTAAAAAAAATTTCTGATATATGAAAGATATTAAGACAAAAAATAGTAATGAAGGTGGGAACCCCCCCCCCCAAAAAAAAAAAAAACTGAAAATATTACTAATAATATTATAACTATAAAAAATCTATTTGCAAAGAAGACTATAAAAATGTCGGATATACGAAAGATGTTAAGAAAAAAATAATAATGGAGAAAAAATGTGACATTTATTGGTCAAACAACCTGATCTCACTACATTGTTTTTTTTCTTTACATTTTTTGTTTTTCCAGTTTGGTTTAATGGCATATCAACTTCCATGGGTTATTTAATGTAGAAGAACAGCAGATAGCTAGGTGAAAAAGAGGATTCTTCTACCTTTCCCAATGGGATTAGTCCAAAAATTAAATGTAATAGTGAAACTGGAGTTTGAATTCCTTCGCCATAAGTCTAATCTGACAATGTCCAATCTTGCACAGTCCGCACATGCACGTGTGTGTGTGTGCGTGCACAGTTCACACATACTCATGAGGGCACAGTCCAGTGTATTAGCTACTACGTCATGGGGATTCTCTCTTCTCTCTTGGTTCGTATGATATCAATGCATTTTCTGAAAGTGCTTCATTTCAGAAGCAGAGAAATTTTGATTTTTTTTCTCAACAGCCCAAAGAAATCAAAAGGTAATGGTATATCCTATTAGCCACAACTCTAAGAGGACCCCCTTTTTTTTTCCAGTCATAAAATCAAATAAAGTTTCCAAACAAACTAAGATTAGTAGGGCTATAAAAACAATCTATCTCAACACACCAGGTGTGCCCAATATTTTGATTGAGGTTTGACTGCTAGATTGAAAAAGTAGTGCAGGTAGATTGCCGGCTGTTCCAAAAAATTTTTTTTTTTTTTTGGAGTTACAGAGGAAAAGCAACTAGGCTGATATGGTTTAGTATCATATCCAGGACAATTGTTGGGGGGGTGTTCTTAACCCTCTGCAGAGGTGCAGTGGGCATATTCTACAGCCCCCACTTACTCCAGTTAAATGGACTAACAAAAGAAAGTTTACTTAGTATCTTTGTGTATCTACACACACACACACACACACAAGCAAAACACTACTTATTACTTTGTATATCACACCTCATTAACATGTGACATCTTTCATTTCTGCTATCACTTTTTATATAATCAAATTAAATACATAGTCTAGTATAATGAATTATATTTAATCATTTAAATTCTATTTTGAACAGAACTAATTTTTATTTTTAGTCTTTAAAATCATTTATTGTGTGAGTGTGTGTATAATTAGGAAAAGTTTGTCTTTCCTCCTGAGATTGGTTGTGTTTTGCGGCATATCAACCCTTGTAGGTTATTTCAAGCCAAATCCTGTTTATATTTCTATCTGACTGATAGATTGGACTCTAACAGGTCCTACCACTTCAGGTCAGAGTAGCCCTGGGAGTAATGGCAATGAAGGGGTACTCCACATTCCCCAAAGTTCCAGGACTGAAGCCTCATCATCAGATGATTTAGTGTCATATTCAGGACACTTTTTGGAGGGGGTCTTACCCCTCTGCAGAGTTGCAGTGGGCCTATTCCCGAGCCAACAGGACACTCATGTTTTTTTTTGGGGGGGGTGTCTTACCTTCTCTACAGAGATGCAGTGGGCATATTTTATAGCCCACCTACGCCCCGAGTCAACTTGACTGAATTGGGGGGGGATGTCTTACTCTTTTGCAGAGTTGTATTGGGTGAATTTAACAGCTCTCCCCCTCAATTGACGTGAAGTTGCCAAATTTTTATAAAACTGAAGAGAAGACTTTAATAAAAAAAAATCTGAAGAGAGAAAGGTTCTTATCAAGAGGTGATCTTTAAAAACCAGCTTGTGGTGAAACTCAGCCAGCCTTGTCCAGGATTTGAACTTGCAATGATAAGTTACGTAAAGAGCATCTCCACAACCCTTGTTGAGTTGTTCTACATTGAAATCAATTTAACAAGCATGGTCTCTAATCTTATACAAAACATCTTCATAATTATTTTAAACAGGAAAACATTTCATTATCTCTAGTAGGTCAATTTGACCTATAGATTGAACCTTAACAGGTACTACCACTCAAGTTCAGAGTGGACCTGGGAGTAATAAACCCAGGACAGCCATTTTGGGAAAGTCTTAGCTCTCAGCAGAGGATTCAGTTGGTATATTCTCAGCCAGCTGTTATGGCTGATTTGTAGTTTTAGGATTTCTATTGTTTCCCTTTATAAATTGTTAACATTTTGTTTCATTGACTAGAGTGTTCGCCAATGGTCTAGGAGACTGGAGTTCAATCTCAGGCTGAGTCATGCCAAAAACTCAAAAGATGGTACTTGATGCCACCTTGCTTAACACTCAGCATTATAAGGTAAGGATCAAGGGTAAAATGGAGCAATCCAGGGAATGGAGTAGCACCCTCCCTAACACTTCGGTGTAGTGGCTATTAAAAAGGGACCCTTCTGGTCACCCTCGTCTATGGTCACCAACTTTACGACTTTTACTTTATTCAGGATTTGGCCTTAAATAACCAATAAGAATTGATATGGCATAAAACCCAACCAACCAGGACACTTGTTGGGGGGTGGGAGAGGTCTTACTTCTCTGCTGAGGGGCAGTTGGTGTATTCTATAGTCCTGACTGACAAGGAGGCTTATAAGCAAACATGATATTGCTGGAGATTGGTCTCGGATATTGCCTAGCATGTGTAGACTCAACACTGTAAATTGTTACCTTTTAAGTTTGCTAATTCCTTTCTCTAATAGAAATACAGATACGAACATTCAACGTTTTTATTCTTAGTCTCATGAAATGCTTAGAGAGAAGCAGCAGAAAAGAAAAGAGAGAGAAGAGAAGAGAAAAAAAAAAAAAGCTCTTATGAAATGTTACCTATATTGTTGTAGAAGAAATTTGGAATGTGAAGTCTACATTCATTTGCTATGTCAGTCACGTCTACAGATAAACATGTATGTTCTTTAAGTGCTTTCACTGCAGACAGATTAAGTGACTGGATAAATTGTCTCTGTAGTTAATGCAAAAAACTAGAAGCCAAAACCTCTGCATTTTTATGACTAGAGAATAGAGGGTGAAGATTTTTAATCATTTATCTTCTGCTAAAAAAAGACAACTGGTATTGGCTGGGTGGTGGGAATAACATTACATATAACAGTAAATATATTTACCAACCTTTCTGAATGAACAGGATGTGACACAAGGTCAACTTTTTAAGTGGAGTTTAAGAAGTTTGAATTCAAAGTTTTCCTTCTTCTAGACTGGTTGCTATGCTAAGGTTAAAAAACCCAGTCTGCCCTAATACCTAGAGGCAGAATAGTTGGATTCATACCTTTACCAAGGTTATTAGCACTATGTGAAATGCAAAGGGCATCATTCAGGATTTGAACTTGGATCACCATGTCCATTTCCTATGATGATACCCATTACACCATGAGTGCCTCCATACATAGAACAGCTTAAGAAATGCTAGGTTTCTTTGTTTTAATGGCATATCAACCTTCATGGGCTATTTAATGCCAAAGCCATCCTTGAAGAAGAGTAGTGGGACTGACTGGAGGGATAAGGAGGTTCATACTTTTCCTAAGGGCATTAGTCCAAAAGTGACTGTAATAGCATGACCGGAGTTCAAACTTATTTGTTATGATGGTATGGTCCAGCACATTAGCTACTGTGCTGCGGGGACCCTCCAACTCTTTATAGCTTGTAGGATCTCAATGAATTTTCAAAAAAGGTTTCATTTTTGAAGCAGAGAACTTTTGATTTTTTTTCTTAACAGCCCAAAGAAATCAAAAGATAATACAAAACGAAAGTTCTGAAATCTTATAATTCACCAAAGGTCTGTCCATACAGGGAATTGGTTAATTTTTTTAAATGGCATATTAACTCCTACTGGGTTATTTAATGTCAAAGGAAGATTTCATTGCATCTTTTTTAATTGCACCTTTTCGTCTCCCAACTGTAGCCATGTCAGGACTATTGTATGGTTGCACCACTTGGAGTTTTATGAAACGCCTTGAAAAAGCTAGATGTGAACTATACATAGATGCTGGATGCTATTTTGAACAAATCTTAGAAGCAGCACCCTACAAAACAGAAACTGTTGAGCCACTTTCCTCCCATCTCACACCCTATCAATGTAATATATGCTTGGTTGGCACTATTGGAGAAGTAAGGACGAACTCATAAGTGATGTTCTCTGATGGATTCAACACATAGACACATCATTATAGGCCAACCAATAAAAACTTACATTCATCAGCTCTGTATGGACACTGGATGCCCTCTAGAAGAATTACAAAGAGTAATGGCCAATAGGGATGGATGGCGAGAAAGAGTCAAGAGAATCTATGCCTGCTTTGATGATCATCATTTCTTTGCACAGTTATATGGTATCAAGTATTCCTATCTAATACCTATAATTTTCAAGCAGACCTATTTGACACATAGGTGGAACTCTAAACAGATACAAACACTCCAGAAGATCAGAGAAGACCCAGAAATAATGGCAATGAAGTTCCATATTCCTCAGAGCTCTAGAAATGGAGCCTCACCATTGGATGCAGTTTCATGTCATACCCAATATACAATACAGATAAGGCTCCATGATTTTTGTCTAGATTTCCACAAAACTTTCAGGAATTGTTGGAGTCATGCCTGAAAAGCTTTTAAACTATATTCAATCAAGCTTATTTTTAACCCTTCAAAATGAAACTGCTTATGTCAATAAAACATTAAATAATCCCAAGTTAACACCATTATTTGTAAAGGATGTAACTTAGTAAGAGTAAACTCAGGTTTTTTTATGAGTGTTCGCCAATGGTCTTGGAGACAGGGGTTCAATCCCAGGTACTTGATGCCTCCTTGCTTAACTCATCATTATAAGGTAGGAATTAAGAGTAAGTGGAGCAATCCAGAGAAAGGAGTAGTGCCTTCCCCTACACCTCAGTGTAGAAGCTATTGAAAAGGAAGCTGGAATGTCGCTCCTGACTATGGTCAGCTAACTTACGTTGTGCATTCAATAAGTTTTCAGACTTTTTTTGTATAGGCATTTAAAATTGTCGGAGACTCTTGAAAATTCATTATGTTATTGGTATACATCTTATGAGATGACTGACTAATTTTTATGATTTCAGCTTCAAATGAACAGCTATGGCAGAAATTGGAATACACCCTAGTAAAGCCTGATTGTCACAGCTGGTGAATTTCAAAAATACAATCTGGACGTGAGGACACTTTAGAAGAATGATATGCAATAAAATTCAGTTTTAAACTTGGAAAAAATGCCACAGAAATGTATGGAATGTTTCCGACTGCTTTTCGACCATCTTGCATGAATCAAACATGAGTTTTTGAGTGGCATAAGAGATTCAAGGAAGGCAGGGAGTCTGTGAGGGATGATGAGAGGTGTGGGAGGAGTAAGGAAATCAGTACACTAGAGTTGATTGGCCAAACGGTTAGGGTTAGGGTTACTATGTTGAGGTTTTAAGGGAGTTCAGGAAGAGATTCCTAGGGAAGAGGCCAGCACTCTTCAGATCGGATCAGTGGCATTTCCACCAGGACAATGCACCAGTCCACAACTCCATTTTTGTCACAGACTATTTGACCAAGATGGGCATCAAGACAGTTCGTCACCTTCCCTATAGTCCAGACCTTGTTCCCTGTGACTTTTGGTTATTCCCTAAGCTCAGAGGCTGTCATTATGAGACAATTGAGGAGATGAAAGAGTCTGTGATGAAGGTCATTGACACGCTCATACAAGAGAATTTCCATGGGGCCTTCCAGAAGTTGTTGGAACGGTACAACAAGTGCATTGCAGCCGGAGGAGATTACTTTGAAGGGGACTAGAGTTTCATGTGTGTACTATCAATAAAAGTGCCCATACGAAAAAGGTCTGGAAACTTATTTAATGATCCTCATACTTATATGTGAAAGTATGTTACCAACATAAAAATACAAATATATTTCAGAATTTCCAAGATTGGGTGGAGGTTGCACTGATGAAAATCAGATGGTGTTAATAACAACCCAGGGGTTCTTTCATCTCTTTATTTGTGATATCAGATTTTGAAAGTAATGTGTTAGTCAAAAATAAATGTAATATTTTAATACAATAAACTTTATGAACATAAATGAATGTCTTAAAAACCATATGCAATAGAAGTACTGCTAATCAGAAGTAGTTTTAGAATTTCAATATTGTTGTGGATGGGAGTCGCTATGGCATAGTGGTTAAGAAACTGGAACTCCAGTCACACTGCTACAATCACTTTGGGAAAGGTATAAATCCACTTATTTTCTCTCCAGTTATGGATAAATAGTAGAGCTCTATAACTTTGGTATGGCAACTGATCTAAGAGAAGGAAAACGTTGAATTCAAACCTATTGAACTCTGCATAAAAATTTACCTTGTCTCTCATCCAGCTTGTGTGGAGGATTTGGTTTGGTTGGGTTTTATGGCATATCAACCATTTCAGGTTATTGCCAAATCCTCTTTATACATTTATATTATATATATATATATATATATATATATATATATATATATGATTTGTAAACACATTTTGTAGATGATATTCTTAAATGAAGCTTAGCTCTTTTTTGTTTCTTTTACTACACGCCGTTAAATGGTTTCAAGTATTGCTATATAACAGTCACAATTTAACATCAGTCATTTGTTTGCACACAGTTTGTTCTATTTGACCCCTAGATAGGACCCTATTAGGTGCTACCACTCTGGGTCAGAGTGGACCTGGGAGCAATGGCAATGAAGGAGTATTCCATATTCCCCAAAATTTCAAGGCTGGAGCCTCACCATTAGATTGTTTAATATCATATCCAAGACATTTGTTGGGAGGGGTTTTACCCCTCAGTAGAGACGCAGCTGACTTATGTGGATTGGCTGGTAAATAAATTCACCATCACCAAGCCAATGTTCAGAAAGAATGAATGTTACTCAGTAGAGACATCATAACAGGTTCTTACTGGAAACTTGAATCAGTGGAGTGCAGTTCACTTTTCATTTTGCCAATTTTTGTCCTTACCCTAGTGCGTAGGTTGCTGATGTTTTTGTCTTCAGGTGGGATGCAGCAAAAAGCAAAGAATGCTTGATCCTTGAGATTCCACCATTGGAGCAGTACCTTCCCATTGCACCAAAGAAAAGAGTCAGAATAGCATTACACCTCTGAGATGAATTTTTTTAATACTCAAAGTCACCTGAGGTTGGTTTGGTTTCTTTTATTTAATGGCATATCAACCTTCATGGGGGATGATATACCATAAAACTAAACCAAACCAAAACCTTCATGAGGAAATTCCCCAGGGCAAAGCTAATTGGCAATTATAGGCCAAGGGTTACAAAATAATAAATGAAGAGTAAGGACATAATGAAAGTATTACATAAACTCAGACAGTATATGCCCTGTCAGTGGAGTTTAGAATATACTGTTACCCCTGTAGAAAGGTAACCCCCTTCAAAAATGGGGTGTTCTAAGTATGACACTGTATCTGATGGTGAGGCTCTAGTTATGTAGATCTGGAGAGTGTGGAGTACCTTTTCATTGCCATTACTCCCAAGTCCACTATGACCTGAAATGTTAGTACCTGTTGGGGTTCTATCTATGAGAAGCCTAGTTAGCTGGGGCTGTAAAATATGCCAACTGCATCTCAGCATAAGAGTAAAACTCCCTCAATGAGTGTCCTAGATATGACTAAACAATCTGATGGTGAGGCTCCAGTAATGCTGGAGCATTGGGGAATGCGGAGTGTCCCTTCACTGCCATCGCTCCCAGGTCCACTCTGGTCTGGAGTAGTAGCACCTGATAGGGTCCTATCTATGGGTAAAATAGAACAGTTTGACATTTAATTTTTGGTTGTTTGAGTTTTATGGCATATCAACCTTTGTAGGTTATTTAATGCCAAATCCATTTTTATACAAACAATTCAGTTTAGCATCAGTACAGTTTGTCAAAAACATTTCTATTTCAAGGTATTCTATTTAGTCAAACAGTCCTAAATCAAACAATCCAGCCTAGTACAAGTAAAAAGTAAAGTTGGCGACCAGAAGGCTCTCCTTTCAATAACTACTACACCGAGGAGTAGGAGAGGGCGCTACTCCTTTCCCTGGATTGCTCCACTTTACCCTTGATACCCTTATATTGCTAAGTGTTAAGCAAGGAGGTATCAAGTACCATTTTTAAAGTCTTTGGTATGACACGACCTGGGATTGAACCCAGATCTACCGGACCATTGGCAAACACTCTACCCACTAAACCAATGAGCTGGTTAACACACAGTTAAATGTCAAAACAGTTCTATTTTGAACAATTTAGTCTAGCTTGAGTACTGTTTCAATGTCAAAAACAGTTCTATTTCAAACAATTCAGTTTAGCATAAGTACACAGTTTAAATGCAAACATAGATAGGACCATATATCAGGTGCTACCATTCTGGGCCAGAGTGAACCTGGAAGTGATGGCAATAAATGGGTACTCTACATTCCCCAAAGCTCCAGCATTGCTGGAACCACATTATCAAATTGTTTAGTGTCATATCCAGGACAATCGTTGAGGAGGGTGTCTTACTCCTATGCAGAGATGCAGTCAGTGTATTCTACAGCCCCATCCAACTGGGCAACTGACATCTAAACTGTGTGCTAACAAATGACTAATGGTAAGTTGAATTTTTAGAAATAGAACTGTTTTATCATTTAACTGTGTGTAAACAAATGACTTATACTAAATTGAATTGAATTGCTAATTATACATAGCAATAGTTGGAACCATTTGACTGTGCGTAAAGGAATGAGTAATATCGAACAGAATGATTCATGTTGAATAGCAATACTTGTAACCACTTCACTGTGTGCCAACAAATAAATAATAATAAATAGAATTATTCATCCTAGATAGAAATACTTGAAACTATTTGACTGTATGAAAAAATGAGCTCAGGCTTGTATTAAAATGTGTTTACAAATCATATATATATATATATATATATATATATATATATATATATATAATAGGTTGGTTGGTTAGGTTTTATGGCATATCAACCCTTGTAGGATATTTAATACCAAATCCTCTTTATTTTTATATATATATATATATATATAAAAATAAAGAGGATTTGGCATTAAATATCCTACAAGGGTTGATATGCCATAAAACTTAACCAACCAACCTATTTATGGGTCAAATAGATCTGTTTAAAAATTAATTTGTAAGGATACATGAAACTGTTTAAAAAATTACTTATAAAAATAATTACTTGAAACTGTATAATTATTAGTATTAGATAGGAATACTTGAAACCATACAATTGGGTACAAATTATTTGTATTAGATAGGAATACTTGATATCATAACTATACAAAAAATGTAAATATAACTGTACAAGTTGACAACTGTAGTCAAGGGCAACATGAAGGCTCTTTTTTGAATTGCTACTACACTGAGGTGTAGGGGAGGGCACTACTCCTTTTCTTGATTGCTCCACTTTACCTTTGATATGGACCTTATAATACTGAGTATTAAGCAAGGAGGTATCAAGTACTATTTTTTGAGTATTTGGCATGATTCAACCTGGGATCGAACCCGGGTCTCTTGGCCCATTGGTGAACACTCTACTCACTAGGCCAATAGCCCAGTATGTATAATGAATATTATTCCCTAACATCTAAGCATAAAATACCCCTAAATGGATTGACATATCATTAAAATCTTATCAATTAAATAGTGTAAAACTTATTAATCCTGGACTTAAAAGTTTCAAGTAGTAGCTGAGAGGAGAGCATTTGTGAGGGAGTTTGATTCACATTGCAGATATTCTTCAAATGAAATATGTATCTGGTGTGGGGAAGAGAACAGATGCTGTTCACTAGAGACTGCAAAACAAATTCTTAGTAGAAACATTCAAATAGGTGGAATCAGTGAATAACATCTCATCTAAATATCTTCCATCTAGTCAATTTTATGTACTACCTCTATGTATGCATGTAGGACCCTCTGCAAAGCTGATCATGTATCACATATTACCTGTGGGGCGCTACTAGGATATCAACAATGTTATCAACCTATAATTCATATTTCACCAGTTAGAAATGTTGAGGTGAAAAAGATAGTTGTAATCTGTATGAATAAGATTTATTACCATATGATAAAAATATAATTAAAACCAGTACAAAATGACTTTGTTACTTGCTTAGTTAAAATGACAGCATTGACATAGTGGGTTAACTTGGCCGTTTTGAAGATATTTGGATTAAACATGGCAAATTTGTCAGACAATATGATAAACTATACAATGGACACATGTTTATGGGACAAAATTTCACCAGGAATTCATTTATGACGTCTAAAAAGCCCCATGTTAAAAAAGAATTTAATATCTATTAGATTTTTGACACACAAGTAAAAACGTATAAAAATAAGAGAATTAAATCTTAAAGCAGATTTTGAAAGAGTATTAATAGCACATGTCAGTATCAAACTAAATCAAATGAATACACACACAGTCTGATTTTTGCTTCTAACAATGTGTAAGTGTTTATGGGCCAGAAGTTCAACAGAAATCCATTTATGACCTCTAAATAGCCTGATGTTAGAAGAATTTAATATATATTAGACTTTTGAGAGACAAAGGTACCAAAAAAATTGAATTAAAAACCAGACTTTGAAGGAGTAATTATAGCTCATGGCAGTATCAAACTAAACAAAATGAATACACACAGTCTGACTCTGATTTTTGTTTTTAACATTGGAATTATCCATTGCGTTCCTCATATTTATACTGGAAATCAACGGCGACAAAATATTACCAAGGGCATCTGTATATATGACATGCAATTTACAGGTATTGATACTGACAGAACTGATTGCAGATGACCAAAATGATTGGCTGTTCAAGAAATTAAAGGGACAGGGAGAAAAACAACTAACATCTGGAGGTAAGAAAATAATTAAGGAAGCAAGGATAGAAACTTCAGGTTTTTGATCCAGTCTCTAACTTTGTCTACAATACCTATTGAAGAGTCTGTTATATAAAAAATGCATTACTAAACTGCTCCATTATTTAATAAGCTTTTTGCCTAAATGTGGCACAAGGCCATATGAACGGGGCACCCAATGAGACTTAAACTCACTTGTGAAGGTTTGTTAGTCTAGCTTGCTAACCATTACACCACCTGAAGCACCCAAATTTAAGTACTTTAAATTTTAGTCTATTATGTTGTTTTTTTTTTAAAGTATTTTTGACTCAGGGATTTAATTTATCATTATTTTTAGTGATCAATTAGATGACCTGTGAGCTCATCATTTCCAGTTGTAACATCAGTCCATGATGCTTCAGTTTAAAAGCTGTTCCATATGCTGCTCAAGACAGAACTGATCTTGAAATCAGAGATGGAGTCAGTAACTTAATCAAAACCCATTTGTTTCTGAAACTACAGCATCATCACAGATGCAGCTGCAGCAAAATGCTGTATAAAGAGACTACAATATTGGCAGCATTGGCATTCCTCTCTTTGAGGCACTGCTCTGGCATTACAAAGTAAAATTTTCAATATCCACAAATTTTTTTAATGCAATTTGACAAATTTTAAATCATGGAGGCTTCTTTGGGATTTCAAATTCTTTTGTGAGTAAAATTGTAGAAAACAGTTGGAATAACTAAAGTAATCTCAAATAACCTTTTGTACATCAATATCTTGGAAAAAAAATATGAAACTTAAAACAACCATTAATATTACTGCAAGGTGGTCATGGTGTAATGGTTATTGTCGTAGGAAATGGACATGGCGACACGAGTTCAAATCCTGGACGTGACTGATTGCATTTCACATAGCACTAATACCCTTGGGAAAGGTATGAATCTTATTATTCTCCCTCCAGCTATGGTTCTTCAGCCTTGATGAGGCAACTAGTCTAAGAGAAGGAAAACTCTGAATTCAAACCTGTTAAACTCCGTTTAAAAATCGACCTTGTGTCATATCCTGCCCGAGCGGAGGGGTTGGTAAATATGATTAATATTACTGCAGATAACTATAAACTGGTCACAAGTCCTGTAACCTGTTTTGGTCATAGGTACGCCTTGTGTGCTTTAGGCAGGAATAGCCCATCCCTCTCCATTGCTTAATTGGCTGGGGCAGTAGAATGCACTGACTACTTCTCTTCAGAGAGGTAAGACCCCTCCCCCAATGAGTGTCCTGGATATGACACTAAGCAATCTGATGGTGAGGTTACAGTAATGCTGGAGCTTTGGGGAATGCGGGGCACCTCTTCATTACCATCGCTCCCAGGTCTACTCTGGCCTGGAGTGGTAGCACCTGATAGGGTCCTATCTATGGGTCAAATAGAACTAAACTGTGTAATTATGCTAAACTGAATGGCTTGAAATAGAACTGTTTTGACATTTAACTGTGTGTAAACAAAAAACTATATATATACTAAACTGAATTGTTTGAAATAGAACTGTTTATTTGTATAAAAATAAGTTTGGCATTAATAACCTACAATGGTTGATGTGCCATAAAACGAAACCAAAAGGCATGAACCCCCTTATCAAAGGGCAGACTAGGTTCTTCAGCCTTGGTGAGGCAACTAGTCTAGGAGAAGGAAAACTCTGAATTCAAACCTGTTAAACTCTGCTTAAAAATTGACCTTGTGTCATATCCTGCCTGAGCGGAGGGGTTGGGTAAATATGATAAAACGAAACCAAACCAAAACATTTAACTGTGTGAAAAAGATTAATAGTAAATAGAAATATTTGTATTAGAAATAAATGAAACCATTTAACTGTGTGCCAAAAAAAATGAACTCAGGTTCATTCAAAAATGTTACCTAAAAAATGTGTTTAGAAATCATATCTAATATATATGTATAAAAAGGATTTGGTATTAAATAACCTATAATGGTTGATATGCCATTAGACCATTCCTTTCAAGACATGGGCTCTGCCAGGTTCTTTCTATCTACAACACTTTGCCTTCATGATCAAACCAAGTTATGGTACCTGTGACCAGATGTGAAACAGATCAATAGTTCTAGATCTGGAGAGCAAGACAAGGTGGGATTTCTTGTACCTTTCTCAAGGGTATTAATCCAAAAGTGAATGTAATAGCACAACTGGAGTTTGAACTCGCTTACTTTGAGGTTGCAGTCTAACAGAGGGATAAGGGGGTTCATGCCTTTCCCAAGGGTATTAGTCCAAAAGTGAATGTAATAGCACAACTGGAGTTTGAGCTCGCTTACTTTGAAGTTGCAGTCTAACAGGATAAGGGGGTTCATGCCTTTCCCAAGGGTATTAGTCCAAAAGTGAATGTAATAGCACAACTGGAGTTTGAACTCGCTTACTTTGAGGTTGCAGTCTAACAGAGGGATAAGGGGGTTCATGCCTTTCCCAAGGGTATTAGTCCAAAAGTGAATGTAATAGCATGACTGGAATTTGAGTGCTCAATATCTGTGATAGAGCAATTATATAATATTATATTAGTTGTCTGAATTTTTGTGATGAAACCTAATGATTTTTATCGTTTAGGGTTTTCGGACTATTATCTTCATCTTTATTATTATATTGACAAAAGCTTCTAAAGAGACAATCATCTGGAGGTTGCAGGTTCAATCCTGACTGCAGGCAAGTAACAATAAAGGAATACTTAGCACTTATACCTGGTTATTGTTAACAGAATCAGAACAAGCGACCCCTATGAATTAAATAAATGACGTGGTTTGAAATTGCATGTGGGCTCCCGAGTTCAACAAGAAACACCTGAAGAAGGCCAGAGGACATATTGGGCAAAACGTTGTGTATATAACAGTAAAGATGAAGATAACAGTCCAAAAACCCTGAACGATAGTTTTTATATATATTTAATAGCATGGATGCTTATTAGGCTTGACGATTACCATGTAAAGGCGGCATGAAACTATTGGTCACAAATATGTATTCATTCTATTAAAAATATATATATATAATGTTTCACCATCATTGAAACAAAGCAGCAGCCTCTCAGATCTTCCCAGTTGACTTTATTCACTTTCTCATTTCAGACTCTTCCCAGGAAATAGTTAACATTTTGATATATTTAACCAAATACACCGAAATCCTGATTTGGATGATGGAGCAGAAAATCTTTTGTGTGAAGACATGTTACAAAACTAAGTCTTTTAAGCAAGATACAGAAAGAAGTTTAATTTCAACACATTTCCAAACAAGAGTCAGATTTTCAAGTTAGTCAAGAACTTTGAAGTTCATACCACTTGTGAAGATCGTATGGTTTGGTTTGGCTTCTTTGTTTAATGGCTTATCAACCTTTGTAGGTTATCTAATGCCAAAGCTATTCTCCTAGAAGAACAGTAGTGTTACTATTTAACCCATAGCTGGGAGGATAAGAGGGTTCATACCTTTCCCAAGGGTATTTGCCCAAAAGTGAATGTAATATAGCAACTGGAGTACGAACTCACTTCTATGATTCCAGTCCATCGCTTTAACCATTACACCACAAGGACACCCCCTGTGAAGATCGTAGAGCAACACTCTAGTAAAAAGGAGAGATGCCCAAGGAAGTATAACATTTTTTTTTTTTACTAAACATTTACATTTAAAAAAGCACATCTTCAATTTGATACAATTTGCCCACTCATTATATTTCTTTAATCTTTTCTTCCCTCACCACTGAGATAATGGAGATTTTTATGTATAAATTTTGGGACTAAAATTAAATTGTTCAGTAATTTTCTTTTTAAATGTAATTAATGATTAATTCATTCTTCTCTGGATGGTATTAAATTACTATATAATTTTTTGTATATTATTAGACATTTCTTTAGTGTGATAAGTATTTTGAATTTTAGTCTATTACGTTGTTTTTTTTAAAAGTATCTTTGACTCAGGGATTTAATTTATCATTATTTTTAGTGATCAATTAGATGACCTGTGAGCTCATCATTTCCAGTTGTAACATCAGTCCATGATGATATTGATGCTTCAGTTTAGGAAGAAGTGATGGTTGTATCTCTAATTCCATAGTCATCTTCATCAGGTAGCGGTCACACCGATACTGCTATATGGCTGCACTACATGGACTCTAACAAAACAGCTGGAGAAGAAGCTAGACGGCAATTACACAAGAATGCTGCGAGCAATCTTGAACAAGTCCTGGCAGCAACACCCCACAAGACACCAACCTGCCTCCTATCACGAAAACTATTCAAGTTAGACGAACTAGACATGCAGGACACTGCTGGAGAAGCAGGGACGAACTCATAAGTGATGTACTCTAGTGGACCCCCACACATGGCCGTGCAAAAGCAGGACGACCAGCACGAACATACATTCAGCAACTATGTGAGGATACAGGATGTTGTCCAGAAGACCTGCCTGAGGTGATGAACGATAGGGAAAAGTGGCGAGAGAGGGTCAGGGATATTCGTGCTACCAGCACGACATGATGATGATAATGAAAAAATTATGCTCAGTGTGAATGAATGACTGCATAAATGTACAGAAAAAAAAAAAAATTATATATATGCTCCCCTACCCCTGTAGGGTTGAGCTCTCTAGCGGGGGAAGTAAATGGTTGCCACTAGCGTAATGCAAGGCTCTTCATAGGAATTGAGCTCTTGGTAGCCGTTAAGCGGATATATGTAAACAAAAACAAATGTGATAGATAAGCATTTAAATTTCCTTCACTTGGGCTAGTTTCCTCATGGCTGAGTGGTAGAATCTTGGATTGGCGTTTGAGTCAACCTGGTTTCGATCCCAGCTTTGGGAATCTAGCCTGTCTAGCCACACTGAAGAGTTCTGATAGAACGAAACAGGTCTGTCTGTGGAAGACTATATATATATATATATATATATATATATATATATATATATATATATATATATATATATATATAACTGTAATATTTACATTCATCGTCCAGATAAAAGTAAGTTTCAGTCATTCATAAAAACCACATCTTCAACTTGATAAAATTCACCCACCTGCAATATTTCTTTAGACTTTCCTTCTCCTGATTATTAAAATGATGATTTCAATATATAATTTAGCGGACTAAAATGAAATTGTTCAATTAAAACAAAAAAGAAGGTAATGCCAAACTTACTCTTATGTGGATTTATGTTAATCTACTAATATTTGGTTACTTTTTATTTAATGGCATATCAACCTTCATGGGTTATTTAATGCCAAATCCATCATTGTAGAAAAACAGTACTACTCAACCAATAGCGGGGGAGGGGATAAAAGAGTTTATACCTTTCCCAAGGGTATTAGTCTAAAAGTAAGTGTAATAGCACAACTGGAGTTTGAACTCACTCACTATGATGTTGTAGTCCAACATAGAGGGATAAGGGGGTTCATGCCTTTCCCAAGGGTATTAGTCTAAAAGTAAGTGTAATAGCACACCTGGTATTCAGACTTGCTAACTATAATATCACAGTCCAGTACATTAACCATGGTGACTACCCCTACTAGTATATATTTTTTTAATAAACTATATTATAATTCTGCTTGCATTTCATCCATTTGTTCACACTATGCTCATCTAAATATCCTACCCATGGCTAAGTAACATATTCTTACACTCTCCCCCTTGACCAAGTGAGATTATTCTTCCACATCTCCCTTCAACTAAGTAGGATATTTTTCCACTCTTCTCTTCAATCGAGATAGTTCTTGCTTCTTCAGATCAAGACCAAACAGTTCTATTTCTAACAATTCAATTTAGCTAAATCGACAAAGTTAAATAATTCCAAGTATTGCTATGTATCACTAACAATTCAATTTGACATCAATCATTTATTTATACACAGTTAAATGATCAAACAGTTCTATTTCTAACAATTCAATTTAGCAGAAGTCGTTTATTTGCATTCAGTTTAAATGTCAAACAGTCCTACTTGAGTCATAGATAGGACCTTATCAGGTGCTACCACTCTGACCTAGAGAGGATCTGGGAATAATAGCAATGAAGGGTTACTCTGCATTCCCCAAAGCTCCAGCATTACTGGAGCCTCAGTATAAGATTGTTTAATGTCATACCCAGGACACTGGTTGGGGGGGGGTATCCCTCTATGGAGATGCAGTCAGTGTATTGTACAGCTCCAGCTGATTGGACTAACACTGTGCTGTATGTTTAATTCTTTTGTATTTCAAAATTTCGCAAAAAAAAAAAAGTGAATACTCAATACTTTTTCAAAATTTTTGGTGTAGCCTATGGCTTCACAAGAAAGACTGTTGCAAGCTATTTGAGAAAGCTTCACTGTCATCCCACAGATATGAAAAGAAAAAAAAAAGAAGAAGATTGAAATAAGCCTCTCCCTCTCCTTTACCCCACAGGAACGTTGATGAGGTGAGTTTTAGAGAATACACGTGTATAAAAACTGATTTACTATGACCAGAAAATCTGACAAACACTTGTGCTTGACGTACAGAAAAACTGGACAGCTGTTTTGACCTTATTAGGTCTCATCAGCAGTGTATACAGTGATCTCCCCCACTGAATGCAGAGGCGAAACTTCACCATTGAGCCACCAGTCTACATCACATACAAGCCATGCCAAATTAACAAATCATGGTAATTGCGCTGCCAATATGTCACGTGCAAGTGTTTGCCAGATTTTCTGGTCATGGTAATTCAATTCACAATATAATTCCTCTACTTAAAAAAGAAAATGTAAAAACTGATTTAGTAGAGTTGATTGGGGTGGAGCTACATATACACACAATGGCACTGAAAAGAACCAGATAATGAAGACGTTTTTTTTTTTAGGGAAAATAACTTTTTCTTTCTTGTTAAATGGACTTACAACTGATGAAATTTCTCTTTTTTTGTTGATTGACAAAAAGAAAAAAAAAAATTATTTTCATTTTTTTTTTTGTTCTGTGGAATTTATATGGGTCCTGCTAGAGTTAACTGCAGTTTTGGGTACCTAACAAAGATCCTACTTATAACCACCAGGGACAATGAAATTTACAAATCAGAAGTTTTGAGAAAAATACAGGTTGTGGCAGAATGATCTCTGGAGAAGTTGTCTCAACTTTACTTTACAATTTGTTTTTTAAACTATTTTTTTTTTTGCTTGAAGGATTTAGTTTATCTTTGTTTTTACTAGATGACCTGTGAACCTGTTGGATTTTACTTGTAACATCAGTCGATAATGATATTAATGCTTCTGTTTAGGAAGGAGTGAAAGATTCTTTTTAGTATTTCATAGTAATCTCCATCATACCGAGAATGTAGACGGTGAAAAAATTATATTCATTGTGAACTCGGATGAAATAAAGACTCTTATCTATTTACAAATTGGACTGGAAAAGAGCCGTTTAACTGTATTGCTCTAATAAAAATCTCACTATTATGTGCTGTTCTTGCTGGGTTATATATATTAGTTATATAGTTTGCTATACTTATAAATAAAGTAATCAATATTAGTAAGAGGACATATGCAGATCTAGGTTATATATATATATATATAAAATGAGAATTTTAATAACATATAGATTAAGCTGTCGTTAAAAAAGTTTGGATGGAATAGTTGTTAAGGTAAGTTGGCCAACTGTAGTTGAAGGCAACTCGAAGACTCCCTTTTCAATAGCTACTACACTGAGACGTAGGAGAGAGAGCGCTACTCCTTTCCCAGGATTTCTTCACTTCGCCTTGATGGATACCTTATAAAACTGAGTGCTAAATAAGGAAGTATCAAGTGCCATTTTTTGAGTCTTTGGTATGACTCAACCTGGGATTGAACTCCTGGGCCATTGGTGAGGAGATCTACTGAAAATGGAGAAATTTGCATACATCATTTTGAAAGTGATCGTAACCGAATGAGATTAATGGGCATGTTGGTTATGTCATGGTTAATAAATTATAATAATAGACAATTGATAACGAGTTCCATTCTCACTGGGTGCCCCATACTTCTGGTCTTGCTTAAGTTACAGATTTTATGCAATCAGTTCTTTTCTAAAAAGTTTTTTTTTATTTTTTTATTACAACTCATTAATCTTTAATGATGTAGTGCAATGATTTCTTAAATTTCGACAAAATAAACGTGACAGTAAAATTGGCTCATTATTTTAAAATAATTTGCTTTTTTTTTTTTTGTTTTTTTACTCCTTTATAAAACTTAAAAAAAAAAAAAAAATGAAATTCAATAAATTTGAATTTTAACTGAACTTTTGAATGATTCACTAAAAAAAATTTATAAAAATAAAAATGCATCAAAATTTGACTGACTTCATAATTCTTTTAATATACCTATTCAAGTGAAATACGCATATTTAAGGGGGAAAAAAACAATATATAGATTAGATATCTTTATGCAGTATTGAAATCTTAATTTTGCTGTTGTTGATTTATCTAAAATTTACAACAAGAAGGAAGAAAATGGGAAAAAGAGACAGTGAAACAAAATACGCAATTTAACAAAATCGGGAACACACATTCGACTAGTATCATCACTCTCAGACTCTGTAAAATAACTGAAATTGAACACAGACCTCCACCACCTTGGTTCCATTGGCCGCCGCCACCACCACCGCCCATATTCTGGGAAGACTGTTTCTGGTCATTCCAGTTGCTCTGGACGCGGCCGCCACCACCACGTCCACCACCACGGTCACTCTGGAAACCACCGCCACGTCCTCCTCCTCCCCCACTTTGACCGGCGTTCCTCTGTTGAAAGGCTGGCATCTCCGGGGGTGGAGGTTCATGTTCCCAGGCACGGCCACCCCGATCGGGTACCTGCCCGATGCGAACTTTGTTGATGGCGCATTTGGTCCTTTCGCGGGCCTCCCCACTGCTGGTCTTTTGGATACGGAGCAAACTGTCTCTGGCTGCTAAAATCTGAGGAATTCCAATGTTCACGCGAGCCGTTAGTTTCTTGCTCGGACCCTCGTAAAAGTTCTTGATCTGCTTCTCCCTCTGTTTAGCCCTGTCCGACCACAAGAAGGACTGGACAGTGACGTCCAACCGCTTGATCAACATCTCCCTTCGGGTAAAGTACTCCTTTCCCAGAGAGTCGTTAATACTTAGGAGATGTGCCCATTGCTTGTCTGACAAGCGAGACTTTAACATTGATCTGCCCAACTGGTTGGGATGTTTCATTATCATCTCTTTGATCTTAATTTCGATCTTAGAAAAAAGTTGCTGGGAGGTAATATTAGCTGGTGGCTTGGAAAATCCCAAAGCAATTAGCATACTTTTCATATAGGAAGCAACCTCCGATTCGTAGTTAGTTGTAGTTGGTGTGTCATTATTATTATTAGAAACAAGGACAATCGGTTTGTTGACGGCCAGCATCATCACACTAGCTAATTCCATGGTAAGGTAGTTTAAAAGCTGAAGTCTCAATTCTTTAGTGCCGAGACGGTCATCGATTGTGCCGACTGTCAACGCGTTGAGGGGGCAGCCGATTTCACGTAGAAAAGCACTCAGCTCCAACATGAACGTGTCACTATCAGCTGGATCAGTAATCGGGTTGACTTGTTCAACAAGGTCCATAAAATCTTGTAGTCTTACGGTAAGCCATGATACAACATGCGTGAAAACTGGGGATCGCTGTCCTTCATCTAAGGCTTTATCAAAAGTACCCTCCTCCAGCTGGTCTACTGGGTAGCCCAGATCTTCAAGCACGTCTAGAATATCAGCCTCCATTCCTGAAGAAAACAAAAAAACAACACGTTATTGAATCAAGAAGAGGAAAAATAAAACACAATAATAAAATATAATTTCTTTATCACATTTATATATACATATAAAGACAAAAAATTAATATTTGCGACACTTTTTTACACCTTTCTTACAAAAAAATGTCGACTGCCAGCAGATGGGTGTATGGCGACCGGTGACGACACTAACTAGTTTAAAGAGTTCTTCCCCTTTGCCGGCTATTTTACGTTTCCGGAACATTTCGGTAATTTCCGTAAAACAAAAAACAAAACTACAACATGTTAATCTTTTCGCGAGAAGTGCGAACTTTTAAAAAAATATTAACAAAAAAAAATTATTTCGAGCGAGAAATTTTTATTTTATGATTAAAAAACTACCTTGAAGACATTGTAATTTAAAAAAGATTTAAAGTTGTTATTTTGAGAAACTCCTGCTACGTCACGGTGCATTCGTGTTGTAAGTAGTTGTCGCCATATTGGATTCTTTCCACTAATGTGGTATGTCCTTAAGCTGACCTAAAAGGACAGTCTACTAATTTTTGTTAGTGGTGTTAAAACGTAAAAATGCCGACATATTTCCAGCGTCCCGAAAATGCTCTTAAAAGAGCAGATGGTGAGTTATTAAAGCTGTTTATTTAGTTTTATATATTTTTCTTAAGAGATATCATCAGGTTAGCGTATGATTGCGCCATGCTGGACCTGTAGAATTGTCCATTTCGCATCTTATTCTTTTTAAAATGATTGCAATTATTTATTTTTTGGTAGAAAAAAAGCATTCATGATAATTTTTTTTATTGTACATTATATGTAAATTTAAGTTTGAATTATCAAAAAGTCACATAAGCTGGAGGTTTATTTCATTTTGGTATGGTTTCGTGAAGCTGACCGGAAATTTTGTCTTGTAAAAAAAGAAAAAAAGTGACTTTACTTTCGACATTGTGTTAGTTAATCATATCTTCATGATTGCAATCTAAGTGCTATTAATATAATTAAATTGTAAAAATATATTTTCCCAATATGAATACTAAAATGGGTAAAAACAGTGTGTCGAGCAATTAATTTTAAAGGTCCTAATGTGTGTATTTTTTTTTAAAAAAGAAAGCCATGTGTAAAAATTTGAGATGGCGGGTTTTTGTGGGTTTTTACATATGGGGATTAAAGAATGGATCTTTGAAAAGTTTGATATTTTTTTGCATTTTTTGTTTATTTTCTTGGACAATTTCGAAAGCAATATTAAAAGTTAGTACAATTATTAAAATTAAGTTTATTTTTTTTAAAGAATAAAATACCCTCTTTGTCTGAATCGTAACTCCCAATATGTTATATTCATTACGTAGATAAAAAAAAAAAAATTAAGCTTGTACTGCTATGAACCTAGCCCAACTCGAGAATGACATATTAGCACACATTTTTGCCAATCTGAAAATACCTAAGGATATTTATTTAAAAAATATTAACTGATCATTCTACTTGAAAAATAGTAAATATTGTTTTAGTGGTAAAATGAGACATCTGTCAATAACAACCTGGTAAATATACCAAAAAAAAAAAAAAAAAAAGATACCATAAAAAAACCTGATTTTTTTGTATGTCATGAATAGTTTTATTTAAATTGTTCGATGATCCTTTCAATTCATTAAAAAAACAATACCTAAATCTTAATTATTTATCAAAAATAAGATATAAAAGTTTTTAATTGTTCAAGTAAATCAATTACTGAATTAGCCCGGTATTTTAATTAGGCGCGCTCACACTAATAGATAATTATTGTTAAATTTGAAGAAATCGTGTAAAATCAGAATAATAATAATAATCCCTAACTTGTAATATCGTAAAATAAATTTGTTTTTATTTTTCTAATTGAAAAATTGTCTATGTGTCTTTTTAAAAATAATGGACCGCCTCGGTCATTTGATTTTGAATAATAATCAAAAACTTTTGTTTTATCTATCTATCTATCTATCTATTTATTTATTTTATTGATATTTATTAATAAAAAAAAATCGCTTGATACACATGATGTATGTTTTATTTATTTTTTTTTTTAAATTTCCCTTGTCGGTTTCGACTTTGCTTCCAATTATTTTTTAATTGAACACTTAATTTAGTGTTGAAGAAGGAAATTACTTAATAAGTAAATTTAGAACACTAAATTTAGTGTTTCCTTTTTATTGAATTTTCTTACGATTAAACATTTTCTTATCAAGTGATACATGTATTTTTAATTTCTTATAAGAAAATTGACCAATTTGATTTTTTGAGTTCGTTATTATCAGCTGTGTTTTATGAAAACTGATTTTGTATAAAAAAAAATAAATACTATTGAATTTTTGATCATTTCTTTTTCTTCAAAAAACGAAAGAAAAATTTAAAATTGTTCTCTATAAAATGAAAAATTTTGCTAAGTTTTTTTTTAAACTAAAAAGATCTAAAAATTAACTTATTTTTTTCTTCACCCCAATTTTTACAGAATCCAATTTTTCTTTTATTTTGACAATTCTGAATTGAGCTCATCAAACGTTATCGAAGATATTTAACATGGGAACGTACAAACCCTACATTCAATAGTAAATATTTTAAAGGGTTGGATTTTTAAAAAAATATTTTCCTTGAATTATGTTAATTTTCTCATATTTTACCTCGAAGGAGACCTTATAAAAATCTTTCAAATTTTTAAAATGTCAATACAGTGCCTCATTTTTAAAAAGATTGAAATGATATGCTAAAAAGTGTAAAATTAGTTTAAAAATCATATTTCATTCAAGACCTTGAATTTAAAATAAGCCCCCCCCCCGATATTTAATGTTCTGTCCAGAAGATTCTTATACTTTTACAACAAAAATATGAGGGGAAAGTGAAGTGTTTTAGGATAATTAAGACACTCTCATTTACGATTTATTTATTCTTTAATAATTATAAATTAATGAATGAACGTATTTTATCACCCCCCCCCCCCCAAAGTCATTTCTGAAAGAAGAAAATTAGCCTGGAGTGCAATTAAGTTAGCAGCGCCGGCAACATAAACCAATGTATGATTCGCCATGCTGGATAATTTGTAGTCGCCTTAGTAGTATTTAGTATTCTCTCTCTCTCTCTCTCTCATGTGGTCTTTTTTTCCTTTTTCTTTTGAAAGAAAAACTATTGTGCATTTATTTAACACACTGTTCACCGTGAATATATATTAATTTACACACACACGCACAAATATAGCTGAAGACGTAGTCACATCTTTTCACTAAAATAAGGCGTGGTATATTTACTAGAGAAATAAAACCAACGCATACTTAATATGGTTTCCATCTAATGTTTTTCAATCTTCTGTATTCATCAAAGTCGTTATTCTAGAATAGATCAATCGATCTCGGCTGATAAGATTGGTGTAGCATGTAAATTTGTCTTGCCAAAGATTTTTTTCTCTAAAATCAATGAGGCAAAATATCCCCCCCCCAATTATAGACATGAAAATTAGGGTAATATGATCTTGAAACAAAACTTCGCAAAATATTTATAGCTAAGTAAGACTACAAATACTTAGAGCATCTCATTTGTAATGGTTAAGTAAGCTAGATTAGCAGGCCATTATTAGTGAGTTCGATTCTCACTGGGTGCCTCATGCTTTGTGCCATGACTAAAGTAAAGCTTTGCAAATAACTAAATAAGACTTCATATACTTTAGCTTTTCTTGGTGAGCAAATCTAAAGTGAATCCCCCCCCGTTAACCTATAAATTGTTTTGAGTTTTTAAAAATATTCAATTCCTTATACATATATATATTGTGTAGAGACAAAAAAATTTGTTCGAACAATTTTTTCAATAAAAAAATTTTGGAACATAGAAAGGTGTTAAAAAGTGATTTCATAAGTGTAGGGATGTTAATTTATAATTTTAGCTTTTTAACAAGTAGTTTTGGCCAATATTAGAATTTAACTTGAACTAATAATATGAAAGACGATCTCTTAATTATTTTCAGTGTCATTAAAGCGTACAAAGAATGATTTATTTTAGGATTGATTATTATAATGTACAGAATATGTTGCCTCTTATCACAAGTATAAACGGATTTATTTTTAATGTTTTTCTTAATGCGTCTCAATCAATTAGTTATATAAAATAATAATTTAGATTCCTTATTTTTTAATTTTTTCTAATAAATTTTTTATTAATATATAATTTTAAAGTATATTGTAAATAAATCAAGTGAAAAAAGATCAAAATTTATTTCAAAACAATTATATAACTAGTCATTTTGACAAGCATCAAAAACCATCTTTTTATTTCTCTCTTTCCAAACTTTAGATCTCCACAACAAAGAAAACTATATCATCGATATCATTTTCCTTGTATAAGATTTACCAACCTCTTTGCATGTTGTTGGATTGTTTGGGTAGGGAGAATTTTGATTGGTGTCTGGCATCTACAAATTGTCAGCAAATATTTACAGACTTTCCCATGAGTAGAAGCAGTAGATTAGCCAATGAAAGGTGACTAAAGTAAAATCAGACGCAACTAAACAAGAGTCCAGACTTAATGCAGCCTTGTTTAAAGAAGTATCTTGTATCGCTCAACCAGAAACAAGATGGTTACCCGAATTCCAACAGGTTATGGGCCTAGAGCAGCAAAACATTTTTTTGATGGCGATGAATCCAAGTATGAGTTGTG
Source organism: Sepioteuthis lessoniana (assembly GCA_963585895.1). Taxonomy (NCBI): domain Eukaryota; kingdom Metazoa; phylum Mollusca; class Cephalopoda; order Myopsida; family Loliginidae; genus Sepioteuthis; species Sepioteuthis lessoniana. The sequence continues at coordinate 92,271,356 of OY757923.1, read as the reverse complement.
GGAAGTGAAGTTTCTTGGATATCTTAGAATTCAACATTTACATCAAATTGTACTGTTACCAACAGACCAGAGTGATGATATGGACTTCATAGAAAAGAATGAAACTGTCTTTGCTGAACTTATTCAGTATTTGGATGATAAAAATCTGTCATTAGTGATAAGAGATGCACGAGACATTGGAAGAAAGGCTTTAACAATATTAAGGGAACATTATTTGTCAAAAGGAAAGCGGAAAATCAGTTCCGGAGCTAAAATATTTGAGTAGTTTGGAATCTGTCTATTACAGACTAAATAATAAGGACAGAGAATATTTCTAATGCTCTGAAGGAAGTGGGGGAAGTTATCAGCGATGGACTTCTGATCGCGATGGTGCTCTAGGGGTTACCCCTGAATTTTAAACCTTTTACAACGGTTATAAACCAGAAGAAAACTTTTACTTTTTCTGAATTTAAAGTATAAAGAAACAGCGTATGTATCTCTCCCCCCCCCGATAAATCTAACAATGTATTACAAATGAAGACCAGATTTAAAAAGATTACCCCGGGGGTAAGTATGCATTCTCACTGATTATAAATCAACAAATTATAATTACAACAATTACCAGAAACCTCAGCATGGTAGAGAGGACTGTGAAATCCTGCCCCTCCCCCTGACAAATATTATTTGTTACATTTGTGGGAGAAGGGGATGCAAGCATTTGACTGTAGAAATAGAAGGCAAAGTAATTTTTTGTCATAATATAAGAACCTATTCTAAAAGCCAAACCTATTTCTTTGCTTTAGGATAGGATATTGTTTCAGACAAGACTAATTTATTAGTCGATTGTAGAGTTACCAATCTTCTAATAATTGATAAGTCAAAATTTATCGATTTTTGAACCAGGGAACCATTTTGTTGAATTGGCTGACAGCAGCTGACTAAATAACATAGTAATGAAAAGGGGTGACACCTGCATTAATCTACGCAATAGCAAAGGACACATGTGTAGATGTATATCAAAAAATACTTTATATATACCAACTTTTAAACAAAATATATTTTCAGTACAAGTGACAACAAAAAATGGTGCACACATAAGTTTTGAGCATGACAACTGCCAATTAATTTACCCTAATAGAGCAGTTTTCAACATAACACAAAGAGGACATTTGTATTATTTGAAAAATATTGTCTCTGCCAGAAATGCCACTTATGACTTTCATACTTGGCATAAAATCTTAGACCACTGTAAGAAATCTGATATTAAAAAGTTACCCAAATTAGTAAAAGGAATGAAGATAAAATCGACACCAAATTATGCTCTTAACTGTGATATATGTATTCAAGGGAAGATGTCTAATGACAGAAATAAGACTTTGGATAGCAAAGCAACAAAAATCCTTGTACTTATACACAGTGATTTAGCTGGCTCCATTCAACCCTTAGCAAAAGATGGTTATAAATATGTAATTAATTCTATTGATGACTATTCTGGCCTTAAAATGTAATATTTCTTAAAACACAAGTCCAATACTTTGCTTGCTACAAAGAAATATCAAGCTGACATCGCCTCTTATGGCCATGTAAAATGTTTATGGACAGACCACGAAATGGAGTACACTTCTAAACCTTTTCAATGGTTAATAGAAGCAAATACGAGAGGTCAGTGCCTTATTCTTCACATCAAAATGGGACTGCTGAACGGTCATGGTGATCTTTATTTTCTATGGCAGGGTGTCTCCTTATTGAGCCAAAATTGCCTAAAAACTAATGGCTTCAGCATATATTAGAAATCACTGTTACAATAAAAACACAAGAAAAACCCCACGTGAAAGTTTTACTAGTTCAAAACCAAACTTAAATAAGATGCATATTTTTGGCATGACTTGTTTTTGTTATGTACAAAATAAAATGAAATTGGAACCTTGCGAAAAAGGCATCTTTGTCGGCTATGATAAACAAAGTCCAGTTTACTTGATTTACTTTTCGGAAACAATAGCTATTAAAAAAGTTAGGTGTGTGAAATTTATCAACTCTTATGATGATAGCACACTTTTGAAACCAGATAATACCGAAAATCCAGAATTTGTAATCACATGACGTACAACCGCAAGTCAACCTAAACTCCAAAGGGGAGGGGCAAATAACCCATTATTCTATTCGATTTTTTTTTTCTAGTAGAAAGCGTTGAATTTGCCAGTGTTGATTACTGTTGTACTCTGTGTATGATTCCTGCTAATTACACTAAAGCTGTAAATTCTCCAGATTCGAAAAGATGGATTTTAGTAATGAAAGAATTTGATTTCTTGGTAGAAAATAACTTTTGAATAGCAAAAGGCTCCCAAAAATAAAAGATATTATCGGTAGTAGGTGGGTTTTTTAATATAAAAAGTAAAAATGACTGAGGTCATGAGTATAAGGCCTGTTTTTTGGCCAAAGGCTACTCACAAATATATGGCAAAGTTTATAGAGAAACCTTTGCCCCACCAACAAAATAGGCTTCCATAAGGTTACTATTGCAAACAACAGTCCAGTATGACGTGTTAATTCATCATACGGATGTTAAGAGTGCATATTTAAATGCCCTCTTAGACTATGAAATATATGTTGAGCTGTCGGAAAGCTTTAAAGGTAAGAATGAGAATTATGTTTGGAAACTTGAAAAAAAAATCCTTATATGGGTTAAAACAGAGCAGTCAAACTTAAAATAAAACATTCCATACTTATTTCACTACACAAAATTTCGTCCAGTCACCTGTCAACCCCTGCATGTACGTTCAAAATATCCTTAATTAAATATCCATGATTTTATTGTGGGTTGATGATATATTAATAGCTTCAAAAACTGAGGCACACTTGTGCAAATTAAGATGATTGAATTTAAGATTCAAAATGACTGATCTTGGGCAATTATCCTGGTTCTTACGAATACATTTTGAATACGAAAAAAATACTATTAAAATGAATCAATCTAGATATATTGAGAAGATATTATCGAAGTTCATTATGGCAGATTACAAACCACACTCAACTCCATGTGAAATGGATATAATGAAAACAAGTGACAAAGGTGATTTAATAGAAAGTAAACTTTATCATGAAATTATTGGCAGTCTAATCTATAACGGTTGCAACAAGACCTGATATTTGTTATACAGTTATTTGGTTGTCTCAAGACTTAGCAAAACCAAATTCTTTCCATTTAACGAGGGCAAAACATGTCTTACGTTATTTAAAAGGCACAATCAATCAGTCACTAATATTTAAGAAATCCCAGAAACCTTTGAAATGGGAAGGGTTTTGTGACTCGGATTGGGGGTAATTTGGATGACAGAAAAAGCATAGGCGGATTTTGCTTTAGATTGGCAGAAAATAACCCAATGATTTCGTGGAAATCTAAAAAGCAGAATTCAGTCGCTTTGTCAACATGTAAAGTGGAATTGATAGCTATATCATTAGCAAACCAAGAAGCCTTGTGTCTTAGAGCATTATTGAGAACTATAACGGAACTTGAGTCGCTTAAGAATTCAACAACTATTCATTGTGATAATCAGTCCAGTATTGTTTTGGCAAAAAACCCCAGTCGTTCATCAAAGATCAAGACACATTGATATAAAATTTCAGTTTATACACGATGAAATAAATAAAGGGTCAATTCTTTCAGAATACATTGAAACAGAGAAAAATGTAGCTGACGTGTTCATGAAGCCAATGACAGGAATGAAATTAAACTTTCAGAAAAATTATAGTTGTTAAATGATTCTTAACTTAGTGAAGAATAGCCCAGTGGACCGGTGCAAAAAAAATACATCGATTGCATCTCAGCAGGGGGGTAAAACTCCCCCAAATGAGTGTCCTGGATATGACAATAAACAAGCCAGCTAATCCTAACAAAAAAAAATCATTACTACTCATGTTTTTGTGTCAATTAAACAAAATTGCATTAATGATAATAATTTTTAAAAAAGAAAAAAAGAATTAATTCACATTATTTTTATTTTGATATTTAATTCTTTTAAAGGTGGAAAATTCCATCTAAAACCCCCAACTAGCAAGTGTTGGATTGTTTAGGGAGAATTTTGATTGGTTTCTACCATTTACAAATAGTCAGCAAATATCTTGTATCACTCATCTAGAAACAAAATAGTTACCTAAATTCCGACACATAGGATGTGACACAGGGTCATTTTTTTTTTTTTTTTTTTTTTTTAGTGGAGTTTAACAGGTTTGTATTCAGTTTATTTTAAGACTGTCTAACCAAGGCTGAAGAACTCGGTCTGCCCTACTATTTACACATAGCTGGAGAGAGAATAAGAGGATTCATACCTTTCCCAAGTGCTTAGCGGAATGCAATCAACCTCATCTAGGATTTGGACTCGTGTCGTGTCTATTTCTTACGATAACAATTACAGCACCTCGTATATAAGGGTCATGAGTTCAATCTTTGGGCCCAGCAGGGAAATCTAATATCTTTTTATATATATATATATATATATATATATATATATATATATATATATATATATATATATATTTGTTCAGTGGAGCAAACAGAAATGGCTGGACAAGGGAATGAGAACAATCTGCCATGATGAATTGAATAAAGAGTTCAGTTTGAAATTTCAAAAATCTAATCAAATGCATCAAGCATTTGAAAAGGGCCAAGGAACACATTGGCTGAAATGTGATTATAGCACCCTAGATAAGGATATTGGTTTAAATAAATCTGTAAATACTCAGGATCATTTCTTATCTCAGAAATACTGAAATATGCTACCAGTCAAAAGTATTTGTCCACTCTAAAAAAAAAAAAAAAAAAAAAGGTTTTTTTCCTCATCCTAAGTGTTATTTTTAGTGAGACAAGTTGAGCACTACAATAGTTTTATTTATGATACTAAATTCAAGTCTTCCTGAGCCATATTAAATGCAACTAAAACTAAAAAAAACTCAAAACCTTAAACTTTTGATTCATCAAAATGTGACCCCCTTTTGGCTGCTGTCACTGGTTCACAGATTCTTGGCATTCTTTCCACCAAAGACTGGAGGTAGACTGAAGATAATTCTGCCCAGCTTTCCTGCAAGAGTTGCCAGAGGTGAGCCGCACTTGTGGGCTGTTTAGCTCTAACTTTTCCCTCAAGTTCATCCCACAACATTAAAGACATCAGTTGAAGGATGTACTGTTCCTCTTTGCTTTTAATGGACAGTGGGGAAAATAAATATTTCATCCCTTGTTGATTTTCTGAGTTTACCGCCTTACAAAAATAGGAACGGTCTATAATTTTCAGGGTAGGTTCGTCTTGACAGTGAGAGATAGCATATAAACAAAAAATTCTAGAAAATCCCGATTTTGTTAATTTTTTAACATTTTATTCATTTTTAAAAAAAATTTTTTTTTTTTTATTGAAGAAATAAATATTTCATCCCCTATCAACCAGACTAGTTATGTGACCAGGAGGCATATAGACTAGTCCTATTACTCGAGTATTACTCCTAATCAAGTACTCATTACCTGCATAAAGATACTCATTCACAGAATCCTTAAATGGATCAAAATCTAATCTCTCCACAATGGACAAGACGAAAGAATTGTCTAAGGACATCTGAGACAAAATTGTATACCTGCACAAAAGTGGAATGGGCTACAAGACAATTGGCAATCAGCTAGGTGAGTAGGCATCAACTGTTGGTGCAATAATAAGAAAATTGAAGAAACACCAATTGACTATCAATTTCCTTCAATCAGTAGCTCCATGCAAGACCTCACAATGTGAAGTAAACCTGATAATGAGAAAGGTGAGGGAACAACCCAGAACTACGTGGCAAGAGCTTGTTGATGATCTCAAGGCAGCTGGGACCACAGTCCCCAAGATGACCATTAGTAATACACTCAGTTGTAGTGGACTGAAATGTAGTGCTCTCAAGGTCCTCCTACTCAAGAAGGCACATGTACAAGCCCATCTGAAGTTTGCAAGTAAGCACCTGGATGATTTGGAGGAGGATAAGGAAAAAGTACTATTGTCAGATAAGGCTAAAATTGAGCTTTTTGGCATCAACTTGATTTGCTATGTTTAAAGAGGAAAAAAACGCTGATGTGGACCCCAGGAACATTATTCCAACCATTAAGCGTAGTGGTGGAAACCTGCTTTGTGATTTTTTTCTCTGCAAAGGGGTCAGGATAGTTACACAGGGTCAAGGGAAAGATAGATGGGACCAAGTACAGGGAAATCTTGAGTGAAAACTCCTTGCCTCAGCCAGGACTCTGAAGATGCGTAGTGGATGTGTGTTCGAGCATGACAATGACCCAAAGTATACGGCTAAGGCAACAAAGAAGTGGCTCAAGAAGAAGCACATTTAGGTAATGGAGTTGCCCAGTCAGTCTCTGAATCATAATCCTTTAGAGAATCTGTGGAGGGAGCTGAAGATTCAAGTTGCCCAACAACAACCTACAAACTTTAATGATTTGGAGAGGATCTGCAAAGAGGAGTGGGCCAAAATCCCTTTGGGATGTGTAAAATCTTGATATCAACTACAGGAAACGTCTGGTTGCTGTGCTTGCCAACAAGCGTTTCTTCACTAAGTACTGAGTTATGTTTTGTTATGAGGTGAAATGCTTTTTTTTTTTCTTCTTCCAAGAAAATACAAATAAATGTTCAAAAATTATTGTAATGTAATTTTCTGGAATTTTTTTTAAAATTCTATCTCTCACTTTTAAGACGAACCAACCCTGAAAATTATAAACTGTTTCTATTTTTGTTAGGTGGCAAACTCAGAAGATGAGCAGGGGATGAAATACTTATTTTCACCATTGTACCTCTGGCAGATTTTACTAGTATACTTTGTTATTATCTTGAATGAGTACATTACCTTGACCTGCAAATTGTGTTCCAGATGGGATTGGATGTTGCTGCAGTATGCTGTGATAGCTGGTCTGATTCAATTTGATCATCACCTGGTGCAAAGCACCATCTTTGCGATTGGCAAAAGCCCTCCACACCATAACAGAACCTCCTCCATGGTTTATATAGTTGGTGTGATAAAGGGGCTTGCAGCTCTTTCATCCACTCTTTACTGTACCAAGATCCTCCTATTTGAGCCAAAGATTTCAAACTTTGATTTGTCAGTCCAAAGGACTTAATTTTACTGCTCTATTGTCCAGTCTTTGTGTGCTTCAACCTTCTGGAGCCTTTTGACATTGTTTTCCTTCCTCAACAGTGGTTTCTTGACAGCAATTCTGCCATATTAGCCGGCTTCACAAAGTCTTTTCCTTACAGTAGATGCTGACACATTTTTCATGACATAGTTCAGTTATGTAATGATCTTTGGAGCCGTCAGCTTTTTGTCTTGCAAGTTGGTGACTTTGATGAAATTGTCCTCTGTTTTAGTTCTAGGAATTTTTATTTTTAATTCTAAAGAAAAAAAAACACCTTCAAATAAATTTTTCAAAAGATATCTGGTTATTCTAAGGTCAAAATTATTGAGGAAAATTTGTATTTAGTATGATAAATAAAAACATTGTTGTGGTTAACTTATTTTATTAAAAATAACTTTTAGGAAGAGAAATAAAAAATTTTGAGGGTTAGCAAATACTTTTGACTGGTTGTGTGTGTGTGTGTATATATATATATATATATATATATATATATATATATATATATATATTTTTAAAATCCAAGGGGTAGAATATAAGATGAGGTGATCTTATTACAGCCGGAAAAACATTTCATATAAAAACAACCAGTAAATATCTTTCCTTTCTAACTTGTATTGTTAAAAAACACCATTCCAAATAATTGGAAACATCTGTGAGTGCAGTTCCTTGGAAAATTTATTCACTACCCTTGATAGCAGAGGTATATATTTGACACAGGTCAAAGGTCCTAATTGCTAAATCACATTGGCTAGAGACAATCCTGAGAGATTTAAAAAGTCAGTTGGGATTCTTGGAACTTAAACAGTTTATGAATGAAAGGTTGCCTTCTTTATTGACTAAAGCCATATTCACTTCTATGTGAGAGTGTTGCAAAAGTAAAAATTGGGAAATAGACATGAGTGGGTTTTGTGACCATCTTGTCTGTTCCTTCCAATTTATCAGGTTCAAGTGATAACCTCTTTGATATAAACCTAGATTTATTTTACAAACATTAAAGCTTTTAAATTAGGTTATAGCCATTATTTTTAAGAATTACTTCCCAATAGATTTCATTTAACTGTTAAATCAAATACAAAAATTTGTTGACATTTAATATTGTCAATTTCAGTTATTTCATTTTTTTTTTTTTTTTTTTTTTTTTTTTTAAATGTTATTAGGAAATTAAAATTTGACTTTTATAAGCTGAATTTAATAGCATGTTGGCTCTGATGGTTTACAATTATTTCATATTATCTGAGAACAAAGAAGGAAAAAGAAATTACAGTGTTAGATCTAAACAAACAGCAAAAAAATATCTATAAATTTTCAGCTTTTTTTTCTGAACTCCAGAGCAGGGTTCAGAATATTTAAAGCTTAAAATAAATTGATAAAGATTTCTGAAATCAATGTGACTTTCTGAGACCTAAATTTTAAATATGAATCTTGACTTGGCTGTAGATAAATTTTTGTTAATGAAAAAATAAATACTCTTATTATTATATTATAGCTGTTATTTCTTTGATTAGACCTTATTTAAATGCTACATATATAAGCCACATTAATAGGTGATTTCTTTGTAGTCTGACTGGTAATTTTACTTTGCTGCGATTATTTCATGGTTGGAGTCCTCTGCATATTTTATTTTTATCTATTTCCATTAATTTCAGAAATCTTTATCAATTTTAAACCTTAGAACTCTGAGTCCCACATTCTGGGCTTTAAAAAAACCCATGAAAATATAAAATGTTGCTATCTGTTATTTAAAAGCCTTACATCATCATCAGTAGCTACTAATCTGAGTAATGGCACAAATACCAGCTGAATGTACTGAGCCATGGTTAAGATATAAGGGCATATCTGATTGGCTGTATTGTTACTAGGAAATAAGAATGAATTCTCTGGCTGGAATTCAGGCCACTTGGTGGATATATGTATTTGTAGATAGCAGCACAAGGTTAATTAAATTTTTAGGGTCTTTAAAATGAAATTATAATTGTAATCATTTCAAATTTAGACACTTGTCTCTCATTGGAAAATGACATGATGGCATTAAGTAAAAAAAAAAAAAAGAATATATGGGACTGTTTTTATATATAAAATATTAAAGATGTACATATGGAAAATAGGATTCTAAATCTTGAAGTATACAGGTATTATCTTCATTATGGACCACAATTGATTTCTTAAGGGTCGTTTTGATTTTCTTTGTTTATCAGTAAATGAAATAATTATGTATTTGGATTCATAAGACAGTTTAATCTAATTTAGCATTATCATTTAATCTTATCAAAAGAAAAGGATTTATAGACTCCACTAGAAAAAAACAAAAAACTCTGCAGTCATTTTCATTTGCAATCCATACACACTCTAAAACTGTTCTTGATATTTTTGATTTGGTGATTACTGTTTTTGTCTATTATTGTAGATTAGAGAAGTGTTGATCTTTTTGTAACTACATAGACTTCTATTTTGGACTCATTCACTGCATAAAAGTATAACATATGCACTGTGCCTTGTTCGCCTCCTTTGGATATAAGTGTGTATATATTCTGTAACTAGATATATTTTTTAGTGGCACCTTGTGTGTGTGTTTTGTTCTGTAATGATATAAAATCATACATTTTTACAATATTTATCAAGCTATTCCTCATGTTTGACTAATTTTTACTTATTCAATTTAGAGTGATCCAAAGGAATTTAAAGTCTGAATATTTCATCCACTATATACTCTATTGGTGTCTGTCGTAGGAAATGAACACGGTGATACGAGTTCAAATCCTGGATGAGACTGATTGCATTTCACATAACACTAATACCCTTGGGAAAAGGTATGAATCCAATTATTCTCCCTCCAGCTATGGGTAAATAGTAGGGCAGACTAGGTTCTTAAGCCTTGGTGAGGCAACTAGTCTGGGAGAAGGAAAAAGTCTGAATTCAAACCTGTTAAACTCCGCTTAAAAAATTGACCTTGGGTCATATCCTACCCGAACAGAGGGGTTGGTAAATATGTATATACTCTATTGGTGATAAGTTTGTACTATTTTATTTAATTTTTATTTTTTATTTCAGAATTCATTGATGTGGGCAAGAAGCAGCGTGCTTTGGATGCACTCTATGATGTCATCAAGAGTAAGAAACATCGAACATGGCAGAAGATCCACGAACAGATCATGGCCAAATACCTTGAACTCTGTGTGGATCTTCGTAAGAGCCATATTGCTAAAGAAGGATTGTATCAGTACAAGATCATTTGTCAACAGGTTAATATAATCATTTTCTTAAAAATCTATAGTCTAATGTACATTTTCATTTTTTTTTTCTCTTTGAACTTCAGAACCTTTTTCTCAATCTGATTATGACCTTTTATTCATTGTTTTGAATTTTTCTTAGCATTTTTACTTGTACAATTCAATTTTTGCTATGGATTTTACAAGTAACTTTTTAACAAATAAACTCCAATTTTAATGTTTATGAAGAATTTCAGTAAAAAAAAAAAAAAAAAAAAAAAAAAGAGAAAAAATTTTAAAGTCCAGTTAGCATTGTAATTTGATTATGTGGTATTTTTCCTTTTTATGTACAAAATGTAAATTTGTATTTTAAAACAATTTTTTCTTAATGAAAGAAAAATTAAAGAAATGAACTTAGTTTAATTGGTATAACTGTCATATTTCTTGTATATTGATTATTTTTGGACTTTTATCTGAAAGTGTCATGTCAGACTAAAAACTAGATAGACTTTAATTGTAACCAACTTGATTCTGTTTATATTGTTTTCATGTAGAGTAGATTAAATTGGATTCTTAAGTCTTTATTATAATATTGAAAGCACAAAAATGTGTATTAAAAAAAAATGTATTTGTATGACTATGAATGTTGTTATAGGTGAACATCAATTCCCTTGTGGATGTGGTGGAGAATTACCTGAAATTGGCCGAGAAGACCACAGAAGAGGCTCGGGAACAATCACATCAAGCTGTTGTTGATGTTGATGATTTAGACAATCCTGATACTCCTGAAAGGTGAATATTTTAAAACTTTCCTCTTCACTGTAATCTGTGTATGTATTTGATTCTAAATTGTTGCTAGTATTCAAAGATTTGTCTAGGAGCAAAGATTGATGAACACATCTAGAAAATATTCTAAATGTCTTTGATGTTTTCATTTTGCTCTCTTGACTTCTAAATAATTGAGTAAGACTATTATGTTGATTTGATAAAATAATTAAAAAATGTTCTATTTTATTTTCTTTCAAAATTTATGAAATTGAATTAACGTGACCTGCGGGTGTGAATACGGCGGATGTTGTTGACAGATAGATTGATAAGACCGGTGTGATCACCGAAATGTCATCATGTCCACAGGTGCTGTGTATTAGAGGATGTTGACAGGATCATATCCGCTCAAGGATAATATCAACAAGGTGATTGCCGAAATGTCACCATGCCCAGAGTTGTGATGTTGAAAACAGGTGCATCCGGTCAAAGATATCGGAAAATCACCGAACAGTGGGCATCGTTGAATTCGGTGATAGTGGCAGATGCGTACGCCCATAGAACCGGGCTTGGGCAAGTAACCAATGGGAAGCAGACAACATAACCAATGAAAAGCACAGAAGTGAGATGTGGGCATAATCATGGTTAACGAAAAAGAGGAATTGCTGCAGGTCACATGAGTTGTAGACAATGTAAGTTCTCGAATTTCGGCTAAAGTCAGCTGTTCACTGGCTCATCCGTCTCCCGACAGCCCCTCTATGTGTGCAAACTCTCTGCGATTGCTCTCTGCTCCACACAAGTATCATCACCGAAAATAAAAATATAATATTTTTATATACATACATGTTCCTCGTTGTTAATAACGACACAGTGTACTATACAACATATATATTTATGTTTACTTTACTGGGGGGGGGTTACCTTTTGGGATTTTAATGTTCAACTTGAGCTGTAAAAGTTAAACATTTTGATTTAAAATAATTGAATTTATGAATTTTATAATACAGTAGTCAAAGAATATTTGTCACTATTATTCCAACATGACTTTCACATTCGAGGATAAGGTTGATATGCCATAAAACCCAACCAACCAACATTCAAGGATGCTATTACCTAAGAGATTTGTAAAACATTTTTAAAAACATTTTGTTTTTTAATGAGATCAAGGAAGACAAAACTTTAGATATTGACAAAGATTTGATTAGGTCTATATAGCATACGATAATTGTTATTTCAGTCTTAAGTTTTTCTTAAAAATTAAAATTGAATTTTTTTTTTTTAATTTTAAGTTGAAATTGTGCTTTTATGAGCTTAGAAATCTAGTAAGTAATGTCAACTTTTATTAATAGCTGAATTTCTAAACCTGACCTAAAAAGCATTAAATATTTAAAAGAAGAAAAAAAAAAGATGTTTTAACTGAAATTTAACTGATATATCTTGTGTTTACAAATCTTTTTTACATAATTTTTCTATTAGATATTTTGTATTTTTTATTTTCATTTTATTAAATATATGAACCTGGATAAATTTCTTAAATGATATTTCAAAACATTAGGCAATTAAAAAAAAATTCTTTTGGCTTCGATCTATTGGGAACATTTTAATTTTTTAAATTATTGTATCCCCCTCCCCCCCCAAAAAAAACCCTAATGTAAGCATTTAGTAGCATACCTTGCACTTAAGGGGATAAAAAAAAAACATAAATGAAGAAGGTTGAGATTTTTTTTTTCTTTGATTATAGTTTTTGTATTGGAAAAATTACTTTTGAACCCATTATAAATAGGACTTTGAATGGTATGGTTTTGACAAATTTTGGAACAAATTAACTGCACTTAAGGTATTGCTGCACTTTTTCTCAAAATATTTTATGTGACTTTCTAATCTTTATTTTCAGCTTACTGATGAAAGCTGTAAGTGGTGAAGACACCCAAGATAGAACGGATCGGGCAATCCTGACACCATGGGTAAAATTTCTGTGGGAATCCTACAGACAGTGTCTAGATTTACTCCGAAATAATACCAGAGTAGAAAGACTTTACCACAACATTGCACAACAAGGTTAGTCATTTCTTCCTTTTATTAAATAAAAACAAAATAAAAAAGATATAATGCAAATCTTTGTATATAAAACCTACAAAATGACTATAAATATATACATTTGTATATAAAACTTGAGTAGAATATTTACATTCAAAGAATCAAATCTTTTTCTATAAAGGTACTTTTGTGATGTAGGCAAATTGTTGATTTTACTCTAGTAAATTTAACTTGTATTCTACCAATTTTGATTTTTCTGACTTCTTTTGACCAATTGCTATTTTGGACTGAAACTTTTTGGATCAAAAGTGTTGTCTTAAATTTTTTATTTTTTTTTTTAAATATCCATGATTGCAATGGATCACATTCAGAATTTATATTGTTAGTCTTTTGACTGCATGTATCAGATAATTGGTAAAAAATTTCCATGATAGGTTAAGAGTTAATTGAAGCAGAAGTAGTTTGAATATCCTTTCTGTATATTTAACATATTTTATATTTGTTAGCATTCCAGTTCTGTATTAAATACAACAGAAAGACAGAATTTAGGAAACTATGTGACAATGTAAGTATATTCTTATTTTAATTTCATATTACAAGTATTTGGTAGTAGATGCATAAATATATTTCATATTTAATAAATTTATTTCCTAATTGTGTGGCAAGATTGTTTCTATTATATAATTGTTCTTGATAATGTAAGTTTATATTTTTTGTGGAGTATACATTCAAAACCAGTTTTACAAACCTTTTGCATTTGTGACTTAAATTTTGTTAAATAAGCTATATATATATATATATATATATATATATATATATATATATATATATAAAACAATCTGCAGATTATCAATAAGTTTTAAAAGCTCTCATCTGAACAATCTCATTCTTATAAAGAGAAAAAAAGATTTTAAATGAATTTGAATAGCTTAAAAATTTGTATGTTTATTATTTTCACTTTGTGGAATATGAGTTGGATATTTTGCTAGATTAACTGTTTAAAAGAAAATTAAAAATCAGTTGTTCTATAAACATTTTTTTGCTAAAATTATCACTTATTTTTGTCTATTAGAAACCATGAGAATCAAAACAGTATTTGTATCAAGTGTTGATATAAATGTGCTCATAAAATTTCATTTTTAAGGAATTAATGTTATTATATAAACTTAATTGTTAAAATTATTGACTGTAATAAAAACAATGTATTTTTTTTCTTTCTTTTTCAGTTGAGAACACATTTAATACAAATCAACAAACAACAGCACCAACAAACTGCAATCAACTTGAACAATCCAGAGTCCCAAGCAATGCATTTAGAGACACGTTTGTCCCAGCTAGATAGTGCCATCACCATGGAATTATGGCAGGAGGCTTTCAAGGCAGTTGAGGATATATATGGCCTGATCAGTTTATCAAAAAAGCCCCCCAAACCTGCATTGATGGCCAATTACTATCAGAAATTGGGTTTAGTCTTTTGGAAATCAGGAAATCACTTGTTTCATGCCTGTACTCTCCATAGGCTATTTCATTTGTCTAGAGAACAAAAGAAGAATTTATCTCAAGAAGAGTTGCAAAGGTGAAGAAATTTGTTAATTTGTACAATTTTTGAACTGTTAGTGCTTTTCATTAAATTTAAAGAGAAACTTTATATAAATTAGATTTTGAAGACCTAATATTGATATAAAAAGACTATCAATCTATACAGGAGTAATAATTTTGTAAGATTGAAATTCAAATGTTATTGGAAGGATTAGGAGCAGCACTTAGTTTTCAAAAATGAATTCCATCCAGTTTTATTTAAGTCCTAACTGTTCAAACTTGGAAACTGCTTTGAAATTTTATCTCTCAAATCTCAACTTGGCTACCTCTAGTCAATCAATGAATGCCCTCTTCTCAGGCTTTTGCTTCAACTGTCAAGACCTTTGATCAGTCAATTATACTCTGAAAATGTTTGATATTTTTTTATATCATTAGTACTTAGGATTATGGGGGGTCATCACATAAGTAATAGTTTTTGCTTAAACAAACAAGGGGGTGTCCTTGTGGTGTAATGGTTAAAGCGATGGCCTGCGGAATCGTAGTACGCGAGTTCATACTCCAGTCGCGCTATTACGTTTACTTTCGGGCAAATACCCTTGGGAAAGGTATGAACCCACTTATCCTTCCAGCTATGGGTTAAATAGTACCACTACTGGGAGAATGGCTTTGGCATTAAATAACCTAAAAAGAGTTGATATGCTATTAAACAAAGAAACCAAACCAAACCATAAACAAACAAAATTATCACTCCTAAACTGATTTTGAGATTTTCTCTTAGAGAAATGAAAGTAATTCTTTCAATATAATTTTTTAACACACTTCTCACATGTATGTAATATTTTATGAATTAACATCAATAATAAAATTTTTTAAAAATATACTCACATTTTTCTATTTTATTTAAACCCTCTTTAGAATGGCTTCTCGAGTGTTGTGTGCCACACTTGCTATCCCTATTCCTGCTGCAAGAAATGCCATTGGTCAGATGCTGGATATGGATGATAGCACCATTGAAAAACAGAGACGTCTGGCTACTCTTCTCATGTTGAATAATCCACCAACAAGAGCACAACTCATCAAAGATTTGGTATATAAACTTTTTGTTTGGTATTTCATTCTGTTCAGTCTTTGGTTATTAATACTTTTTGTATGGATAAACTTTGGTAATTTTATCATTAAGGGTTTTCAGACTATTGCCTTCATCTTTATTGTTATTTCCACAACGTTTCGGCCAATATGTCCTCCGGCTTTCTTCAGGTGTGTGTTGAACTCGGGAACCTTCACGGAACTTCAAACTACGTCCTTTATTGAATCCACGGAGGTTGTCTGTTCTGATTCCGTTAGCCGGGTACAAGTGTTAAGTATTCCTGTATTGTTACTTGCTTGCAGTCAGGATTGAACCTGCAACCTCCTGATGATTGTCTCCTTAGAAGCTTAGGGAACCAACGCCTATAACCTTTACGCCATGTGTCCTGCTGGACAATTCAGAGTGGGACTTATAAACTTAATGTTCTTACTTAAATAGGATTACTACTGTTATATGATTTTTTACCTGTGCTCATATTCAGATTTTTTTTTTTTTTTTTTTTTTTTTTTTTTTTGTAATTTTAGTCTTTCATAAATAATATTACCTCTGTCTCGGAATGGTTCACATTTCGTCAATCAAATTATTATACAAATGTTGCAACTATTATGGGACAGATTATCTATTTTACTTTTAATGTACATTTAATATTTCATTTGTGTGAAGCAGAGATGTGGAACCTTTTAAATGTTTTAAAAGGCACATAAAATTTTGCCTTAATAAGGTTGCACTTAATTTTTTTAAAGTTTGCAGTAAAATCTAGACTTTCAACTTTTTAGTTTTCTAAGTTTAATGAATAAAAGGAATTTAAAAAAAAAATTACTAACCTTTTTAATGATTGTCTTTTTGTGAGAAAGAATTTGGATATTAAGGTTTTAAGTGGTCTTTCAACTAGGCTATTGAAGTCTGCATATGATGGTGTAGAAAGTTACAAGTTATCTTTAAAGCCTCAGTTCCCCCCCATCCCTTGAAATAATCTTTATCCTTTTAGGATTATTGCATTTAATTATATTCTTGTTAAACCTTTGCAATAATCTAGATTTTCTTCTCTAAAATGTTTTCCCTTGTTCTGTTTCATTTTTCCCTCTTTATTTATTTTACAGGTGAAATATAGTGTGATTCAATATGTGTTTCCAGATCTGCAAAACCTTTACAGATGGATGGAAGTTGAATTCCATCCATTGAAACTTTCACAAAGAATAAGTCCTTCTATTGAATATATCAACAATCAAAATGATTTGAAACAGTATGTTCCTGCTTTACAGGATATTATTATTACAAGAGTTTTAAAACAGGTATGTACATGTATATTGATGGGTAAATTTCACACATTTATATATTGGGATTTAGACTATATAAATAAACTTGTTGAATAGTTTGAGTTCATTTTTAGCTATTAAAATAGTTCTGTAATATTACCTTACTGACATGGCACCATCTTGAATATTAATAGGTGTTCCATTTATCAAATAAAAAGTGAACCCGTTTATTTGCTGACTGCAACTTTTCGCACAGCAGTAGTCATCTGAAATGAGAGAGAAAGATAGTGAAAGATATAAATTGTTACATAGAAATGCTAAAACTCGTTCGTGGAAGACAAATGATTAAAACACCAACATCGCTTTCCTTGCACCAAAAAACCCTTTTGCCCCCTAAAGGTTGTTGTTTCTAGACCTGAATCTCTAAACTTACTCGACTGCCTCCAACTCTGAACTTGACTGACTAAATAACTCTGCTTATATCATATATTATCTCATCAACTAACCATGAGAAGAACACGTGTCATTAAAAAAAAAAAAAAATTTCTATGAACCTGACAGCTAAATCAACTGACATTGCATTCAATATGTTTATTTTAAACATCCTGTCGACAGCCCTGATTTCTAAACAAATTGTCAATTTCATATCCTGCAACATATGCAGGTATATGACCTTTGTGACTCGCACTTCCATTCAAAGTTTTTAGTTAACTCTCAATTTATCACAACAAATAAAATAATTAACTAATATAATTAATTACCATCCTTAATTATATTACAGTTGTATTTGTACATTATCTGATGTTTTAATCCTTGTAGAATAGGCAAATTATTTTCAGGAAATTTGCAAAATAGAGGGTTATCAAACAAATCAAGTAATTGTATAAAGAATGAACAAAACATAATCTGATCAACAATTATCATAGTACAATAGCATGAAAACAATTAACCAGTCATTTTTAATTATATTTAAAAAAACAAAAAAAAAACCTCCTCCTTCTGATGTTTCTATACATTAATATGGGATTGGTCAACAAGCAGTTAATAGGAAAATGCCTTACATTGAGGTGCTGCTAAATGACAAAAATGTTGCTCTGTCTGCAAAAATCTGGTTGGCAATAATTTTATAATTGATATTAGAAGTATCTGATTTTTTGTACTTGTCTTTAATTGGAATCATTTTGAGATGAGGCTTTTTTTTTTTTTCCCTTAATCTGAGAATTATTTCTTTTATTTATTGCGGACTTTTCCCCCTCATCTTGGTAGTTTTTGTATTGTTTCTTCTTTCACTACGTTTCGGCCAAACGTGGTGCGATAGACAGCAACTATGGAAGGCAGTAATTACTGGGGATATGGTTACAAGACTCAGCATTCCTATCCGAGGTTGCGGTAAATCACCTGAAGAAGGTCAGCGGTGAAATTTGGCTGAAACGTAGTGAAAGAAGAAACAACACAAAAACTACCAAGATGAAGGGGAAAAGTCCGCAATAAATAAAAAAATTAATCTGATTTTTGTATGTATTTTACACAGCAAATATTGACACAGAATATTTTTTTATTTTTTAAAAAAAAAAAAAAAAAAAAAGGAAAAAGCCAAGCATTTTCTAATTAAGAAAATAATTAGAAATTACCGTATAAATATGTAAAAGGTATTGAATATAACTCAAAGAAAAAAACTTGCACAAGTTAAATAACTATATCAAGTGTTCAGGACATGAGGTAAAAAACAATGTACATTTAAATGTTGGCTTTAAATATAAATAATTACAACGTATATCTGTAAAGAGCCTTTTTAAATCGCTAGGAGTCTTTTTTTTTTTTTTTTTTTTTTTTTTTTTTTTTAATAGTATAACTGTGACTCCCTTCTCTCTTTATCTGCAGTTTTGCTTTGTGCATTTTCTATTACATTTATTCAACCAGCTTGGATAATCAAACCCATGCATTGTTGCGAGATATCAAGTTAGGTACAGTAATTATTCTATCAGCTCCTAGAATGTTTAAAATGTGTTAATATAGTTTTCATTTATACAAAAAAAATTTAATTATAAAAAAAAAGATACACTTTTTTTTTAATTTTTTAAATTTTTTCTCTCTTTCCCTTTTTAGGTGTCACAAGTCTACCAAACAATAGAATTCAATCGTCTTGCTGCATTGTTGCCATTTGCTTCTCCTTTCCATTTGGAAAGAATTATTGTATCTGCTTCAAAGCAGCTTGATCTACAAGTAAGTTTGTTGTTTTTTTTTCCTTTATCTCTTTCTTTTTTCTTTCTCTCTTTCTGGTATATATATAAACATTTCTCTTAATCACTTGGAATTGAATAAAAAAAATTAATTTACTTGGTTTTATTATAACTGTATTTTTTCACTGATTTCAGGTTAGAATCAATCATTGTCCAAAATCATTGAGTTTTGGCACAGATTTGATACTTGCTCAAAAAGAAGATATTCCTGAAGGTCCATATATTCAGAGCATGCCTAGTGAACGTATTCGTAATCAGCTAGCCATCTTGACACAGGTTCTATCTAAAGCCGTTAATTTAGTTCAGCCAAAAGAAAACGAGGTAAGAATTTTTTCTTCATTCTGAAATGTTATTTTCTGTTATTTTAGATACCATATATACTTGATTAATAAACAACCTCTAATTTTTAGCCATTAAGTGTTTTTATATTGTGTGTAATGAATGTCCCCCCCCCTTTTTTTTTTTGCTATGGTAGCCTACAAAATATTTCTTCAACATCCAGTGACATTGAAACATTTATTTATAAAAGTAACTTGTAATATACCGAAAAAATCTTACATTATTTATCATTTAATTTGTTTATAACGCCATAATTTTTATATAAGAAGTCCAATCAGACCCATTCACATCAGAATTAAAGAACACCTCAAAACTCAATTTCATTCCATAAACATCTAATTAAATCTAAAAACAATTTTTCCATTGAAATAGAAGCAATAGTATGTAATGCTGGTAATATTAGAATTAAGGAGGCTTTATTAATAGCTAAGTTACACCCTCAGGTTAGAATTAAATACTGAATATATCATTAATTACCATGCACATCTTAAATTCATATTTAAGTTTAAAAAAAATAATATAAAAATAATATAAAATAAAATGAAATTGATTAGGACAACTGAAGTCGTCTATTCTCCATGGCATTTAAACACCCCATATGGCACCATGGTTACAACATCCAACATGGCACTCTAACACCCCACGTAGCACCATGTTTACAACAAAAAAAATTTTTTTTTTGAACCTCCAATATTATGTTCATTTATTTAAAAAAGTCTCTGACGTTGAAGTTTTACTTGGAAATTAATCAGACTCGAATAATTATTTTGCATTGCAATAGTCCTCTAAATTAATTTTATACTTTCAAAACTACTGTAATACAGTCGAAACCAACGCAATAGCATAAATAAATATATAGTCTTGACCTTGATGTAGTCTCTTTTTTCCTTACTAAAACCCCAACACTGATACAAAATAGCATTGATAATATAATGTTTTTTAGGTGAAAAATCTGTCTTAAAAAGTCTTTGTTACATGAGTAACGAATGACTTTTTAAGACCAATTTTTCACATCTTAACAAAAGAAAGACTGATTATTATGACTAAAGTACTCTTAAATGCTACTTCATAAACAATATTAATTGACATTTATTTATTGACAAATATTCTAAACTAGTAGGGAAAATCAATGAGTTGATTGTATTCATTGAGGCGATCCATTTTAATGTTATTTACACAATTAAAATATAAAAATTCCCCTTGATTTTGTCAAGTAGAAAATTTAGTAATTATAACACTGTCAATCCAATTTACAACTTGATAATATGGGGTCTGCATCCAAACTCAGCTTGAGCATTATAATTTCTTAATGAAGATAACTCAAGTTATAAATTTTATAAATAGAATGTGACTTATGGTTGCCTTTAGTAGCCATTAAGCTTAATGTCACATCATATTCTATTTATGGTGTCTTGGGTCTAACACTTAATAGTGTGGGATACCCCTTCATTGCTTTGCCCAGTCGGTTGAGGCTGTAGAATACATCAACTGCTTCTCTGTAGAGGGGGTCCCCCCCCACTAGTGTCCTGATTATGGCACTAAACAATCTAATGGTGAGGTTCCGGTAATGCTAGAGCTTTAGGGAATGCTGAGTACCCCTTCATTGCAATCACTCCCAAGTCCACTCTCGCCCAAAGTGGAAACACCAGATAGGGTCCTATCTATGACTCAAATAGAACTGTACTTGTGCTAAAATGAATTGTTTGGCATTTAAAATGCGTACTTAGGCTAAAGTGGACTGATTGAAGTAAAACTGTTTTTAAATAGAACTGTAATTATGCTAAACTGAATTGCTAGAAATAGAACTAAAAATGGATTTGTCATTAATAACCCACAATGGTTGATGTGCCATAAAACCAAACCAAACCTTCATTGCCATTACTCCCAGGTTCACTCTGACCCAGTGTAGTAGTACCTGTTAAGAGTCCTATTTTTATAGGTCAAATAGATCTGTTCAAATATAACTAAATACAAATTTATATTAAGAATAGTTGAAGCTATAATTGTTTACTAAAGATTATTATGAGTTACTTGAAACTATATAATTGTGTCCAAATAAATGATTATTATTAAATTAAAAGTTATTTGAAACCATGTAATTATTACTATTAGATAGGAATGCTTGAACCCTTACAACTGTATTCAAATTATTTGTAATTAATAGAAATACTTGATATCATATAATCACAAAAAAAAAATCTCTTAAAAAAACCTACACAAAAACAATGAAATCCTTTAGGTATAAAGAACGACCCCAATGGGTTGATATACTTTTAAAATCAGTCGCTCACACATTCTATGAAAATTCATTAATTACAAAATAATTCTGATATATTTGTATAAAGATTTACATTGTGAGATTTTTCTTTTATAGGAAAAAAAATTAACTTTTGAATAAAGGATTAAAGGGTAGAATTAAAAAAGACTTTATTTACCATTTTCAGAGTGACAAAGAGAATCTTCGTCAGCAGATGATCAATACTTACAGACAGACTGCCAAAAAGGAACATATGAAAATTCTCAAGCGCCGACAGATCATTGAAGACCGTAAAGAGCAGCTGGAACATCTCAATGATCAAAGGGTTTGTATTTTCAGAAATTGTGTGTGTATGTGTGTGTGTATGCAACTTGGTTACATAGTGTTTTTATATAAGTTTTTACTTTTTCTTGTTCTTGGGTAGTTATTTTTTTCTTGAACTATTGCTTTTGTGACCTGGCCAAATTGATTTGGTATTTGAGATGTGAAAGTCATTTTACATGAATCAAAAAAAAACAAAACAAAAAAAAACTACTCACTTTGAAACATTTTTGTTGCATTTATTTTCATTTATTTATCTAAACCTTTGGAAAATGTGTAACATATTTTTGTTGAAAATAGGATAATTTCTAGATTTCATTATTCAGAACAGAAAAGCCAGGTTTGAAGGGAATAACAGCCATTTTTCTATACTTTTTACAAAAGAAGCCATTAACAAATAACACACAGTATCCAAGAAGAAAATTTCTTTTTTATAGTGAAATACATAGAATATATAAACATTTTAATAGACACAAGGATTCATTAAAAGTATGTGTCAAGATTTTCATCACAGAAGTAGTTTTGCATAAAGTCAAAATTTTTATAAAGAAATCTTGTGTTATTGTTTATTTAAAAAAAATGTTGAATATGTTTTTGTAGGAACGTGAAGAACAGGAGCAACAAGAAGAGCAAAAGCGCAAGGCTTATGAAGCTGAAATGGCTAGATTGGATCGTGAAGCAAAAGAAAGAGAAAAACAAAGATTGGAGGAAGAACATAAAGAAATTCAAAGACGACATGCCAAAGAGAGAATTGAGCAACTGCGCAAATCTGAAATGGGTGCTAAATTCCTGCAAAATATTGATGAAGAGGTATCAAAAATATCTATTTTTAAAATGAAAAAGAATTTTACTTAAAAAAAAAAAAATGACCTTTTTTTTTTTTAATTTTTATTATTATTGTTGTTGTTGTTGTTGTTGACCAAACCAACCTTAGAATTCTTTACTAAAATTAACATACTTTTGTTACTAGGTCAAGGATTATGTGAAAACCATCTAAAAACAAAAAAACTCACTCACTTGTAATGGCCTGCTTGTTAACCATTACACCATTTGAGACACCTCCAAATCAGCTTCTATAGCTGCTTACTAGATTGTCTAAATTCTTTATCTAATAGCAACAAGGAAATAAGTGGGGAAAATCAAAATATTTCCTTTAATCATTTATAATATTAGAATTTGAGCAGAATTTTATAAGTCTTAAAAATGTCCACAATACTTGGAGTACTAAAGCAGTTTTGGAATATAACTCTATTTAACTTCCTGTTAATAATTTCTGAAATAAGGATTTTGAGGGTGAAGATAAGAATTGGTGGCTTATTTAAAACTAAAATGCTAACATTATAATTACTGCTATTCTTACTAGCAATTTATTGCACATAACCTGACTTTGCACACACAGCTCTTTCAGGTAGCTTCTTGATTTGGAAGGCAAGTTTTAGTCAGAAAGGATAGATTTTTTTTCTATTGGTTTGTAACTTCTCAAGTTTTATTCATTTGGTTTGTATTGGCCAGATTTGATCTGTAACTCTTTATTATTCAACTTTTACTTTAGAGTATTTAGATCTTACATGTTGCATTTAAAGTAAAATGCAAATCAAAATATATTTTAACTATTACAGACTCTCATTATATATCGCTTAATATATATTAACTTATTATAACCTTTACCTGTTATTGTATTTTTACTGGTTATCTTTTACATGTCAGCCTTTACCTTTTTATTTATCCATTCGCTGTATATGGTTGGGCCTTTTAAGAGCAAAAAAGTAACAATATTTCATTTGATGGAATAAGCAGCTTTATTAGATTATAATTGCTGCTACTTTAGGATTAGTATTTGATTAGAATTAATCTTTTGGTTTTATTAACATATTAACTGTAAGCACTGTCTTATACTCTACAGGAAGCAAAGAGTGTGTGCGTAAAATATCTCCCAAACTATCAAGAATGGATGAAAAAATTTTGTTTCTCTCGGTGTCATGATGAAGTAAAGACAAAATTGGAGATAATTCTCAAATCTCTAATATTGCCTTTTAATTCACTGGCACATTTCCTGTTTGGAGGCAATGTTTCTAGCTGTGATCATGTGATGAGCATATATATATATATATATATATATATATATATATATATATATATATATATATATATATATATATATAATTAAATTTTTTTTTTTCAATTTATGTTCTGATGTTTTTTGGTACTCTTGGGATTAAAGAATCAATGAAATCTAATTGTTATCTTGGATATTTCTAAAAAAAATTCATTTCATTAGTTTTATTTATTTTTTGTATCTTTTAGGACTTTGCAGATTTGGATGTTGATGAAATCATGGCCAGACAAGTGGAACAATTAGAAAAAGAAAAGAAGGAATTAATGGAAAGACTTAAAGCACAAGAGAAAAAGGTAATAGTTTGCTTTTTAATTTTGACAGATTTGATTTGTATATGAATGTTTAACATTGGCTCATTGGTCTACTGGGTAGAGTGTTTGCTAATGGTCCAGGAGACCGGGGTTCAATCCCAGGTCGTGTCATACCAAAGACTTTAAAAATGGTACTTGCTTAACACTCAGCAATATAATGTACGTATCAAGGGTAAAGTGGAGCAATCCAAGGAAAGGAGTAGCATCCTCTCCTACACCTCGGTGTAGTAGCTATTGAAAAGGAAGCTTTCTGGTCGCCCTTGACTACAATTGCCAACTTTACTTTTATTATGCAACTGAAAAGTAACTGTAACAATCAAGATAAAGTTTATCAATGTAAAATGAATTTAGTCTCTTTTAAGATAAAACAAAAATTCGTTTATGTTTAGGTAATAAGATGAAAGGCAAATAAGTAGAAAATTTGAATTAAAACAAAATATTGCTTGCATATTTACATAGGATCATTGAAATAACAAGTATATTTACTTTAACTGTCATTCCCAATCATCACTGAGATTAAAATAGTGCCTATCAAAATGGTGGTATTTACATATAATAGTAAATTATATAAAATTTAAGATTAATGTTTATATAGTTTATCATCATTAATATTTGTATAATTCATTATATAATAATTATTTATTAATATTTATATTTTATATTCTAATTATAATATATAATTTATTGATATCCCTATTGTGTATAATTATAATTTATTAATATTCATGTTATGATATATAATTTATCTCGTACTTTTACCTAGAATCAGTGTAGTATCTGTACACTCTGTTCATGAGACGAGATAATGTTACCAAAGTTAAATTGTATTTTACATGAAAGGAGGTTTAAGAATAAATTTTTAAAAAATGCCCTTGGAAAGTAGTCGGGGAAACTTTGATTTTTAAGAGTTGATGCTTTGTTTTCTTTTTAAGTATTTTAAGAAATTTTGTTTTTTGTTTGTTCACATATGAAAATGATTGACCAAAATTTTTGTCTTGTTTTTTAGGTGGACTATTTGGCCAGAGCAAAAAGGTTAGAGGAAATTCCATTATTAGAAGTGCAATTTGAAGAGGAAAGAGTCCAGATGCAAAAGTTCTGGGAGGAGCAAGAGAGAGAAAGAGTAGGTGAACTTTTTATTTTATCTTGTATATCAGGTTTTTTTTTTTTTTTTTTTTTTTTTTTTTTTTTTTTTTAGAATTTATTATTTATTTTTTCAATTAATAACATGTAGCTTGCTGCTGCTTTCTTCTTTTTTTTTTTTTTTTTTTTTTTTTTTTTTTGGTCTCATATATAGGCAAAAATATTATAGTCTATCAGTGGATTTTTATACTGACTACCCTCTGAGATTCTCCTTTCACAAAAATGGCTGTCCTGGGTAAGACACTAAACTGACTGATGGTGAGGCTCTCATTTTTGTCAGTGTGGAGTATCCCTTCATGGTCTTTATCCCCAGGTCCATTCTGATCCAGAATAGTAGTACCTGTTAGGGTCTTATCAATGGGTCAAATAGATCTCTTGAAAATGATTTGTATTTGATATAAATACTTGATGTCATATAACTGTAAATTTATGTCAAGAATAGTTACTTGAAATTAAGGATTATTATTAGTTACTTTCCAGGGAAAGGAGTAGCTCCCTCACCTACACTTTGGTGTAGTATCTATTGAAAAGGGAGCCTTCTGGTCGCCCTTGACTACGGTTGCCAACTTTACTTTGCTTGCTTATAGTTTCTTCCAAATTTACATGTCCAGAGCCCTAAGTTCATTAGTTACTTAAAACCATATAACTGTTTGCAAACATGATTATTGTTAAATAGTTATTTATTACTTGAAACCATAAAACACTGAATTATTTGTATCAAATAGGAATAGATAATATCCAAACTGTGCAAAATCTTCTTAAATAATTATACAAAATTAAATATAATATGATTCTCTAACCTCTAGTCATAAAATATTCCTAGATGGATTAATATGCTGTTAAAATCAATGAAGCTAGCAAAAATAGTTTTCATTTGTAATGTCCTAAACGTTTGTTTATCAGGTTTGTAGTATTCTCCTTAGAAAATGTTTCTTCCATTTTTAATCCATGAAAAAAATCTCTTAAGTCAAATGTTCCATGAAGCCAGAAAGTTTGGCTATCAAACAAAATGTTTTATCTCAGATTTATGATTATTTTTAGTCTATGAAAAAAATGTTTTCTAAGAATGGTGAGTTAATATTTTTTGCCTAGGGTTATATTATGGATTAAAAAAAATTTAGAATTAATGAGTCTGAAAATTTTTATATTTAATACATTTTGCATGCAGTTGATAAGATCTTCCTTTGTTGTAACTTATACGAAATTTATGAAACAAGTTTTTAAAACTGAAAAAAAAAAAAAAAGGTGCGATTTTGATAAATGCCCTGAAATAGTTTCTTGAAAATTTCTTATAACATTTTATAAGTAATTTTTGGCTTCATAAAATTTTTGATCAAATGTATTCGTTTTTTGCTATTGCTTTCTCTGTATGTCTGTTTAAAATTCTTTTTTTTTTTTTTTCTTGGTCTACTTTAGATTGAAACTCTGAAGAAAGAACGTGAATATGCTCTCGAATGTAGGAACAGATTGTCTCACATGAAAGATGAACGGGACAAGTTCATCAAAACCTTGTCTGAATCCAGGAAATCTGACTTTAATGTAAGTTTTCTTTTCTCTCTCTTGTATTTTTAAGTGTTGTATTTATCAATTGATTGATGATAATGCACTTGATCTTTGTTCTTATTTTGCGAATTTGAAACCAGATTGGAATTTTAGGATCTAAAGGAGAAACCAAACTTTTTTTGATTACAAATTAGAAAGAAACTACTATATAGATATATAAAAAGTGTGTGTGTATGTATGTATGTATATATATATATATATATATATATATATATATATAAGATATTATTCGGTCCAGTTAAACTGCAGTTGGGAGTAATTCCATCGGAACAAAGAAAACATTCAACAGTGAACATTTAAATTTTCCTAGTAAAGAGCCAAATGAGAAAACTCTTCACCCTTCTTCTATCCCCTCCCACCCTTCTTTCCTGTGTCTATTCAGAATTCTTTTATCCATTAGATCTGAAGAAGTCCTGTTAGTTTTTTTTTTTTTCTTTTTCTTCGTATTTTTGATTTATATCAAAACCCATAACAGGATGGAAATAAATTTATAATCCTAATGTGACCGGTTTTTGTTTTTTCTTAAAGAAGTATATATAGGGAGGCATGCTAAGCATAACGATCATAAGAAATAGGACTGATGACCCGAGTTCAAATCCTGCACAAATGTGTTGACATTTCACTTC
The DNA here is from genome assembly GCA_963585895.1 of Sepioteuthis lessoniana. Taxonomy (NCBI): domain Eukaryota; kingdom Metazoa; phylum Mollusca; class Cephalopoda; order Myopsida; family Loliginidae; genus Sepioteuthis; species Sepioteuthis lessoniana. The sequence goes on along the minus strand of OY757923.1, from coordinate 92,243,424 downwards.
ATACTTTTGAGAAAGGCATGAATCCATTGGGGGGGGGCAGTTATGTGTAAATAGTTGGGCAGACTGGGTTCTTGAGTTTTGGTTAGGCAACCAGTTTCGAAGGAAAACTCTAAATTCAAATCAGTTTTACTCTGCTTAAAAATTGACCTTCTATCACATCCTGCTTGTGAATACATACTATATAAATTCATAAAAAGTATAAAAATAAATAACTATATAAAAAAAATCCTTGCTGAATTTCATTATGATGACATGCTGATAGCATAAATTCTCTTGACTCATCACTCTTGGCCAAGTCTTTTAAGTAGTATCCAGTGTCTGCAGAGTTTGATTGATGTAAGTTTATTAACTACATTGACTGCTCAGAACATGGAATAAAACAATGTGCATTGGAATGTTTACTTTAAATATAATAACAACTAGAATATCTGTAAAGAGCCTTTTTAAATCACAAATTTTTTTGCTTTTGTGCATTTTCTATTATCTTTAATTAACCCAAGGTATAAGCAGTTCAAAAGTCTTATTTAATAGTCCTAATGTGCTGGGTTAGTGATGTATGTCAATGAGAAATTAAGTGCTCTTTTAAGAGAAAAAAAATAATTAAAGGTTGATTTAAAGAAAAAACAAACAAACTTGTATGCTGAAAATCTTCTATCAAACAAAAATAGCTTTTATTACAGTATATTTTCAAAATTATCTTTCATTTATAAATATGTATGTATTTACCCAGCTCCTCCACCATAGGCAGAGTGTGACACTAGGTCAATTTTTAGGAAGTTTTATTAGGTGTCCAATCCAGTGTGTAAAAAAAACCCTGCAGTCTTAGGCATTCATTTTCAGACTGGGGTTGCATGTAGGTTCTTGTTCATTGCTGTCTAAGATGCATAACCAGTAGGGTGATTATTTATTTTTTCAAATAGTGTTTTGTTGCTGAAAACCTTGTCTATCTGGCAGTGTTATTGTGGTCTCTGTTGACAACTAACCCCTTCACTTTGAGCAGAATTTGACACAAGGACATTTTTTATAGTGGTGTGTAGCCGTTTGTATTTAGAATTTTATTTCTCCTAGTTGTTTACTCCAGTCCTGTCATAATGAAGTTCTGATTTGAAATTGGTTGCAGGCAACATATTAAGTTAAACATTTCATCAGCTGAGGTTTGAGTGATGATGTATGACTGGAAAGTTTTTAATGACGTGTTCTTATCATCATTAGTTCATAAGATAATTAATGAGTTATTTAGCAGTCAGGGAGAGAGTTGGTGGGAGTCAGTCTGTGAATTGCATCAATTTCAGGTCAACTCATTCTTTCAATCTATTTCTCTTAAGTTTGTGTGACTATGTAAAATGTTGCTGTCTGAAAATATCTTTTCATATTGGAAACAACTGGGTCCATCTTGTACTTAGCAAAATGTAACACCTATCATTTTGGGTCTTGTAAGGTAACACCTTTATTTGTGCTTGTGTGTAAAGTGTTACCTTCATTTATGCATATCAATGCTGTATTGTTACATACACACACACACACACACATTTATATATATATATATATATATATATATATATATATATATAATGTACATGTATATCTGGAAAAACTGTCTGCATTTAAATGTCTTGAAATGCATTCCCCACAGAACTGCTGTATATCTATGTTCATTTTTAAAAAATGAATTTAGGAATAAGAAAATATTTTGATAAACAGCTTCTAAGAATATTTGAAAATTTATTTCTTTTTACTTAAAAATTTTTTTTTTTCAACAGGAAAGGTTGAAGGCTTTTGAAGCTCGTCTACAAGAAGAGGTGAAAAAACGGTTGAAAGATAGAAAAGAACAAAGGAAAGAGGCAAGAAGAGAGAAATATTATCGAGAAAAGAGAGAACGAGAAATTCAACTTCGTGAAGAGGCACAGAAGAGAGGTATTTTTTTTTTTTTTTTTTTTTTTTCAATCTAGTATCTTGGTATTTTAAGATGTTCATGTATGTAATATTATTGATGGTATCTGCATTGCTAATCAAAGTTAAGTAACAAGTTCTTTCGAAATTGAAACTTAAAAAAAACAGGAAGGGAGTTCGATAGTGTAATGGCTAATGAACTGGATTGCCACATTGTAGTGAGTGAGTTTGAACCCCATTGCTCTATTACATTCACTTTAAAACCAATGCCCCTTGGGAAAGGTATGAACACCCTTTATCCTATGGCCATGTGTTAAACAGTATCACTGCTGTTCTTTTTACAAGGATGATAGGCATAAAATAACCCATGAAAGTTAATATGCCATTAACCAAACCAATCAAATTTTTAAAAAAATGATCTTAACTTCAGTAGGCATCTTTAAAGGATTTATTTTTCCTTTTCTTTATCTTCTTTTTCAGTTTTGTTTCTGTCTTTCATTTTTCTATTTTTCCTTTTCTTTTTTTGTCTTTATTATTTCTGTCTTATTTTCTTTTCCTCCTTTGTTTTTTTGTTTTTTTTCTCTTTTTCTGTCTCAGTAAACATCTTTTAAGGATTTTTTTTTCTTTTTCTCTCGTTTCTCATTTCTCTATCTCATTTTTTTTTTTGTTTTGTTTTTATTGGACCTGTTTCTCATTTTTTCCATCTGTTTTTTTTTTTTTCTATTCCCCCCCCCGACCCTTTTTCCTTTCCCTTGTCTTTCTTGTTCGTCTCATTTCTCTTTTTCTTTTCTCTCTCTCATCATCTTTTGAGGATTTCTTCTTTTTCTTTTATCTTCTTTCTCTGTCTTTCTTATTTCTCTATATTTTCTTTCTTGTTTCTCTCATTTGTTGGTCTTATTTCTCTGTCTCATAGTTGTTTCCTTTTTCTTTTTCTTTTTTTTTTTCTCTCCTTTTTTCTTTGTCTTTCTAGTTATTCTTAATTGTTTCTCTGTTTCAGTAAGCATCTTTTAAGGATATTTTTCTTTCTCTTTATCTTTCTCTCTCTCTCTCTCTCTCTGTGTTTTGATTTTTTTTTTCTTTTTGCTCATTTCTTAGTCATCTTCTTTCTCTGTCTTGTTTTTCATTTTTCTCTCATTTTCTTTTTGTTTATTTTTTTTCTTTCATTCCTTGGTTTCATTTCTCTATCTCTGTCTCAGCAGTATTTAAGGATTTCTTTTTCTTATTTTTTCCTCCTTCTCTTTATCTTTCCGTCTTTTTTCTTGAGGTAGCCCCTTTAGGGCAGTAGCAACTTACTGGATTGTGACATAGTAACTCCAGTTATGCTATTACATTCAGTTTCAGACTATACACTTGGCAAATATGTTCTTCTACAAGGATGGCCTTAGCCACAAAAAAAAAAAAAATAAAATAACCCACAAAGGTTGTTATGCCATTTAAACAAAGAAACAAATCTTTGTCTTCATTTTTCTTTCTCCCCCCCCCCCAAGTTAGAGATAGTCTTTATTTTTGTTTTTTTAAATATTCTTTATGCAAATATTTTTTACAAATGTTTCAGTTTTAATAGATACAAGTCAATAGTAATCATTAACTATGTAGTTCGCTAATAATGATGATGATAATAAATGAATGATATTTATTTCATGTTTTGTATATGATTTTGTTTTCCCTAGAAATGGCTGAGCGTGAAAAGCAGGAAACTGAGCGTCGGGAGAGAGAAATGAGGGAGAAAATGGCTGAGGCCAAAGAGAGAATGGCCAAACTGGAAGAACAGGCAGCTAAACAGAGGGCTCGCGAACTTGAAATTGAGATGAAAGAAAAGAAAAGGCGAGAAGAACAGATGAGGTTAGTTTCTCGTTGAAGAAATGATTTTAACATTTACTTATTAGTTACAACTGACTAATTTTCTATGGTGTTGATTTTCTTAATCACACACACACATGCGTATATTCTTGGCTTAAGAACTACAACAGTAGAGGCACCCAGTAAGGATCAAACTCATTACAACAAGGTCTTACAAGAGTAAAAATTGTTGATTTAATTTTTCAAGTAAAATATGCAAATTACACGTATTGTTAAACAAGAAGTGCTAAGTAGGCCAAGTTATAAGATATTTTTTGTAGACATGAGTAGGTATTTATCCCATCCCTTTGTCAGAAGCAGGATATTCAGAAGGCAATTTTTAAATGGAGTACAGCTGGTTTGAATTCAGTTTTTCTTTCTCCTAGACTGGTTACCTTACCAATGTTAAAGAATCTGGTCTGTCCTATTTATCCATAGTTGAGAGAGAAGATGAATTCATGCTTTTGCTAAGAACATTAGTATGAAATGAAATGCAAACAGCCTTGTCTAGGATTTGAACCATGGTTGCTGGTTCCATTTCCCTTGATAAGTGTTATGCTAAGTGCACCTCATAAATTAAAGTGACTATACACACAGACATGAATTATTGGGATTTTGACATGATTTGTATGCAGACAACCAACCAATATATATTAATAATTGTCTTATTTTTCTTTTTTCCTTCTTTACAGAGAGATGATGCGCGAGTCTAAAGCAGAGGAACTTATTGAGAAAAAAGAGGAAGAAAAGAAAGAGAAAACACCATGGAAGCCTGTCATTAAAGAAGGAGGTTGGCGAGAACGTGCTTTACAGAGAGAAGACAGTTGGCGTAAACCAGAAGCTAAGTAAGAATCCCAACAGTTTTGTAATATTTGTATGAAAGAAAGAAGGTGGGGGAGTCTCCTTGGCATAATGGTTTAAGTACTGGACTGCAGCCTCAAAGTAAGAGAGTTCAAGTTCTGGTCAGGTTATTATGTTCACTTTTGAAAGGTACAAACCTCTTTATTCCTCTCCAGCTATGAGTTAAATAGTATCACCACTATTCTTCTACAAGAATGCTTTGGCATTAAATAACCTCTGAAGGTTGATATGCCATTTAACAGAATGAATGATGAATTTAGGTTGTTTAATTTCCTGAATCATGTTTGATTAAGATGCATAGCAGAAAGGTTCAACTTTATATGTTGTAAATTGGTTGTTGATTTGACTGACTGTTTGGATTTCTGAAATAGGAGTTATATGTTAATGTACTGGAACTATGACTTTGTGGATAAAAGTGTTGGTTAAAGTTTATTTAGTTACTTGGCAGTCCTAAATGCAATCCTTTCATCAGCTAATGCTCAAAAAATTTCATAGTTTCAATCGCATTTTACATTGAATTTAATGTAGTGAACTCCTCAACTGAATATTTTGGACTGAGCAGTATTTTTACTTTACACTAGGCTGAAGATGATCGGATAAAATTCTTATAGTAATTTATTAAACTTAGTTATGGCACAAGGCCACTTGTATGGAGTATCCAATGAGAAGCAAATTTACTATGCTCTGCCAGTCTATGTGAGGTTGAAAAAAACAAAACAAAAAAAAACAGGTGTCCTGTGCATGACAATAAACTATAACTGATAATTAGGCTGGAGTTTTGGGGAATTCTGGAGTACTCATTCATTGGTATTAATACCTTTTAGGGTCCAATTTATATGTCAGTTAGATTTCTTTTTTTTTTTTTTTTTTTTTTTTTTTTTATGCCATATAACAGGATGCAAATTATTTGTATTAAGTTAATTGAAGCTATAATTTACCAAGTTACTTAAAACCATATAATTGTGTATAAATTATCAGTATTAGATAAGAATACTTGAAACCGTAAAACTATGTAAAAAAAAAAATAGAACAACCTTTTAAAAGAGCAAGGGATGGCAATTCTTCCTCTTAATACTTGGTTCTCTTTCAGTTAAAGATGTTCTACAGCAATAATGGGATCAATTTTTTGTTCACTTGAAAAATTTAGGCCTATTTAAAAAATTTCTCTGGTTTATTTATGGGACACTTTTAATTACTACTACTACTACTACTTGTACAATATCTTTGAAATTAATTTGTTTATTTACTGTGCAGTAAGCAATTGCTCCTAAACTGGATTAAAATTTTTTTTCCCCCTCAAGTACAAGGTTTTAAGGGTTAAATTTTAAAAGAAATTGAAAATAGAGATTAACACTGTGATTGTGCGTGTGTGTGTGTGTAGTAATTTGACATGGTTAAAGTGTGCGTGTGTCCATGAAGTGTGTGCAATCAGTAAACCCAGAACCTTGTTTTATTTTTATTTTTCAGTAAAGATGGTGATGACTGGCGGAAAAGTCGAACAGAGCGCATTCCAGCTCGTGAAGATCGATTTGGTGATGATGACGACGATGATGATGATGGAGATGCCTGGCCTGCTCCAAAGCAGCGTGATATTTCTCCTAAGCCTGTCTCTGGCAGGGGTGGCCCCAGGAGTCTTCCTCCAAGATCCATCTCACCTAGAGATCAATCTCCCAGGGCCCCTCCATCTAGAGACAGACCACCCAGAGATAACTGGAGAGACAGGAAGGATGAAGACAGAGATAGGTATGACTATTGTTAAGGTTATTCTTTGGCATGTCTTGTTATTTACACAAGGTGCAGTCTCCATGCCATGGTAGCTAACATGCTGGACTGTCACATTGTAGTGAATGACTTTAAACTCCAGACATACACTCTTGAGAAAAGGCATGAACCCTCTTATCCTTCAGCTATGGGTCAAATAGATTTAAGAGAAGACTCCATGACATGGTAGCTAACATGCTGGACTATGACACTGTAGTGAGTGAGTTTAAACTCCAGACATGCTATTACATTCACTTTTGGACTAATGCCCTTCCTTATTCCCCCTCTCCCAGCTCTGGGTTGAATAGTACCACTGCTGTCTTTCTACAAGAGTGGCTTTGACATTAAATAACCCATGAAGGTTGATATACTGTTAAATTAAAAAACTACTGTTTACAGGTTGACAACCATATGGAAATGTGATCTCTGATAAAGTAAAACCGGGAATTTTTCCAAGCCATAGGTGTCAGTACTACTATATAGTTGCACCACTTGACATGCTGTAAAATCAACCAGCCAAGCAGACGTAGATTGTTCTCTTCGTTCGTGGGGAAACACTCATTTGAAAAACAAAAACAGTTCTGTAGTTTTGTGTAATGGTTAATTACAGCAGACCATTGTGAGATTCTCATTGGATGTCTCATACACATGGCCTAGGGCCATACTAATAAGCAAAGCTTAGTAAAATGGCATTTTGGGGCATCTTGTTTTGTTAAATGAGGCAGGTAGACCATTGTTAATGGGGAAGTGGTCCCTGTAGCATAGTGACTAGTTTGCTTGACTACGACATTGTAGTAACTGAGTTCAAATTCCAGTCACGCTATCATGTTAATTTTCAGACTAATACCCTTGGGAAAGGCATGAACCCACTTATCCCTCCCAACTTTGGCTTAAATAGTACCATTACTGTTCTTCTACATGGATGACTTTGGCATTAAATAACCTAAAAAGGTTGATAATGACATTAAACAAAACAAAACAAAAAAAAAACATTAGTAAATGACAAATGCAATAAAAAGTAGCAGCATGAATTTTCAATTGAATTGATTGCGGCATAAAATTTATACCGTAAATATAAGCTATTAGTTCTGATTCCTAAATGAGGAGTGGTAATTGACTTGGTTCAAGACATTTATTTAATGGTTTCTACACTAATTTGGGGGGTTTGAGTTCTAACAGCCCTGTTGGCTGCACCTCTGCAGAAGGTCAAGTCATGAGGCTCTCTGTTGGCTGTGGGTGGTGACATGTAATGTTTGAGTAGTCCTGGACCCAGTAATTGAAGTGGTCAAATGGCTTTTAGCACTTCACTTTGGCCCTTAAAGAGTTGGGTGGTCAGAGAGGCCCAGTCTGATCAGCTGGTCATGTCAAGCCCTAGCACCTGTACGATTATCCTGACTGTGTTCTTCAAATTGCTCGTGTCAAACAAGTTCCCAAACTTATTTTATCTGGCCAAGTCAGCTGGGGGTGAATAGAATACACCGACTGCATCTCTGCAGAGGAGTAAGGCTCTACCAACAAGTGTCCTGGATATGGCACTAAACAATCTGATGATGAGGCCTCTAGTAATGCTGGAGCTTTGGGAAATGCAGAGTACCTCTTCATTGCCATTGCTCCCAGGTCCACTCTGGCCTGGAGTAGTAGCACCTGATAGGGTCCTATCTATGGGTTAAATAGAACTAAACTGTGTACTTATGCTAGAGTAAATTGTTTGAAATAGAACAATGTTGACATTTAAATTGTGTACTTATGCTAAATTGAATTGTTTAAGATAGAACTGTTTTTATATTTAACTTTGTTGACTAAACTGAATAGCTTGAAATGGAACTGTTTTGACATTTAAACTGTGTACTTGTGCTAAACTATTTGAAATGGAACTGTTAATATGTATAAAAGTGGATTTGGCATTAAATAACCTACAATAGTTGATATGCCATAAAACCAAACCTATTTTACCTTAAAAGTGCTAGAAGGCAGTGGTCAAGAGTCAATTGCACTGAGATAACAAAACTTGAAACCATTTTACTGCCTGCAAACAAATGAGGTCAGGCTTGTTTAAGAAAATATCACCTACAAATTATTCACTTAAAAATCATTCATATCAATATTGGCATCAAATAACCCACAATTGGTGATGTGCCATCAAACATAACCAAACTATCATGTTTTAAACTGTGTTATTTTTTATCTTTATTGGACATTGGCATGATGGTTAGTGTGTTTGCCGATGACCCAGGAGACCCGAGTTCAATCTCACTTCGAGTCATACCAAAGACTAAAAAAATGATACTTGATGCCTCCTCGCTTAACACTCAGCATTATAAGGTACGAATCAAGGGGAAAGTGCACCTATCCAGGGAAAGGAGTAGCGCCTTCCCCTACACCTTCGTGTAGTAGCTATCGAAAAGGGAGCATTTCAGGTCACCCTCAACTTCAGTTGCCAACTTTACTTTACTTATTTTTGATCTGCAATGAAGATTTTACTCATTTTAAATTCTAATTCCAGAGATTCATTGATTATTACATTTTTTTTTTTTTTTTTTTTATTAAGTAGAGATGATCGATGGGGCAGACGTGATGATGACGATTGGAGGCGTGGTCCTTCACGTGGTGGCCCTGGAGGCCGGGAAGATGGTTGGAGAGATCGTGGTGGACCTCGAGAGGATGGTGGTGGTAGCAGCTGGAGAGACCGTGGTGGTCCCCGTGAAGATGGTGGTGGCGGCGGCTGGAGGGACCGTGGTACTCCTCGTGAAGATCGTTGGCGTGGTGGTCGTGATGGTCCATCCAGAGATGGGATGTGGGGTAGAGAGAGAGACAGGGAACGTGGTGCTCCTCCCAAAGATGATGACTGGAGAAATGATAGAGGACTCTCCAGGGACCGTGACCGAGATGAAGGTTGGGGTCGTGATAGAGGCGGCGGCAGCTCAAGAGATGGCAGAGAGGGTAATTGGCGTGGTGGTGGTGGTGGTGGTGGTGGTGGTAACCGTGAAGACAGGAATAGGGATGATAGAGGGCCACCATCAAGCCGTGATGGTGATTGGGGTAGAAGAGGTAAGTGATTTTCCCCGCCCCCACTGAAGATTCCCTAAAAATATCAGCTAATATGTCATGGCTTGTTTACCTACTGTTTATTCAGGTATTCATTCTGTAAATTACCTAATAATAATGCATATATGGAAGAATCTTAAAGCCAAAATTTGGAGAATTCATTTAATATAATATTTCACTCATGAATTTCAGAAGGTAATGATTAAGAGGGTAGGAAAATTCAGTTTAAGGAAAGAATACTGACAGTAGTGGGGATTAATTTTAGGAAATATAGTTTTCGGAAAAAATAAAGGTGTAAAGTTTAGTTTTAGTAAGGAATGTGTGTGTGTGTGTGTGTGTATGTTTATTTATTTATTTATTTATTTATTTTTTTTTTTTTTTTTTTTTTTAGAATATGAGGGTAGTTTTAGGAAAGAATACTAGAGGGGGGAAAAACAATAAACACTTTTCAAGGTTGTCATGTCAAAATATCTTGAAATGCCAGTTTTTAGAGATCTTTGAAATGTGGGAATGTAAAAAAAAGTTTAAGATTATATTTTATTTAGACTGTTAGTTTTCTTTTTCTTGGATCTCAGTGTGGAGGAAAGAATTATTCCTTCATTTATGAAAGAACACCTAGCCCCAATGTCTCTTTTTGATAAATTATTTTAAATTTAAGATTATATTTTATTTAGACTGTTAGTTTTCTTTTTCTTGGATCTCAGTGTGGAGGAAAGAATTATTCCTTCATTTATGAAAGAACACCTAGCCCCAATGTCTCTTTTTGATAAATTATTTTAAATTTAAGATTATATTTTATTTAGACTGTTAGTTTTCTTTTTCTTGGATCTCAGTGTGGAGGAAAGAATTATTCCTTCATTTATGAAAGAACACCTAGCCCCAATGTCTCTTTTTGATAAATTATTTTAAATTTAAGATTATATTTTATTTAGACTGTTAGTTTTCTTTTTCTTGGATCTCAGTATGGAGGAAAGAATTATTCCTTCATTTATGAAAGATCACCTAGCCCCAATGCCTCTTTTTGATAAATTATTTAAAAAAATTTTTTGTCTAGATTTTCCTGATGTATTTGTTGATTTTTCTTATAGGAACAGATCGTAGTGAACGTGGTGGTGCTTCATCTATTGGCAACGCAACCCCCAATCAAACACCATCAGGACCTCGAAACTGGAGGACACCTGGCACAGGTAAGTCATTTATCTGAAATTTTATATATTTTAGTTTCTTAAAAAAACAAGAAATTGACAGTAGGTGGGGAAGATTTAAGAATAATGTGGAATTGCTTAATAAAGAGATCTGTATCTAAGCTAAAGCATTCTCTGAAAAGTGAATTCACTACTTGAGAGATTAGCTTCCACACTCTATACTAGGGTGTCTTGGGTATGACACTAAACTGCATTTGATGGTAGAGCTTCAGTTATGGAGCTCGAGGGAATGTGGAATACTCCTTCATTGCCATTATTCCCATGTCCACTCAGACCTGGAGTGGTAATACCTGCTAGGCCCCCATATAGGATTCAAATAGATCTGTTTAAAAATTATTTGTATTTTATAGTACTTGATGTTATAAATTATTTGTATTAAGAATAATTACTTAAAGTTAAAGTTGTTTGAATATTTATCAATTTACTCAACATAGCGGCTCATTGGCTCAGTGGGTAGAGTGTTTGCCAATGATCTGGGAGACCTGGATTCAATTCCAAGTCACGTTATAGCGAAGACTTTAAAAATGGTACTTGCTTAACATTCAGCAATATAAGGTACATATCGAGGGTAAAGTGGAGCAATCGAGGGAAAGAAGTAGCGCCTTCCCCTACACCTCGGTGTAGTAGCTATTGAAAAGGGAGCCTTCTGGTTATTATATAGTTAGATTACATATATGTACAGGTTTCCTAATAATGTTATCAAGAGCATTCACACACTTTTTGTACCCAAATCAAAATTGGCACTGTCCATCAGGTTGTTTCAATTTTATTTTCTGTTTGAATATTGAAAATAAGCTTAATACTTTAAATAAATTCATATTTCCTCTGCCTCTCATTTTTCAGCCAGTTGCAGTTTTTGATGGGAATATAACTGAAATCGAATAGTATGGAGTGTGGGGGTACATTTTGGTATTGATTTGCATAAAAAGTTTTGTGATGTGAATAAAATTAATAAAGGCTCTTTCTTTAAAGAATGTTTAAATTGTGTCATTTCAGCTCGTGGTGACGACGATGATGATGGGTGGACGACTGTTCGATACTAAAGCAGAAAATTCATTTAGCTACTGAACAAGCTACAGTTTTGTTTTTCTCAAATGGAAAGGATTTTATTTACTTTTTAAAAAAAATTTTTTTTTTTTATTAAAAACAAAATTTAATTCAATCTTTTTGTTGAGAATTAAATACTAAGCTTTTATCTTGAGGGGAAAATATATGAATTCAAACATTCAGTTAATCAAAATATTATTTTTACTTCCAACCTCTGTCCTTTCTAACTTTGCTTTATTTTTGGGCTTGGAGATGACTTATTTGTAGAAAGAAATGAAACAAATAAAAATGAAACCACCCTTCACCATCCCCCATCCTCTGCCTGTGCACTCAAAGCATTTATTGGAAATAAAAGTGCTTCATATAAAAGATTGCTTCATTCATTCTTTTACTAAGAGATATTTCTTTGTATTTTAATATTGCGAATTGCATTTTTGTTAGTTATCACCAGAAGCCCTGCTTTAATAATAAGAAATCTAGAAAACTTACCTGGGCTTAATTTTGTTTCCCCCAGTAATAATAATACCTGTATTGGAAAAATAAGGTCTAAAAAGGGTTTCGGTTACTTTTACTACACTTGAACTAAATTGGTGTCCAATATTTTGAACTTATTTTTGTGTGAGTATAATGTAATGTTTTGTTTTTTGTTTTTTTGTGCATCCATTTTTTAGGGGTGACTCCTGTCTGGATTTTTTAAACTGCGGTTGAATGTGATAACAACTAAAATTTGTGTATAGGTCAAAATTTTGGAGACAGTTTTTAGGCAGAGGAATTGATATCAATTAGTAATAATTTTGGAAGGTTGAAATTCTACCATGATTAAAAGGACTAGAAGTAACCTTCAAAAATTATTTTTTGAAATGAAGGGTTTCAAGACCATAAATTAAGTTTAAATATATGTGACGATTTTACTTCAGGTTATTAGCTTCCTTTGTTTTTAAGTAATTTTAAATTAATTTTGTTTTGTGTTGGAAAACATTTTTATGTAAATAAAAAAAAAAAAAATAAATAAATAAATAAACACTGAATTAGAAAAATTCATTAAAATTTTCGAGTAAAGTTTATTTTACGTTATGAAGAGTGAGAAATTTTATTGAAAGGGGAGCTAACTCAATTCCATCGAATAAAAAAAATTAATTTTTTCCCCCTTTTTTCTCTCTGTAGCTGACATTTACGACTGTTAGTAAGACTATATTATACTATATATATTTATACATTTTTAATATCATTTGGGCTGTATTTTGACACTTAAATTATTTACGACTTTTGTCGTGGCTAAAAAAAAAAACTGTGCATATTTGTTTTTAAGATTTTAAGTGAAGAGATAGAAACAGATACATGTAGTTGTCAGTGATTTTTGTATTATAGACACAGTAACTTTGTAGATGGGGGGGGGCACTTTCTATGGCATAATGGTTTGTAAACTTGATTTTTAACTTCTGGTCTTGTGCAAAACTCTGATAAGCTTACAAAATGACAACTTCATAATTTTGATAGAAATTAATTTAGAAATATTACGTAGACCAAATTTCTAATTTTAAAAATTTCTTTTTGGTGCATATTACAATACACATCATTTGCTAAATTTATTTTATTGAACCTCCCAAGAAAGAAGTAGAACAAAACATTTTTTATTATTTTCAAACTTTCTGACTATATGTTGGGTGGGGGACTGTATGCAATAGCAAATATTTGTCATTTTTAGATAAAATTTCCTTGTTAGATCTCCATCAGCAAAACGTACCTAATTGGTCATGTGACTTGTTAATTGATCAAGTCTTGATGGTGAATATATTTTCTCTAAACCAAAGTAATAACTCTTTTTTTGTCTCCCTTCTCATCCTCTCTCTCTCTCTCTCTCAAATGTCGATTTTCGGGAAATTGTCTTTTTTTTTTTTTTTTTCCTTCAAATTTTTTTTCTTTTCCTTCATTGTAAAGATTATTACTTTCATATTAATAAAAAAAAAAAATTTTCTTGTCTTCTCTGAAAATGGGTCTCTTTCTCCCAAGTTGTGATTAAAACAATTTCACTCAATTGTCTATATGTTTCTCTATGTTGTAACAAAATATTTTTGGAGGACTTTATAATTTCTTTTGTTAATATGGAGAAGATTTCTTCAGTAAAATCCCTTTTTTCTAAATGTTAGAACTTAACCTTGAATGTGATATCTCAATAGGTTTTGTCAGTAGTCTTATAGACAGATATAGTAGTTTTTCCTGTAAGATACTTTTTTTTTTTTTTTTTTTTAGCTTAAAAGTTAAGGGGTGCTTTTTGTACACAGGAAATATAATTTATTTCCTGGCCACGTCTCACTATATTTAGGACGGGGTGACCAAAAGTAAGTTATATCTATAGTCTCAACTGGAATTGTTACATAGCCATCCATGAATATGTGAAATGTACATACTATGTTCATAACAACTCATATATAGATCACATAGGAATCCCGAAAGACAAAAACACGACTTCTTAGTTCAGGTACGAAACTTTTTATTACCTTTTGAGTTAAAAGGTTTTTCGACATAAAGAGAGAGAATACACACCCTTTCTATGCTGACTTTTCCATCTGCGGCACCTGCCGCAAGGCCTTGGCAAGCAAAAGAAAAGATTTTGATTGGCCCCCAATAAAAACTTGATTTCATTTGAATTATTTTAAAATCAACCAACCAACCATGACTGTTTAGTCTGTGTAACTCTCCACCCAGCTTTTAAATTTTTCTCTTCATCTTTTGATGTCGATTATGAAGAAGTATCATTACAACTGCTTATGGTCTTCATTGATCTTTGATGTTCAGAAGACTTGGAGTCCAAGTTTCTTGCTTGCCACATCCTCAGTTTCTATAAGAACCGTATGCTTCCGTCTCGACAATTCTCTAATCTCATTACCCATCAGCCCTGTCGGCTGGAGCTGTACTGATGGTGAGGCTCTAGTAATACTGGAGCTTTGGGGAATGCTGAGTACCTCTTCATTGCCATCGTTCCTAGGTCTACTCTGGCCCAGAGTGGTAGCACCTGATAGGGTTCTATTTATGGGTCAAATAGAACAGTTTGACTTGAAAACAAATGACTTTTACTTAATTGAATTGTTAGAAATAGAACTCTTTGATCATTTAACTGTGTATCTACAAATCATATATTTAATATACATGTAAAAACAGAATTTGGTTTTTATTTAATACCAAACAAAATTAAACCAAACCAATCTTCACCCACACCCAGCAAGTAGTGAGCATTTTTGCCACTACGTACGGTTATTCTCCAAAATAAAACATAATCTTCATTTAATCCTGATATTGCATGTTTTTGAGAGGAGTCCGTGTAGTGTAATGGCTTATGTACTGGACTGAGACATTGTTAAGCAAGTTTGAATTCCAGTTGTATTATTGTATTCGTGTAATGGTTAGCAAGCTCCACTAGCAAACCTACACGAGTGAGTTCGAGTCTCATTGGGTGCCCCTTTCATATGGCCTTGTGCCACATCTAAGCAAAAAGCTTAGTAAATTACCACATTTGGATTACCATTTTTAGGAAAGGTCTGAATCCCCTCGGCTATGAGTTAATTAGACCACAACTGTTCTTCTACAATTAACCCATGAAAATTGATATGCCAAACAGCTGCCTTGTTAATAAATTATAATCATTACTTAGTGAATTAAGTTTTCTTTTTTCTTTTCTTATATCCTTAAGATTGCTGCTTGGTGACCCACAGGCTGAAAAGGTAGGGACTCCTGGTTTAGATGTACTGCAATAAGTTGATGTTTCAGTAATATGGATTTACCAAACCTTATGCATGAGCAGGTTGTGACACAAGGTCTATTTATTTATTTTTTTAGAGTTTAACAGGTTTGAATTCAGTTTTCCTTCTAGACCAGTTTTCATACTTAGGTTAAAGAGCTCAGACTGCCCTACTATTTACTCATAGCTGAAGGGAGAATAGATTTATACCTTTCCTAAGAATATTAGTACTATGGGTAATATAAACAGGTATGTTCTGGATTAGAACTTGGGTTGTTAAGTAATTCTTTTGGTAGTAACCATTACAACATGGATGCTGCTGTTTCAGTAATAGATTTATTTTTTTCATCTACTCAAGATCTTAAACTTTAATATGTAATGAAAAATAGTTGTAAAAGGACCCCCCCCCCGTTTGAAACAGTACAGTAGCAATAGATTCAGTCAGATGAGAGAGGCATGGCAAAAATAGACAAGATGGTACTTATGCATCTATGTTACCGCAAAAAAAGCCAAATTTTTCCGAGCGTTTCTGGAAAGAATTGGAATATGCTGAAACGCCTAGCTAATCAAATTTAAGATAGATAATTCAATCAATTAGTTTACTAAGTTACAAACAATTGTAAACATGAATTTATCGCAGCTAAGCGAAAATCTACAATGTGCAGAAATGGTGATCCAATTCTGCCAAGAAAAAAACCTTATTGGCAAAATTAAGTTTCCAGGCATGTGAACATCCTTACCACCTAAAAAAAAATGAGGAAAAGTTATGCCTGGAGATGCCGTAACACTAAATGCAGGACCTGGATTATTATTATTAAATTGTTAGGTGGTAGTACAGAATAGTTACAAAACATCCCCTCCCCATGGTATGAATGGATTTCTAAATTAACACGTTATGACTTCTGCACGGTACAATAAGTGCATAAATACGAAATAATTTAAAAAGACCAAAAATGACCCCCCCCCCCGCCTAGATAAAATAAAAATTCAAACTATTTTTTCATATTGAAAATTACCATATATTGACTTGATTTATTCTTTTTCTCCTGAAAAGGTTGATAACATTATCCATTAAAAATTGTCTTTTTCTTTTTTTTTTTTTCTTTTTTTTATTTGGTCTTCATGCATTTCGTCAATAAATTGGTTGACTTATTTTATCGTCTGCTTGCTTGAATTTCATTCTGGAATATTCCAATTCTTTCTGTTATTGGCCCAGAAACACTCTGGGAAAGTTTGGCTTTTTTGCTGTAACATAGATGCATAAGTACCGACAAGATTAAACACTTTTTGGCCCTCAAATGATTTAGTGCCTTATCTCTTAAGTGGCAACAGTCGTATGCCAAGAATAAAAGTATCAAAATTGAAGAATTTACAAAGAGAAAAATAATGAAACAAAAATTGGCATGATTCTAAATGTTCAGAATTCCCCCCCCCCCCATTTGAACTAATCAGACCTCGAAACTCACTGCAACTTCTATTTTTCCAAAAAAAAATTTTTTTACCTTTTATATGGGTGGCGGATTAACTTTTGCATTTTAATTCAATGTAGAATGATTATCTATTTTTTGGAAAAAGTGTTTAGAAAAAATTAAAATAATTTAATCTGTTTGGTTACTTGTTTTATTTTTTCCAATGCTGTTCCGAAAATGGATGATCATATGACATTGGATTAAAATGTAAAAGTAAACATTTTATAAATTGTAATTTTTTTTTTTTTTTTTCTTTTCTCAAATTGCAATGTGTAATATAATGGCCAAGGGATTTCGGTTTCATGCCTTTGGGTTTAGTTAGGCTGAGAACCTTTCGGCTCAGTGCATGGGTTACTTAGGTGCAACATTAACACAGGTGTTCGCGCATGGAGCAGACGTGTCACTCAGAGATGTCACAATAGCCCACATTGGAAGTGGGGTTACGGAGTACGGGTGACGTCATGCACGGAGGATTTTGGGAGATTTTGAAAAAGGAGAGTTGAGTCCTGCCTCGAGAGAAGATGATTGGCCTTCTGCTTGCTCACCGAAGCCAGGCCAATGGCCTTTGTGGTGGGTGCCACGGGGGAGCAGATGAAAAAGCCAGCATAGAAAGATTGTGCCTCTCTCTCCTTGTGTCGAAGAACCTTTAAACTCAAAGGTAATAAAGTTTCATACCTGAACAAAGAAGTCGTAAGTGTTTTTTGTGTTTCGAGATCCCTATGTTCTATCTTTATGGACATTCGATGTACGTTTCACACATAGCCGTATCTGGCTATGGTACAAATGAATTAGAGGGTCTAATTAGTTCCAATCACAAAAAAAATGACTTTTTTTTGTTTTTTTACCCTGGTGCACATGTAGAAACATTAATTTTCTTCAAAACAGTCCTCTTGGTATTTAACATATTTATTCTAGTAAGTCTTCTATTGTTAGGAGTATTTCTGAAAGTTCTTTGATTTGGTGTAAAGTTTTGCCAGCATATTTCTTTTCGTATCCTTGAATCTTGAATGTTGGGATGTATTTTTTCAGCTAAGGAACAACTAGTAAGTATAAAGAGTATTGCAGTTGCGCAAAATGGCTCGTCTTAACATTAAAAGTTACTTGATAATACGTCTTCATTTAAAAAAAAAAAAAAATTTTAAAGCTTGTCTTTTTCTAATGCCACAATGAATTGATAATAGAAATTATTCAGAAAAAACTTGCATATATATAAAGATTTTTAAAAAAATTAATTAAAATGAACCAACACAGCTGTTGAAAAGTTAATTAGAAGTATTATTACGTATTAAAAATGTAGACTTTTATTCTAAATGATGTGGGGGGGGGACACATGTATTTACATAACGAAAATTTCTTAGGATCTGACTTGTTTCATTGTAATAATCTATTTCCTTATTCGTTTGATTTTCTATATAAACTCATAAGCAATATAAGGGAGATAACTCAAACTTTGTTTTTTTTTTTTTGTTGCTTTTTCATGATTATCAAGGACCGTAATTATTAGTGTATAACACGCACTTTATTAAAACTAAAAGTTAGGTGCGTATTATACATAAAGTAAATATCCAGCTACGTGCTTCATATTCAGGACGGTATGACTGAATATAAATAAAATTAGTTCCAGACTAATGTGTAAACAAACACTTGTTTTATACCACAACAGAGAAATAGACATTGGAATGTGTTTGTTTATAATTTTGTTTCTCTTAAATGTAAAAGCTTGTTGCATTTTTATGTGAATATGTTCGTGTATTTGTTCTAAATACTGAGTAGATCCCCCCCCCCCAACATAACTATTTTTATTTTTAGTCTATATGAACTGAATAAAAAGTTGTACAATTGTTAAATTTAGCAGCTACAAATTCTAAAAAGACAGAATGTATAATATACATTTTTTTTTTCTTCAGAATTTTGTAACCCAAATTTAGGGGTAGATGTTTTACATGCTTACATCAAAATAAACGGATGTCTTTTTCGTTGCTCCCAGAAAATTTTGTTGTTAAGTAAATAAGCTAAGTGGCACTTTTTAATTTTTTGTTCTTTGTATCATATTCTTTATGAATTATATATATTTTACTTATGAAGAAAAATTGACAAGAAGTAATCCAAATAGAAAGGGGGGGGGATTTATAGAGAAACAAAGTCGACATTATAGCGTTTCGGTTCTGCTGAACCATCATCAGGTCTATGAGGGGTTATATTAGTGACGTTAAGTACAGATGGATGTGTAAAAATATATAAAAATTTGGAAAAGTTGTATAACAAGAAAATTTGGCTGTTTATACATCCATCTTTACTAAACATCACTAATATAACCCCTCATAGACCTGATGATGGTTTAGTAGAACCGAAACGCTATAGTGTCGACTTTGTTTCTCTATAAATCCCCCCCCACTTTCTATTTAGATTACTTGTCAATTTTTCTTCACAAATTATTTTCTTCCATATTTTAATTAGGTACAAATTTACGATTAATATTTGTTTATTTATGATATTAGATAATACAAAAATTGTTTTATTTATAAATAACCTTAAGTTATTGTTGATTTTCTAACATAAATTTGCAATTTATTGAACTTTATTCATAGTTCAACTTTATGTAAAGGGAGGTAACTTAGGCTTTGTACATAGTTATCTGCCTTTCCCTTTATTCATTTAAATAACAGTATTTCGTAAGAATTACTATACATGTCCTTACGGGCACCTCAGGTGGTGTAATAGTTAGCAAGTTAGACTAGCAAACCTTCACGAGTGAGTTCGAATCTCATTGGGTGCCCCATTCATATGGCCTTGTGCCACATCTAAGCAAAAAGTTTACTACTATACATGTCCTTACAGTAGATGAAAATATGAAATAGGGATGCTAAATTTATTTATTTTTTAGATAGGTTAACGATGACGATATATTAATTTAACTATAACTTTCTTTTACTTATCATTGTCTTTTTTTAAAAAAATGTTATGTAGAAGCATCTTGAATCCTAATGTTCATTTCTACCTTTTTTTTTTTTTTTTTTTAAATAGTAATATTAGTGACATTGGTAAAGGTAATAATAATAACAACTTTTCTTTTAATTTATAGATATGTGAAAAATAAGTGTATATATATATATTTCTGTATAAATCATCAAAGTTAAATCAGTCTTTTTAATTTTCAAATATTAAAAAAAAAAAAAAAAATTTCTGGGAACCATAGGGTCAAACTTTTATGTAAATGTAATTCGTCTGTCTCTAAATATAAAGAGATAAAATCAAGAAACTAGAAAGATGTAAGTTGTCTTATCATTAAGGGTTTTCGGACTATTGTCTTCATCTGTAGTTATTTCCACAACGTTTCAACCGATATGTCTTCCAGCCTTCTTCAGGTGTTTGTCGAACTCGGGAACCTTCACGGAACTTCAAACTACGTCCTTAATTGAATTTACAGGGGTCGCCTGTTCTGATTCCGTTAAGGAGTAGTACGGGGTGAGATTGAAAAGTTGGGTATGGCGGACCATATATGGAAGGAAAAGGGAAACCATCTGACCTTATGGGATAAAGTTGAAACAATTGATAGGGCTGAACATTGGAGGATTAGACGCCTTAAGGAATCAGCACATATGTTGGGCCACAATGATAATAATAATAGTAATTCTAGTCAAGTAAGAACATTAAGTTTATAAGTCCCAAAAATTCACTCTGAATTGTCCAGCAGGACACATGGCATAATGGTTAGAGGCGTTGATTCCCTAAGCTTCTAAGGAGACAATCATCTGGAAGTTGCAGGTTCAATCCTGACTGCAGGTAAGTAACAATACAGGAATACTTAACACTTGTACCCGGTTATGGCTAACGCAATCAGAACAGGCAACCCCGGCGGATACAATAATGTCGAAGTTCCGTGAAGGTTCCCAAGTTCGACCAACACCTGAAGAAGGCCAGAAGACATATCGGCCGAACCCTTAATGATAAAAATCATTAAGCTCTGTCTTAGAAATTTAGACAAGAAGAAGACCGGAGGACATATTGGCCAAAACGTGGAAATAAAGATGCGGACAATAGTCCGAAAACCCTTAATGATAAAAATAGAAAGATGTATAATTAAACTGACAATCATTTGTTGTTTTTTTTTTAATATTAGAATAATTAAAATTCCAAAAGTGATTAGTGAAAAAAAAATGTCTTAAGATTGATAGCGGTAAGAAATCGGTTTAAAAGGAGGCTGGGGTGGGGTCACCATATAAGCATGTAAAATTAAACCCATCAAACTCAGGTAAACTTAGAATAGTTCAAATTGCCCCTTTTTAAGTTAAAAGTTAGAAATTCTGAAGGTGTAAGTTTTATATATTTATATAAGGGCAATAGCGGAATTGATGGTTAATTGTTAATTTCAATATTAGCTTAAAAAAGATCAATAATAAAGTATCTCATTGGCTGTTGGAGTCATTAGGTTTATAAGTCCCAAAAATTTACTCTGAAGTAAGGACATATGGTGCAGTGGATAAAGTGTTGGTTAGAGTGTTTCTGAGTGAAACCATCTGGAAGTTCTAGGTTCAATCCTACTTACAGGTAAAATAAAGATTACTGGAATTAGGACTTCAAATATAATAAGAATACCTGAACTAGAAATAAAATATTTCCTTTGTATAAAAAAAACTCAGTCAAGTCCTCATGTCCAAGTAGGATATCATCCAATCCAATCATCTCTTGTTCTAGAGATGAAACAGACATTGTCACCTTCCCCATCAAGCCACTTGAGAATAATGTGAAAGCATAGATAGATTATATAGCAATCAAAAAGTGGATAAATAGAGCTCTGAATAGTGAGGCATACTTCTCTTTCGAAGGAGTATCTTCAGATCACAGCAATCAATCAAAACTACATGTTCCAACAAGTCCTCACGAATAGAGATATTAAAAATAGATATCGGGTAACACTACAACAGAGAATCAGCATTGTCACCCATTGAACTGTTTCCTTGAGGATATAATCATAATATATATATAATTCATTCCACTGTGTGGAAATGACTAACTTCGAGATGGAGTCTGACATATACTGACAAGAAGAAGGACGGGCTATGAGATCGCCAGTATTGTTAAACACATACATAAAATAGCATTAAAGCCATCATTGTGGTTTAGATACATAGATGATACATTCATCCTCTGGCCTCATCAGGAAGATGTTCAAATACAACCAGATTACTGAACTCAATCCGATCATCTATAGAGAAAGAACAAGACAACAGGTTATCTTTCCGAGATCTACTTATAACTTGCAAGGATACTAAAAGCCAACCTTCACCAGACAGTACTTAAACTTCAACTCCTACCATATATATAACATAAAGACTGGGATCGTTTGATGTTTACAAGCAAAAGTCAGCAGTTGTGACAGTTTAATAGACAACTCTCCAGAGAGCATAACATTGACTCCAAGAAATCGAGATCAAACAAGAGAGAATGATACCTGAAAACTCACCAGTCTGTCTGACCAATGTCAAAGGCCGATCGGAAAAAGCATGACTCTTCAAAAATATCTCTGCTGAGTCATAGCCCCCAACAGAATACAACATGACCAAGAATTGCGTGTACTCCCCATCTTATGCAGTTACAAATACAGTATACAAAATTGGTGAGAGGTTAAAAAGTCAGATATAGCAGACCATTTGCCCTCGTGAAATCAAGCTAAAGTAATAGACAAGGAAGAAAGCGAGAAGATAAGATGTCTCAAAGAAGCGGTGCATATGTGAGTCTACTCAACAGGTCACTGTAGACTAAGTATAGAGACGAATATGATTTGGGAACCATTAATCAGAATTAAGAGAAAAAAAATTGCGATATGAATGATGGTACAAAAACGTCTGTTATGACAGTGGAGATGGAGATGTTAGGTTTATCATATTTACCAACCCCTCCACTCGGGCAGGATATGACACAAGGTCAATTTTTAAGCGGAGTTTAACAAGTTTTCCTTCTCTTAGACTAGTTGCCTCACCAAGGCTGAAGAACCTAGTCTGTCCTACTATTTACCCATAGCTGGAGGGAGAATAATTGGATTCATACCTTTCCCAAGGGTATTAGTGCTATGTGAAATGTAATCAGTCTTGTCCAGGGTTTGAATTCGTGTCGCTGTGTCTATTTCCTATGAAGATAACCATTACACCACAGGCACCTCCAAGTTTTAGGTTATGAGTCCCAAAAATTCACTCTGAACACAGAGGATAAGGTATTTGGTTGGAAAGTCCTTCTATATGAAATCATCTCGAGGTTGCAGGTTCAATCCCACCAACAGGTAGGAATAACAAAAAAAAAAAAAAAAAAAAAAAGAATACTTACTATAACTTAACACTTGTACCTGGTCGTGGTTAACAGAAATGGAACAGTCAACACCATTGGTTCAAATAAAGGGTTCAATTTAAGATTCTTTGTAGACTCTCGAATGAGACATGAAACACCTGAAGAAGGCCGAAGGATTTATCGGTCGAAACATTGTGAGTATAACAACATAGATGAGGTCAACAGTCTGAATATTCTAAGTAATAACATATGATAAATATGAAAACTTTGACAATTCCAATATGGAAGTAGTGTTGTATAGCCGCATACATAATACAAATATATGCGGAACATAATCAAACATACTGACGAACTTCAATGAACGAACGGACACACTTCTTTATAAAAATATACCTCTCACACTTTATTCTCGAAAGGGTGATGTTTTTTGTGTGTGAGAGGTGAGTTGGAGACGGGGACATACTGCTACATATTGATCCCAAGTTCTTCTGACCATAGCAGCACTTCTTTCGCATTCTGGCTGGGCTGCTCAACCGTGGGTCACTGAGGGCCCCAAGCTCTCTGTCTGGAGCTGGTTCTCACTCAGCTGGCATCCTATCTCCAACTGGAAATGGAACTGACCCAAGCCGTCTGTGGGCGTATGCATCTGCCACCATCACTAAATTCAACCACGTCCACAGGTCGAGGTGATATTCCAATATCATCGACCGGATGCACCTGTTTCGCTGTTCTTCCGCTTATTTACACAGGTGCATCTCTTGATTGACAGCTCAGTCGAGAGTCAATATGTAACAGTAGCAAACTAAAAGTGAAATGTAGAGTTCCATGGGCGTCAATTGCAAATAGAGAAAAATTGGATAACATGAAAATTGCATCCTTACTTAATAAAACAAACCCAATACATGCCAATGCATAGAAACTTAACGCCCAGAGAGAACTAACAAGCACATAACAACAAGAATACATTCTAAACAATCACAAATAGCATGGCAGAGAGTAAATGAAGTGAGAAAAAGGAAGAGCACCTCAAAGACAAAACTAAAAGCTGCCAGCCAAGAAGAAAGACTACAAAAGTGGAAAGAACATTTCAAGAATCTCCCCTATCACAAAAATTATTTATAGCCAACTAGACATCCAACTAGGACAGTGTATGGAGGAAGAACCTGACATAGTACTGAAAGAAATTAAAAGCAGAAAAGTTGCAGGTCTCAACAAAATATCTCCAGAAGTATGGAAGACAAAAAATTTGATGACATACTTCTTTGATTATGAAACACCATCTATAAACTAAACTAAATAGAGAAATGAATAAAGAGGCCGCATCCTTCCTTTCCCTAAGAAAGGTGACCCCAGAGGCATAACTCTTACTTCTATAGCTGTTAAGATTTATAATCCTCTGCTTCTCAACACTATCAATAAAATTCTTAGGAAAAATCAGAACTATTTTCGAATAAATCAATCCACATCAAAGATTCTGACTACTCGTCAAATCATTGAAGGAGTATGTGCAAAAAATCTTGAGGCAACACTATTGTTTGTAGATTTCTTAAAGACATTTGATTCCATACACAGAGAAAAGATGGAGCAAATATTACTAGCATCCACAAAGAAACTGATACAGCTATAATGAGGCTTTATAGAAAGACAAGAGTAAAGGTTCGCTCACCTGATAGAGACACAGACTTCTTTGACATTGTTCTACAAGGAGATACATCCGCACCATATTTGTTTATAACCTACCTAGACTATGTTCTTCAAAAGAAAATGGCTTTATGATAACAAAAGGCAAGAAGCAGATGATATCCTGCTGAAACTATAACAGAGGCAGATTATGCAGATGATCTAGCAAATACAACTGCCAAATTGCTTCTGCATAGCCTCGAGGAAGCATCGGCCTCCACGTAAACACAAATGAAAAAAAAAGTATGTGTTTTAAATGAAACATCTCAACTCTAAGTGGCAGGCATCTACAATTAGTAGACAAGTTCACATACCTTGGTAGTGATATCTCATCTAATGAAAGTGATGATAACATACACCTAACAAAGGTATGAACTGTTACTGATAGATTATTGACCATGTGGACGTCTGATTTATCAGATAAAATAAAATGGGATCTCTTCCAAGCTGTGAAGTCATTATTTAGATTTTTTATTTTCTTCTAAATTTTGATTCTGTTAAATAAAATTGCGTTGTCAATACTACTGTATAGATGCACCACATAGATGCTAACAAAATACATAAAAAAAAGCTGGATAGAAACTCTACTAGAATGCTATGAGCTATTTTAAACAAATTTTGGAACCAATGCCCCACAAAACAACAGCTGTATGACCACTAACCTCCCATCTCTAAAACCATCCATGTAAGATATACAAGACACATGGGACACAGCTGGAGAAGCAAGGACAAACTCATAAGTGACATTCTTCTAGGGACATGCCAGTGTTGGCTGATTAGCAAGAACTTATTTGCATCAGCTCTGTGCAGACACAGGATGTAGTTTGGAAGACCTGCCGGGAGCGATGGATGATAGGGACGGATAGAGAGAGAGAATTAGGGAAATCAGTGCTGTCAGTGCAACTTGATGATCATAATATACATGAATAATTACAGGACATAACACGTAGTAATCCTGTTTAGTATGACTTAGGTAATTTCGAAGTAAATGGTGTTTAAAGAATGACCTGAACCTAAGTTAATCAGTGTTTGAGCTCAATTTGATTAACATTTCCCATTAATTTTGATTGTTGGTTGGTTGGGTTTTATGGCATATCAACCCTTGTAGGTCATTTAACACCAAATTCTGTCTATATATATACATACATATTCAACCAAAGATTTCAAAACGAATATTAAGGTAGGTAGAATTTTCTATTAGCAGGATTTCATTTGTTTGCACAAGATTAACCAGTTTTAAGTTGTCATATTTTTTGGTACAACTCTGTCGCTCTCAAGAAGGACAGAATGTCATCTATTTTGACGTTCTCAAACAGATCGGTTAAAAAATCGCTTTCTGATAACAGCGAAAGCTTTGCATTCTATAAGAAGGTGTTTAACCATGCAAGTTGTCTGGCAGGTCAAACACTGTGGTTGTGGTTCCTGTTTCAAAATGAAAGAGTGAGTAAGTCTTGTATGACCAATTTGCAATCGGGATATAACAACTTGTTCTCTTCTTGATTTTTTCGATGCTGACCTCCACTCTCCTAAGGTGGGCTGAATTTGGAAGAGTTTATTGTGGATGTTATTGCTCCATTGTTGTTGCCATTTTTGTGTAAAGGAATTCATTAATTGTTGGTTTCAGGTCAGTATATGGGATCCTGGAAATTTTGATTGTACCAAAAGGCGAAAAGAATTACCTTGTGATCCTAAGCGATCCGGTAGATGTCTGATAAGGGGAAAATCTCCCGCTTTTGGAACCTGAATTTATGGGTAAGTATGTATCGTGTCAGCAAGAGTTGAGTCACATATGTAAATTTCAGCTCCCACCGACGTGTATAAATAGCAGGTTTATGGGTGGGAGAGGAGTGCTTTTCTTAGCTTGATGCTTTAGAGACGGACAGATGGAGGACTAGGTGAGAAAGAGAACAAGAAGAAAAATTGATCTGCTAGTAAGTATTGGACTCGATTTTTGACCTCCTTAACAAAGTTTTTCCAATTTTTTCCCTTCATTTTGATTGACATTTTTTTCATGTTAATTTTTACTTAGAATCAATAAAAGTTAAGTTCCTAGTGACGTCCAGACTCCTTTTGTCTTGGAGAAGCCTGTTTTATCCATAAACCACTAAGCCCCACCCTGCCCATTTAATCTTATTAAGTCGGCTGACTGTAGACGAGGACGACCCAAAGGCTCCGTTTTCAATAGTTACAACACCCAGGTGTATGGGAGGATGCTACTCCTTTCCCTGGATTGCTCCACTTACCCATAATTCGTATCTTATAATCCCGAGTGTTAAGCAAGGCATCAAGTATCATTTTTTGGAGTCTTTGGTAGGACTCAACCTGGGATTGAACCCCGGTCTCCTGATCATTGGCAAACACTCTAACCATTATGCCATTTAATATACTAATGACGATATGCAACAAAATTTTACAAGCATATTTAGTGCAAACTGTTTTTAAAGAACAAAACATTCAGTGTGAATTGATTTACCATGACCAGAAAATCTGACGAACACTTACGCACGACACACGGAAACACTGGACAGCTGTTTCGACCTTATTAGGTCTCATCACCACTGGAGATCGAACTAGCGACCACAGATTGCAGTGCCGAAACTGGTAGGTCAGTTGTAGAGTTTCAGCACTGTAATCTGTGGTCACTGGTTTGATCTCCGGTGGTGGAGATCACCATATACACTGCTGATAGACCTAAAAAGGTCGAAACAGCTGTCCAGTGTTTCCATATGTTGTGCGTAAGTGTTCGCTTTGGAGGTGCCCGTGGTGTAGTCGTTATCGTCGTAGGAAATGGACATGGCGACACGAGTTCAAATCCTGGACGAGACTGATTGCATTTCACATAGCACTAATACCCTTGGGAAAGGTATGAATCCAATTATTCTCCCTCCAGCTTTGGGTAAATAGTAGGGCAGACTAGGTTCTTCAGCCTTGGTGAGGTAACTAGTCTAGGAGAAGGAAAACTCTGAATTCAAACCTGTTAAACTCTGCTTAAAAATTTGACCTTGTGTCATATCCTGCCCGAGCGGAGGGGTTGGTAAATATGATAAGTGTTCGCTGGATTTTCTGGTCATGGTAGTTCAGTTCACAATATAATTCCTCTACTTAAAAAGGAAAATGTAAAAGTTTTTCTTATTTCTGGGTAGAAAGACTCTTTTCTCAATTGCTTATGTCTAAAGTACATGAGAAGATCTATTTTCTCTCCAGACTTTGTTTTTGTGACCTGGATAATGAAATTTTGAAATTTACCCCTTTTCCAGGTAGATCCAGTCGGTTAGCTGATAGAATTTCGTATGAATACATAAAAATTTTCATTCATGTGTTGTTTTATGGAAATGTTTAAATTTGTTTATATTTACATAGAAATTAAGTTAATTCTTAAATTTCATTATCCAAGGATGACATAAACAATAAAGAAATAACATTATCGAGAAACAATGTTTTTGTTACATAATCTAATTTTCAAACAGATGTATTTGGCCTGTAGATGTGACTCTAACAGGTACTACCACTCTAAGTGGACATGGAAGTAATGGCAATGAAGAGGTTACTGCACAATCTCCAGAACTGGGGCTTTAACACTGGATACAGTTTTGTGTCAAACGTTGAATTCCAGAATCCAAACTGCTCAGAAATATGTACTACAAGATAATATCACAAAAAGTGACTGCTTTAAGGCTTAAATACATGAAATTCTTTAACCAACTGAGCTACAAAAAGTCATTGGTTTTTAGAAACCTAGATACAACCTTTTAAACTTATCCTTTGGTCTCAGTGCCATTTTTTTTGTCTTTTTTTTCTTCTTCAATGCAACTATTAGAAAAAAAAGAAAAAAAAAAGATGAAGCATTGGCAATTAATTTTGACGTCTTGTTTTTTTTTTTTTTAGTGCAACTCGTTTGGGTTGTTAATCTATGTTGATGAATGACACAGATAGGGTGGAGGTTAAGCTTTCAATGAGATTTAAGTTCCTATTTCCATTACCTTGTAAAATAGTTAAATGAACCAGCTGCTCTAACTAGCTGAGATGTATAAAAGCTAAAAATCAAACCTTTTAAAGTCACCCGTTACTTTATTCTCTATGTCTTTCATAGTACCAGATTTCTTAGGTTTTTTTTAACCCTTTTATGGGGTACGTTGCATGGTGTAATGATCAGCAACCTAGGTTATAACCCATTATGAGTTTGATTCTCACTGGGTGCCCCATATGTTTGGCTTTGTGCTACAATTAGTAACTAGTAAAAGTTGTTGGCAACTGTAGTCGAGGGTGACTAAGAGGCTCCCTTTTCAATAGCTACAACACCAAGGTGTAGAGGAGGGCGCTACTCCTTTCCCTGGATTGTTCCACTTAACCCTTGATGCGTACCTTATAATGCTGACTGTTAAGCAAGGAGGTATCAAGTACCATTTTTAAAGTCTTTGGTATGACTCGACCTGAGATTGAACCCTGGTCTCCCGGACCATTGGCAAACACTCTATCCACTGGCCAATGCGCATATCCTATACATCTTTAGACGAAACATTGTCAAGCATAAATCAGGATTAGTATTTTCTTGTTAGTATATCTACAAAAAAGAAAGAAGAAAAAAGAAATTCAATCTTACAAATCAGCAAAGACGTTTTTCTATTTGAACAGCATTTATACCATAAAATAAGATGCCCTCTGACCTTTGTGAAAAAAACATCCAAATTTTTCAGCAGGTTGTAATGACATTTTATCACAGTAAATTTTATGGCTCAATGTTTTAGTTTTTGTTTTTTTTGCAGTGAGTAAAAACACGATCTTCCATTTGGTTATGTGATCTCTTTTTTCTTTTTGGTTGGAGGTTCATGGTAGCTCTCATCTTCCGAACCAGAAACTATTTCTTCATTGTCACCTTCACTTTGGTCTTCAGAATTCTCTGTAGCCGATCCTTCGGCTTCACTCTCTAAAGTTGTTGGATCTGTAGCATCAACGACCCACTTTTCTCGGCTTGGGAGGCTGTCAAGCCGACAAATACTGACAACTGACCGACCAGCTTTTCTAGCAGCTACAAAACAAAATGACATCAGTTAATAAAAGAATTTATAAGACAATGGAAAATGCAATTGGCATAAGAAATAGAATTGACAAATATCATTTAAATTCCAGTCAAAGCGGTTTGCGTTTAAGCCACACTAATACTATTGCGAAAGGCATGAAACGATTCTTTTTCTAGCAGCTACACATAAAATAATATAGATTTACCCAAACCCTGCACTGTAGTTGATTGGTTAGGTTTCATGGCATATCAACTTTTGTAGGTTATTTAATGCCAAATCCATTTTTATGTAAATAATCAGTTCTATTTCAAACAATTCAGTTTAGCATGATGACACAGTTTGTCAAAAACATTTTTATTTCAAACTATTCAGTTTATTGTAAGTACAGTTTCAATTTCAAACAATTCAGTTTAAATGTAAGTAGTTTAATAGTGAAAAACAGTTTAAATGTAAGTACAGTTTAATTGTGAAAAACATTTCTATTTCTAGCTATTCAGTTTAGTGAAGCAGTTCTAATTCATCTAATTCAATTTAGTATAAGCACAGATTTTGTTTACACACAGTTAAATGTCAAAACAGTTCTATGTTAAATAATTCAGTTTAGCTTAAGCATGCAGTTTAGATGTAAGTACGGTTTAATTGTCAAAACCATTTTTATTTCAAGCTATTCAGTTTAATCAAACAATTCAGTTTAGCATCAGTATGCTGTTAGTTCTATTCAGCCCATAGATAGGACCCTTAGGTGCTACCACTCCGGGTCAGAGTGGACTTGGGAGCAATGGCAATGAAGAGGTACTCTATATTCTCCAAAGCTCCAGCAATATTGTTTAGTATCATATCCAGGACACTTGTTGCGGGGAGTCTTACCCCTCTGTAGAGGTGCAGTTGGTGTATTCTACAGCCCCAGCCAATTGGGCCAGACATGATCAGGGTACGTTTTAAATCGTATAGAAATTAAAAGCAGATAAATAAATAAATAAGTGATAAAATAAAAGATGGCAAAATGTTAGGGGGAGGAAAAAAAAAGTATTTTTCTATTGCAGTGTAGAATTAGTTAAAGATAATTCTCCAAAAAATAGAAGAACAGACAATTGATGAGAAAATTTTTCCTTTCCAACTTACCTGCATGTAACAATACTGAATTACAGTTGGTTGACAGAGCTTGCTTAGCTTTTGCTTCGGATAAACCAAGCATTAAACCCCTGAAAATTAAGTTAAGGAAAGTTTTCGCAAATACCATTAGTCGTGTTTAATATGTATGCAACAGTATAAAGGGAAGTACTTCCCTATGCACACTCGGTGGATGGTTAGGTTATTTGATTCAATGGCATATCAATTCTAATTGGTTATTTAATGCCAAATCCGTTTATACATAAATATGATTTTAAAGTGAATCATTTGTAGCTAACATCATTTTTTGAATGAGCCGGTTGGTTATTTTGTGGCATATCAACTTATGCGGCTTATTTAATGCCAAATCTTGTTCATGGTTTTTAAGTGAATAGTTTGAAGGTAACAGTTTTTAAACAAACTAAAGCTATTTTTTGCACATAGTTAAATGGTTTTAAGTATAGTAAATGATTGCAAAGTTATATTTGACCAATAGATGGGACCCTAACAGGTACTGCCATTCCAGGTCAGAGTGGACCTGGGAGTAACGGCAATGAAGAGGCATGCAACATTTCCCAAAGCTTTCAGAAATTGAGTCTCACCATCAGATGACAGAGTCACACCTAGGACACTAGTTGGGAGGTTCTCATCTCTGCAGAAATGTAGTTGGTGTCTTTTTTACAGCCCCAGCCAACTGGGGTCACTCAATCTATGTAAAACTTCTTAGTGTAGTAAAACCCCTTGAAGACTTCACTTGCGGTACTGGTGTGAGGTAGACTCCATCAGATAACTCACCGACTGTATATTAATGTCTATAAAAGTATTATAACAAACATTGCTTTCTATTTAATTAATGGTAAACAACAAAATTCTACAATGTGTTTCTAACTTTCAGCTACAAAATTCTTGAAAAGAAAAAAAAAAAAAAAGTGCTCATGTATAATACGCAGTGACTTTTTGGAATTTGTAGCTGCTAAATTTCTACTCACATTTGTTTAAATTTTTATCAGGTTTGTATTGACTTAAAAAAAAAAAATTCATATTGTTTCTCTTAGGTTTTTAAACATAAAATTTACACAGAATTTCAAGCAAATACAAGGAAATGTTCGCAGAAAAATATAACAAATTTTGCTGAAAATAAGTTCATAATAGAAAAAAGAAATTATAAACAAACACACATTCTAGTTAGTATTTCTCTGGAGTGGTATAAAATGGAAGGATTTGTTAGATATTTGTTAGTTTTGACCATAGATATAACTTACTTACGGTCATGCTATCCCTAGTGAAAAAAAAAAAGTTCTTGTGTATAAGATGCAGCCCTAATTTTTGGGCTGAAAAAATTTGTGTGTATTACACATGAATGATTATGGTAAAAGAAAGGAAATGAGTATAAATTTGAGTAGAAAGAAAATTATCTTTTAGAAGTTTGAGTAAATAAAAATAGTTGGGTTTGGTTTTATGGCATATCAACCATTGTAGGTTATTTAATGCCAAACCTCTTCATACATATATATCAAAAATGAATCCTGTTTTTTTACGTATATACTAAATATATATGATTTGGTTGGGTTGGCTTTTATGGCATATCAACCATTGTAGGTTATTTAATGCCAAATCCTCTTTATACATATATATCAAATATATAGGATTTGGTTTGGTTGGGTTTTATGGCATATCAACCATTATTGGTTATTTAATGCCAAATCCTCTTTATACATATATATTAAATATATAGGATTGGGTTTGGTTTGGTTGGGTTTTATGGCATATCAACCATTATTGGTTATTTAATGCCAAATCCTGTTTTTACATATATATCAAATATGTTTTGTAAACTCATTTTTAAATGAGCCTAAGATCATTCTTTTGTACACAGTTAAATGGTTTCAAGTATTTCTATCTAACATGAATATTTCTATTTACTATTAATCATTTGTTTGCACACAGTTAAATGGGTGCAAGTATTGGTATTTAATACAATTCAATCAAACATCAGTCACTTGTTTAGACACAATTAAATGATCAAACAGTTCTATTTCTAACAATTCAATTTAGCATAATTTATTTATTTGCCCTCAGTTTAAAATGTCAAACAGTTCTATTTGACCAATAGGTATGACTCTTTCAGGTGTTATCACTCCAGGTTAGGGTAGACCAGGCAGCGATAGCAATGAAGGAGTACTCCACATTCCCCAAAGCTTCAGCATTACTGGAGCCTCACCATCAGATTGTTTAGCATCATATACAGGACACTTGTTGAGTGGGGAGAAAGGGGGGGGTCTTACCATTCTGCAGAGATGCAGATGGGGTATTCTACAGCCCCCTTCCAACCGAATGGAAATGGAAATTACTTCAGTATTACTAGCAATATTTAGCCACATTATATTTGGATTGTCATCAGCTTATTGGCCTAGTGGGTAGCGTGTTTGCCAATGGTCTGGGAGACCAGGGTTCAATCCCAGGTTGAGTCATACTAAAGACTTAAAAAAAAAAAAAAAAGAAAAAAAGGTACTTGATACCTCCTTGCTTAACACTCAGCATTATAAGGTACGTATCATAGGTAAAGTGGAGCAATCCAGAGAAAGGATTAGTGCCCTCCCCTACACTCCGGTGTAGTTACTATTGAAAAGGGAACCTTCAGGTCACCCTCGACTACAGTCGCCAACTTTACTTGCATTTAGATTGTAAGATGATCATTATTAAAAGTAAAGGACATTGAGTCACTTTTATTTAAATTTAGGAGAATCATTCTAATTCAAAGGGCATTTTATTTGTTTTTATTGTTTATTAGCTATAGATTATTGCTTTGTTTACCTTCCGTTTCCAGATTAGACAAATAAATGTTTAGCCCAGTCAGCTTGAGCTGTAGAATACACCAACTGCATGCTCACAAATGAATTTCAACATGGCTTCTATGTGTCTTTTCAATAGCAGTGAAATTTTCTGAGAAGACCGTCACTTTAGATTGATCCTATGAATTTCATTGCTTATTGTCTGTTTAAGGGACACAAAATCGTAATAAAAGCAAATCATCTTGCAACTCTTGACAAGTATTCATTGAATTTTGTTTAATTTCATGCATTGGTTTCCTCAAATATTTTTAAGAGATCTTCCGTGGATCACTTGTTCTTTTTTGGTTTTCAACAGTTTTGCATTTTTTTAATACCTTACAATTAATGAACTAATAGTAGTAAATGGAATATTTTGGTTGTCTGAGATTTTCCTATAACTTTTACCTTTCTTTCAGAGCTTAACAATCAGTTCTTTTTACAAATTTGTCATTTCTTTACCTTTCGCCATTATGATAACCTTCTTGCTCGAATATCAATTACAAAATGTTCTGTTTGTATTTTTTAGGCTAAAAATAACAACTGATAACATTATTGGAACATTCTAGAATATTCTACTTGAAAAATCTAGAGTATTAAAAAGCAATTGATAAGTTTTAAAATCTGAAATTTGTGTAGAACAAATACTTTTTTCACCCATTAAAATGGATAAATGGGATTTATTTCTTTTAATTTTTTTGTTTTCTATACATATTTAGTCATTATTCAACTGTGTACAGTTAATTATAGAAAAAGTATGTTTATTCATTTGTTGGTGGGGGGGGAGAAAAAAAAATTTTTTAAATCAAAAATTTGTATGAGTAAAAATATTTGTTTCCTCTTACTGTCTGTGTGTGTGTGTGTGTGTGTGTATATATAAAACTTCCCCCAAGAGAGGTCCTCGTGGACTTTCTCGAAACCTATGTATGGCACTAGACCTTGGTGTCTAGTTTAAGCTATAACCCCGCATACGTGCCCGGACCCAGATTTAGGTTCGTGAAACTGCTTGCCTCATCAGGCTCATATTGCACCAAGTGAGCCGATGAGCAGCACAGACCAGCAGGGTTTGAGTCTTGACTCGTTCCCGACCTTCCCTCCCCCTTATCCCCACTTTAATTGGCCTTCGGGCTTTTGACCTTGTGTCAAGTCGTGTCTGGTGGGAGGCAGCGACAAATAGTCCCCAAGAGGTATATAAAAAGAAATAACTTCTTTTTCAAAAATTAGATTCAAATTTGCAACACAGCTATCTGTGTTACAGAGTTTGTAAAGTTTTCAATTATTGCACAAAAAAAAAAAAAAAACAAACCCAAAAACACAACTGAATTGAAAGTAAACTCAACACAGAGGATATTGAAAAAAAAAAAAAATTTCTTTAAAAGTATATAATACATAGTTCGGGTTAAAAAAATGTGCAAAGTGTAAGCTGAAGCCAAATAATGATATAGCTCATTTGACAGTTGAATAAGGGATTTGAGATTTTTTCAGTTATTTTTTACTGAAAGGTCGACAAGTGTCAAGTGCTCAGGATTCAAAAGATTAAAAAAAGTAGAAAGCAGTTTAATGTTTAAAGAAAAGGATACAAAGCTGTAACGTCATAAGGGCCTCGGATATCAAACGGCTGTAAAAGAAAGAAAAAAAGAAAGAATGGTGTTAAATGAAATTATACAAATACAAATTGAGATAAGCATAATACCCATAAAAATTCATGGGATTATTCAAGTATGGATTAGCACTTCTGCTAATTCATGGGATTGAGATAGTGGCAGTAAGTGAAAACATATTGACTGGTTGATTTTATGACATACCAACTGTTGTTGGGTAATCTAATGCCATAGTCTTATTCTGTTGCAAGCAATTATATGGTTTCAAGTATTCCTATTTAATAACAAAGTTATATGGTTGTTTAAGTATTCCTATTTAATAACAAAGTTATATGGTGGTTCAAGTGTTCCTATTTAATATGAATAATTTTCAAACAGATCTATTTGACCTGAAAGAATGCTAGCAATTGATAAAGTTCATTTCTTATTGCACTTTAAGGGTTAATATTATTAAAAAAGATTTATTTGTTGTTAATATTCTTAAAAAAGACTTATTTGTTAAAATAATAGTCAAACATACGACTTCCTTTACACTATTTAAAATTTTCATTAATATAAGCAAAATTTTCAAAAATTATTCTTAAAAGAAAAAAGAAAAAAAAGAAAAGAAAAAAAAAAGAAAGTCTTTTTTTAATGCTGGTGCACTTTTGTTGAATATTATCTTGTCACATAAAAGTTGGTTTCAAGTATTTCTATTTAATACACATAATTTGCATGTGACTATAGAGCTAGTTGGTTTTACAGACTGTCAATCTTTCTTGCATCAATTCTATTTGGGAGGCAATCATATGCTATTTCTTTCCAGCTATGGTAAATAGTAGGGTAGACTGGAATTACTAAGTCTTGATAGGGCAACTAATCTTGTAAAAGAAAAATACAACTGCAACAAGTTTGGCAAATCAGTTGAAGTTGAAATTTTTTTAAAAACAGTAGAGAAGAATGGCGGATGATTTAAAAAAAAAAAAAAATGACTCTTTTCAGTATTCTAGCTGAGCTGAGTAGTGTTGCAGCTGGGATGGTCTTAAATTTTTTTTTGAATCTCCAGTTCCCTGAGTCTCTTTTCCTGATTCTTCAAGATTGTTCCAAGGGCACCTACTATCACTATCACCTTCATGTTTCACAACTTTCAGTTCTCTGGCTAGGTCCATGTAATTTATTCAGACTTTTTATTTACACTTACTCTGTGATCTGATGAAAAAGTGAAGTCTAGTAGTTGGCAGGTTATTTTCTTTTTTACTAAGTAAAACTCAATCTGGTCTTCTGGCTCGGATAGGGTGATTTTATTTTTGTCTCAAAATCCCAGAGAATTTAGCATATTATTATTATTATTATAATAAAAGTTTTTCACACAAGCAGTAACTGATGGTCATAAAATTTTCCTCAATACAAGGTGCGGAGGCAAAATTAGGAATATTCTAGTATAATAATAAACAACTATTATAAAACAAGATTAATTTTAGGTTGGTTGGTTGGTCTTATGGAGTATCAACCTTTGTAGGTTATTTAACGCTAAATCAATTTTTATGTAAATAATTTGTTCTATTTCAAACAATTCAGTTTAGGAAAAGTACACAGTTTAATTGTCAAAAACATTTCCATTTCAAACTATTCAAGCAGTTATATGTAACAATTCAGTTAATTGTAAATACAGTTTTAATGTTGAAAAACAGTTCTATTTGAAATAATTCAGTTTAGCATAAGCACACAGTTTAAATGTAAGTACAGTTTAAGTGTTAAAAACATTTCTATTTCAAGCTATTCAGTTTACTCAAACAATTCATTTTAGCATAAGAATGCTGTTAGTTCTATTTAACCCATAGATAAGGGCCCTATCAGGTGCTACCACTCCGGGCCAGAGTGGATCTGGGAGCGATGGCAATGAAGGGGTACACCGCATTCCCCAAAGCCCCAGCATTACTGGAACCTCACCATCAGATTGTTTAGTGTCATATCCAGGACACTCATTGGGGGGGGGGGTCTTACCCCTCTGCAGAGAAGCAGTCAGTGTATTCTACAGCCCCAGCCGACTGGGCAAAAGATTAATTTTAAAAGACACAAAACAGTAAATTTATTCAATATGGCTGTCATTTTTTTTCTATTATTGTATCAATATGCCTCTGAAACAATTTACATGCCTTCAAAATAATTTCTTCAGATATTTTATTCCATTCCTCTTCAATAATAGTCTGAAATGAACCAATTTTTGTTGCATTTGTTCTGTTTCCTAAAATGTCCCATATAGTGTAATCAACGGGGTTAGGGTCTGGGCTGGACTCTTGTTTAATTGCTGTCCTCATAATTTTCTTGTGGACTTTCAATTCATTAGCGAGCTTTCTAATTGATGTTGTAGGGTTCTTTTCAATCACCACAGTGAGAGCAGTTAAAAAAGTCTTCTTTCCGTAAAGTTTTTCTTTTGTTTTGTATATGGTAGACAAAGAAACTTTGACTTGGTTATGGTGTTAAGCAAATCATAGATTCTTTGTCGTTTTTCTTTTTTCTTACTCATATTGGGCTGAATTTTAATTTAAAAAGTGCTTGAATAATAGAAATAATCACAAAAATTTAGATTTATCACGTTTTTTTTTAAAGAATGATTCCATATTTTGCTTCTGCACTCTGTAGAAACATTAAGAGTAAAAAAACAAAACAAAATAAAATTACAATGGAATTTCTCATTAGCTAATAGAAAGATCATAACCGAGTGATTTTAATAGCATGTCAACCAAGAGGTTAGGGAATTACTTTCATTATATGATTATATTTACATTTTTAGTTGGTTTCTTGCGAGTTTTTTTGCCCACAGTTATATGGTATCAAGTATTCCTATCTAATACAAATAATTTGTACACAGTTGTATAGTTTCAAGTATTCCTATCTAATAAAAATAATTTGCACACAGTTATATGGTTTCAAGTATTCCTATCTAATACAAATAATTTGCACACATGTGATATCAAGTATTCCTATCTAATACAAATAATTTGCTTACAGTTATATGGTTTCAAGTATTCCTATCTAATACAAATAATTTGCACACAGTTATATGGTTTCAAGTATTCCTATCTAATACAAATAATTTGCACAGTTATATGGTTTCAAGTATTCCTATCTAATACAAATAATTTGCATAGTTATATGGTTTCAAGTATTCTTATCTAATACAAATAATTTGCACACAGTTATATGGTTTCAAGTATTCCTATCTAATACAAATAATTTGCACACAGTTATATGATATCCAATATTTCTATTCCATACCAATAATTTATTCATAATTTTATGGTTTAAAGTGATAATTCTTATTTAATCATTTGTTTGCACACGGTTATATGGTATCAAGTATTTCTATTTTATCAAATAGGAATATTTAATACTGCAATGCAGTCATTGTTACCTTGTACAAAAACAAATGAGAAAAGTCAGATTGCTCCAACTATCGAGGGATCACTCTGCTTTCCATCACAGGAAAAACCCTTGCTTGTGTGCTCTTAAACAGATTGGTAGCCACCATCGCTGAAGACCATCTACCAGAAACTCAGAGTGGGTTCAGAGCCAACAGGGGCACCACAGACATGGTGTTCATCCTCAGACAACTCCAAGAGAAATGCAGAGAGCAGAACAAAGGACTGTACGTAGCGTTTGTGGACCTGACCAAAGTGTTTGATACAGTGAGCAGAAAGAGACTGTGGATGATCATGGAGCCCCTTGACTGCCCACCAAAGTTTCTCAACATGGTTATCCAACTGTACAAAGACCAGTGCAGCCAAGTTAGGTTGAACAGCGGCCTCTCTGGATCCTCCATCGTCAACGGCGTGAAATAAGGTTGTGTTCTGGTACCGACTCTGTTCAGCATCTTTTTCAGCATGATTCCTAAAAAGGTCATAGAAGCCCTTGATGATGACGGTGCTGTATACACCTGCTACGATCTCGATGGCAGCCTGTTTAACATCAGGAGACTGCAAACCCACACAAAAACACTTGAGCAGCTGTTTCATGACCTTCTCTTCGCTGATGATGATGCCCTCATTGAAAGAGCCCTGTACCACCTAACTTCCTACTTAGAGGCTGCCCAGGTCTTCAAACTTGAGGTCAGCTTGAAGAAGACCAAGGTTCTTCACCAGCCTGCACCCCTAGAAGAGTACCGCTCTCCCCACATCACCATCAGTGGAATTGAGCTGAAATCAGTTCAGCAGATCACTTATCTGGAGTGTACCATCACATTAGATGCCAAGATCAACAGGGAAGTAGAGTCTGCTGAAAGTGCCGTTTGCCAAGGCAAACAAGGCTTTTGGCAGACTCTACAAAAGAGTATGGAACAAACAACAAGCATCTGAAGAAGGGCACTAAGATCAGTGTCTATCAAGCCATTATACTCACCACCCTGCTGTATGGCTCTGAGTCATGGGTAACCTGCTGCCACCATCTACGACTCCTTGAGCACTTCCATCAGCACTGTCTCTGCACTATCCTTAACATTCACAAGAGTAACTACGTCTCCCATCTTGAGGTCCTTGATCAGGTCAAAATCACAGCTATGATGGGCAGAGCATGTCTCCAGAATGGGGGGAGGCATCGTCTGGCCAAGATAGCCCTGTATGGTGAACTATCCACTGGCTACCATGACAGAGGGGCACCAAAGAAATGTTTTAAAGCCTCCCTCAAGAAGACCCTCTGTACCTGCCACATTGACCACCACCAGTGGTCAACATTTGCTGACTGTCAGACCTGGCGCCATGCAGAGCCGAGCCAACCCATTAGCATACCAGCAGTCAACATGGACAGCCTTCTTCATAAATCTTCATTCATGAAGTCTAGCCGAGAGAGAGAGAGAGAGAGACTTGATACCATATATCTGTGTGCAAACAAATTACTAAATAGGAATTAGTTTTCAAACAGACTTATTTGACTCATAGACAAGACCATAACAGGTACTACCTCTTCAGGTCAGAGAGGGCTTGGAAGTAATGGCAATGAAGGGTTTGAGTTTGAGTTTTGTTTAATGGCATATCAACCGCTGTGGGTCATATGAGTTTTAGTTGTGTTTTATTATATTTGACTAGATTTTAATGAAGAGATTGATTTCTTTTAGAAAGCTTAATATTTCCTCTGGTTTGGAGTTTTTGAAGAGGTCCTTTAAATTTAAAAAAATTACCAAATTTAGACAAGTAATGTCCTTTAAATTGTTTGTTTGGTTTCACATGTCCAAATTCACATAAAAAGTACGATGAAAAAGACAAGCTTTAAATCTTTTTTTTTTTCTAAATGAAGACGTATTATCAAGTAACTTTTAATGTTAAGACGAGCCATTTTGCGCAACTGCAATACTCTTTATACTTACTAGTTGTTCCTTAGCTGAAAAAATACATCCCAACATTCAAGATTCAAGGATACGAAAAGAAATATGCTGGCAAAACTTTACACCAAATCAAAGAACTTTCAGAAATACTCCTAACAATAGAAGACTTACTAGAATAAATATGTTAAATACCAAGAGGACTGTTTTGAAGAAAATTAATGTTTCTACATGTGCACCAGGAAAAAAAAAAAAAATATAGTCATTTTTTTTGTGATTGGAACTAATTCGATTGTATTTTTTTTTTCTTTTCTCAAATTGCAATGAATTAGAGAAAAGAAAAAAAAAAATTACAATTTATAAAGGTTCACTTTCACATTTTAATTCAATATCATATGATCATCCATTTTCGAAACAAGATTTCCTCTGGTTTGGAGTTTTTGAAGAGGGTACTCTATACTCCAAAGGGCTGTAGAACTGGAGCCTCACCACCAGGTGCAGTTCAGTGTCATACTCCTTTTTGGAAAGTACTATCAGCATATTCTAAGTTCTGTTGACAGAAGTGTAGCAAGATCAAGTAGTGTGATTAGACATCAACTAAAAATTGGCCGTGGTGTAATGGTTAGCAAGCTTGACTAGCAAACCTACACGAGTGAGTTTGAGTCTCATTGGGTGCCCCATTCATTTGGCCTTGTGCCACATCGAAGCAAAGAGCTTCGTAAATTACTACTCAAGACTAGCTGTGTAATGAGGGAGAATTTTGAAAAACTAGTGGAATTTCTGGCATAAGTTCAAAGAAAGTCAACCAAAATATTTTGATGATTAAGAAATATATGTATTAGTTTTAATTTAAAAAAATCTATTACAAAGACGATGTGCCTCTCAGTATTTGCCAAGTTTACCATGGATAAAATCCATCATTCTCCTCACTTCCTGTTTCCTCATGAGTAATAGTCAGCTCACATAGCTTGTTAACCATCACACCATGGTGAGGCAGGCACTCATGTCATGCCTGCATCTAATTGGGGGGAAAAAAAAATGGCACTGATGTTGAGAATGCCAGTACAGAAAAAAAAATAGACTGGAAATGATTCAAGTCTTTCATTAAATGGTGGAATGTAAAAAAAAAAAAAAGTAGCAAGAAGCTGTGTAGTTAAAAAAATAATTCAACTTCCTGTAAAACAATTTCTAAAATAAGGATTTTGAAGATGAAAACAAAAATAGGAAATTTGTTTTAAACTGTGTATAATGCCATTATTATTTCCCCGTTTTTTTTAAAATCTTTTTTTAAAAATAGTTTTTCCCACCATTCATAACTGGTGGCCTTTACTGAAATCTCAATAGCAGCCAGTCTCCCAAGCTCTCTAGGGCTTTTCTTAGAATTATAACCAATCTCAGTAGTGCTGTGGTCTGGAGGGTTTCAACCTTCCTCACATCTCCAGTTCCTCCAGTCTCTTTGAGATTGGTTTCATTTGTTTAATAGCATATCAACTCCTTATGGGTTATTTAATGCCGAAATTTGGTTAATTTTTTTTAGAGAACACATTTTTTTAAAAAAACATGTTTATTATAATAATTATTTGTTTGCACATAGTTATACTTGATACCTCCTTGCTTAACACTCAGCAATATAAGGTATGTATTAAGGGTAAAGTGGAGCAATTCAGGGAAAGAGTAGCGTCCTCCCCTACACCTTGGCTATTAGCTATTGAAAAGGGAGCCTTCTGGTCACCCTTGACTACGGTTGCTAACTTTTTTATCCCTATTTAATAATAATAATAATAATAACAATAATAATTTGCACAGTTATAGAGTTTCATGTATTCCCATCAAATATTAATAATTTTCAGACATCTATTTGACCTAGATGAGATTGTAACAGGTATTAGCACTCTCAGATAGCATGAAACTGGGACTTTTAGCAATGAAAGGCTACTCAACAGTTTAGAGAGCTCCAAAACTGCAGCCTCACCATCAGATGCAATTTAGTGTCCTACCTAAGATATCCCCTTTTAGGGTGTTTCTTACCCATCTGCAGAGAAAGCAGGTGATGTATTCTAAACCTCAACAACAAATCTGTGTTTGGGATTGTCATTAGGTCACCTTCGTGTTCCAAAGTTTGTCTTTTTTTTCCAGTTATCTATGCCATTAATACTAAGTGGTCAATATTTAGGTGACACGATGGTAAAGATGGCTAATTTCTGGACATCCAAGCAGTTAGTTAAAATAGATGTTTTTATGTTTAGTTCAAGTCGATGGGTAATAAAAAAAAATCAAAAAGTTATTGGCTGGAAAAAAAAGAGGAAAAGGAATTTAAAAAAAAAAATTTTATTTTCACATCTCATGAGACAAACTGGCATTTGGGTGTCCTGGATATGACACTAAACAGCATCTAATGGTGAGGAAGTTTGGGGGAGTGTGAAGTACCCCTTCAAAGCCATTACTCCCAGGTACACTCTGATCTGGAGTGGCAGTATCTGTTAGGGTGTCATCTATGGGTTAAATCTGATTGAAAATTATTTGAATTAGGAGTACTTGATATTATAACTGTGCCCAAATTATTTGTATTAAAAATGGTTACTTGAAGCTAGAATTGCTTACTTATTATTAGTTACTTACCTTATGATTACTTAAAAATTATTGGTATTAGATAGGAATACTTTAAAACCATATAACTGTATAAACAACTTGATAAATAACACTGGTCAACACAATTTTTGGTTCTAAGAAACAAAAACACGTTTTTTAGTTCATTTGATGGTATTAATTCTAATAATGACGTTTGCTTTTCATTTTTGCTCGGCTGTAATTGCACATTTTTGGAAAAAAAATCAATTTACGATCTTGGCTAATCACAAAATTTAGTTAATAAAGGTTGTAGAAACTCATCAACTGTCAGGTCGGCTAAGCAATTTATGTCAGCTACCTGAAATAAACTCTTTCTATAAGAACTTATCCCAGGTCGAGTCATACCAAAGACTAAAAAAAAAAAGGTACTTGATGCCACCTTGCTTAGCACTCGGCATTATAAGGTTTGGATCAAGGGTAAAGTGGAGCAATCCTGGAAATGGAGTAGTGCCCTCCCCTACACCTTGGTGTAGTAGTTATTGAAAAGGGAGCCTTCTGGTCACCCTCGACTAAAGTCGCCAACTTTGCTTGCTTATGGAAGGAAACCTGAACTAAAGCCATCCTAATTGAATACACCTATTCCATTGTATATGATGAACATTATGAAAATGGTTTTATTATAAGATCAGGAAACTTGTTAAGAATGATGAGTTTGTTAACTAAATTAATGATTTGGAATTGCATGCTTGGAAATTGGTAGTTGACGTAGTGAAAAACTTCTAAGGCAATTGCAGGGCCAAAAACTACAAGGAATTTGTGGAAAAACTGTTGAAAAGTCTATAGGACATAAGCGCTAATAGGAGTATTAAGGTTCTGTAATGATATTGTGACGCGAAGAATTTACTTTTATCCCAGAACGGGGTTTTATTTTCACACATGTGAAAACGGGGCAGGTTGGCACTTGATCCCTTGTAGGATAAGTCCTCGTTCAGAGTTTTTTCCTCGGGCACATAAGAACTGGCATATTATGTGAGGGATTAATTTAGGGCTAGACTGACCGCCGCTGGCAAGGGGTTCCAAATTTCACACTATACACACACCCACCAAGGCCACTAGTCTTCCTCCCCTAGACAATGGAAGATATGGACCTCTAGGTTGAGACGTAATAATATTAATTATAGTAGTCGGCAATTCCGGTTTCCCCTGTGATATTTTAAAGGAATTAATAGGACAGTTTTTAAGCGAGCATATCATAAGGCGAATAGAAGCTGGAAAAGAAATATGACATAACAAACTCTTGAAGACTGCAAATAACAACTTCGACCACGTGGGAACATTAAAATATATCAATCTTTTACTACACATAGATATACACCTTCAATGTGTCAAATATATAAT
Organism: Sepioteuthis lessoniana; assembly: GCA_963585895.1. Lineage (NCBI taxonomy): Eukaryota > Metazoa > Mollusca > Cephalopoda > Myopsida > Loliginidae > Sepioteuthis > Sepioteuthis lessoniana. The sequence goes on along the minus strand of OY757923.1, from coordinate 92,198,793 downwards.
AAATGAACAGTCCATGAACATAAATGTCTCTTCTTTTCTTGTCTTTCGTTTTTCTTCAAATTGAGAGAGAGAGAGAGAGAGGGTATATAAAATTGGGTATAAGGAGAAATGGTCTCAAAGTTTACTTATCTTTTTTTCTTTGATGGAGTTCCTGTGGAGAATATTTCCTCTTTTACGGGCTAATAGATTTTATGCTATTTTTAATACTGGCTTGAAGAACTTGGCTCCTTCGTGTCCGAGATATTTTTTTGTCTTCTTCTACCCGGAGTACTGGCTTTGGTTCCATCTCCCACGAACCCTGTCCAACAACTCACCTTTTTTTATTTTCCTTTTTTCGCTGACGGGAAGAAGGTGCCACTTCTGTTTTAGGGTCCCAGCCAATCGTTTGGCTTCTACCTTCTTCCTTCCCATGTCAGGCGACCCGAGGGAGGTCACCGAGTACAAACATCTGTTCTTAATGGTTATTCTTTGACGGCTTGCTACTGTTAATTCGAACATGAGGATAGTAGTAATTTTACTTCTATTGTCTCAGTGGGATATCACGTGACAATATGAATGATGAGCATGGAGAACGATTTCTTCAGGATATCAAAACAATGGAAGAGCACTATGGTGGGACAAATGGCTGGCTACTACTGGATAGTTTAGTTTCTTTGTTTAATGGCATATCAACCTTTGTAGGTTATTTAATGCCAAAGCTATTCTCCTAGAAGAACAGTAGTCGTACTATTTAACCCATAGTTGGGAGGATAAGGGGGGTTCATACCTTTCCCAAGGGTATTTGCCCGAAAGTGAACGTAATAGCGTGACTGGAGTACGAACTCGCTTACTACGATTCTGCAGTCCATCGCTTTAACCATTACACTACAAGGACACTCCGCGCTACTACTGGAGTATCACAACGGACTTAAATAACATTAAACTTGACAGAAGAAAGAGGAAAAATTTTAGCATAGTTTTTACGTTCATGAAAGTTAGTTTATTAAATAATTTGATTAAAATATTTGTTGGTCTTGGTATATTCACAATTGTGTTATTTTTAAAGACTTAAGATCAGTTTGTTATTGCAAAAATAGTATTTCTCAATAAGCAGACCAATATTTGTTGGTTTAAATATCAATTGAGAGGTTTCTATGATTTTACTTTGAGAAATATTGCCATTGGTCAATATCCTATACACAGAAAACAAATGAAAAAAATGCTTTTTTCCAAAAATGAGGTCCAGCAAAAAATGGTAGCAAACTAAGAAAGAGTAAGGTCATTTTCACATTCAGTGTCCTCAGATCAGCTCAAAAAGATGTTTGGTGCCTTGACACCATTTCAAAAAATTTTGTTTTTGTTGACCAGTGTTATCACCATTTAATATAAATACTCCCAGGTCCACTCAGACCCAGAGTCCCAGAATTTGTTAGGGTCCTATAAATGGATCAGATTGATCTATTTGAATTAGGAATTCTTGATATCATATGACTGTGTGCAGATTACTTGAAGCTATAATTCCTTCTTCAAGATTATCATTAATTAATTGAAACCATATAACTGTGCAAACAAAAGATTATCAAATAGGAATTGTTACTTGAAACTATTTGGGAATAAATTATTAGTATTAGATAAGAATACTTGAAATCTTATAATTGCAAACAAAAGCTTTAGTCATATAAAGTGATTTTGAAAATGATTACAATTTCAGCATTAAATAACCCATAAAGGTGTTGACATGCCATTAAATGAATAAACAAACTGCCATTTAATATCTCAAAGTTGCATAGGTTAAATATATATAATTTTTTCTAGCTTTGTCAATAGAAAATAATTTTTAAAAATCTAGGTTTTATTCATATTTTTAAAAATCTAGGTTTCTTATTCATATTTGTTTCACAATTGTGTGTGGCCCAGAAAGAACATTATCAAAAGTTGCTAAAAGCATTCTGATATTGTTGATGTGCCAAGAAAACGATGCTATCCGAGAGATAACAGGTGTGTATTTACTCAGCCGATGTGACACAAGATCAATTCTTAAGCAAAGTATTGCTGGTTTGAATTCAGAATTTTCCTTCTCCTAGACTAGCTGCTTTATCAAAGATAAAGAACTCAGTTTGCCCTACAATTTACACATAGCTTGGTGGGGGGGGGAAAGAGAAGGGTTCATGCCTTTTCAAAGGGTATTAGCACTAAGTAAAAAGTAAACAACCTTGTCCAGAATTTGAACTGTGTTCATTTTTAACGATGCTAACTATTTTGTTAAAAGGCGAGATACCAGGTGTTACAGACTTCTAAGAAAATTGTTACGTTCAACCCAAGCTGTAAACTGTAAATAAATACCTTGTACCTTTGAGACACCCACTTTGATTTCTTTTTTCTTGTTTTGACAATCTGGTGACTTTTTCTTTCATCTTTTCCCTTGATAACACTTACTCTACACGTTTACTGTTTGGATAAACACCGAGGAGCTGTTATCTTTAACCCTTTGGCAGGTTTGGCTGGGTTTTATGGTATATCAACCATTGTTGGTTATTAAATGCCAAATCCTGTTTTTACATATATACATAGTGTATTCAAATAAGTTTCCAGACTTTTTTGGTACAGGCATTTAAAATTGTCTTAGACTCTTGAAAATTCACTATGTTATTGCTATACATCTTATGAGATGACTGACCAATTTTTATGATTTCGGGTTTAAATGAACAGCTACAGCAAGAATTGGAATACACCCTACTAAAGCCTGATTGTCACAGTTGGTGAATTTCAAAAATGCAATTTGACACTTTAGAAGAACGATATGCAATAAAATTCTGTTTTAAACTTGGAGAAAAATGCCACAGAAATGTATGGAATGCTTCAGACTGCTTTTCTACCATCTTGCATGAATCAAGTATCAGTTTTTGAGTGGCATAAGAGATTCAAGGAAGGCACGGAGTCTGTGAGGGATGATGAGAGGTGTGGGAGGAGTAAGGAAGTCAATACACCACAGTTGATTGGCCAAAGGGTTAGGGTTAGGGTTACTATGTTGAGGTTTTAAGGGAGTTCAGGAAGAGATTCCATTGGAAGAGGCCAGCACTCTTCAAATTGGGTCAGTGGCATTTCCACCAGGACAATGTACCAGTCCACAACTCCATTTTTGTCACAGACTATTTGACCAAGATAGGCATCAAGACAGTTCCTCATCCTCCCTATAGTCCAGACCCTGCTCCCTGCGATTTTTGGTTATTCCCTAAGCTCAGAGGCTGTCGTTATGAGACAATTGAGGAGATGAAAGAGGCTGTGATGAAGGTCATTGACACGCTCACACAAGAGGACTTCCATGGGGCCTTTCAGAAGTTTTTGGAACAGTACAACAAGTGCATTGCAGCTGGAGGAGATTACTTTGAAGGGGACTAGAGTTTCATGTGTGTGCTATCAATAAAAGTGCCCATACGAAAAAACTCCGGAAACTTTTTTAATGATCCTCAGATATCAAATATAGGATTAGTAAACTCATTTTGTAGGTACATTTTTAAATGAGCCCGAGCTCACCTTTTTGTACACAGTTAAATGGTTTCAAGTATTTCTATTTAACGCAAATATTTCTATTTACTATTAATCATTTGTTTGCACACAGTTAAATAGTTTCAAGTATTCCTATATAATGGTAACAATGTAACATCGTTTTAGTGCACACATTTAAATGGATATACATATATGATTTGTAAGTGAATAGTTTGTCACAAATTTCATTTTTAAATGAGTTAGAACTAATTTCTTTGCACTCTAATATTGCTATTGTTTCTATGCAGTTAAATTGTTTGAATTATTGCTATCTAACACTAATAATTCTATTCAATATTAATTATTTGTTTGCACACAGTGAAGTGGTTACAAACATTCTATTCAACACTATTCATTCATTTGCAAACTGTCAAATGGTTCCAAGTACTGCTATATGATATCAATAAATCATTTTAGGCACACAGTTAAAGAGTTTCAAGTTTATGTACTTGAGTTTCTATTTAACACTAATAATTCTATTTGACATTACTCATTTGTTTGCACACAGTTAAATGGATCCAAGTATTGCTATATATCACAAACTATTCAATTATACATCAGTCATTCATTTACAAACAGTTAAATGATCAAACAGTTCTATTTCTAGCAGTTCAAGTTATCATAAGTCATTTGTCTAAATGTAAAACAGTTCTATTTGACCCTTAGATAGGACCCTCTCAGAAGGTACCACCACAAGCCAGAGTGGACCTGGGAGTGAAGGTAATGAAAGGGTACCTCGCATTCCCTAAAGTTCCAAGATTAGAGCCTCACCATAAAATGGTTTAATGTCATATCCAGGACACTTGTTGCAGGGAGTCTTACCCCTCTGCAAAGATGCAGTCAATGTATTCTACAGCTAGCTTAGGCAAGGGATGCAGTCGATTAATTTTAATGGCATGTCAACCTGTCTAGGATTATTTTATACATAGAGGTTAGGAAACCGGATTCATTGAACATTTGATATTTACATTTTTTTTGCACATAGGACTATTAAATAAGAATAATTTTTAAACGGATATATTTGACCCTTCAATGGGACCCTAATAGGTATTACCACTTCTTGTCAGAGTGAACCTGGGAACAGGGGCAATGAAGTAGTAGTCCATACTCCCCGGAGCTCCAGAACTGGAGCCTCACCAAGAGATCTAATTTAGTGTCTGTTGGAGGGGTCGCAATTAATTAGTTATCAGCCATCTACAAATTGCTAGCAAATATTTATAGACTCGCTAATCAGTAGTAGCTGGACATCAGCCAATGAGAGATAACTAAAACATATATTAACAGTAGCAAGCTACAGTCTGGTTTGATATGTGGTCCAACCTTGTTTCTTAGAAGGTGTAGCTTTTTGTATTGCACAACAGAAAACAAGATGGCGACTCGAATTCCAACAATGTCATACACAAGACACCACTTTATTTTTTTGTCAATGGGTATATGTGTGACATTATATGTGTGACATTAAATATGGTACTAAGTGGATTAAAGTTTGTACAAATTTTCAATAAATAGTCCATGCGATTAATAGAGATGAAAATCAATTTGAAGAGTTGGGCACAAAATACATTTTGAAAATGGTTTGGTTTCTTCGTCTAATGGCATATCAACCTTTGTGGGTTATTTAACACTACATCTGTGTAGACGATGCCAGTTATACTAATTAACCAATAGCTAGTGGAGAGGTGATAAGGAGGTTTATACATTTCTCAAGGGAATTTTGAAAATGGAAGATACTGAATGACACATACATAAAAATGGAAGATGATGAATGACACATACATAAAAATGGATGATGATGAATGACACATACATAAAAATGGATGATGATGAATGACACATACATAAAAATGAATTCAACTTGAACTGTGAAGGCAAAAGACAAAGAAAATTGTCTAATTGTAAAAAAAAATGAAAAAATAGAATGAGCCAATCATACTTACATTTTCACAACCGCTACTCAAAATTAAGTTCTGCAAATAAACAGAAAAAAATAAATATTCCACAAATTATCTGAACGATAAAACTATACAGAATTGAAACTGTAATAAAAAATATGAACATGTAGTCGACCCAAACTAAGAATACTCCCATGAAAAATTCTATATAATAAGTATATTTACCCCCCCCCCAAGATTTCTTCTTTTTAACCATGCAGTAAAATTTGGTAATGAATGATACCAAATGATTTCTATTTTGACTGAATAATGTCTCACTCAAAAAAGCAAAATATATTTAAGAGAATAAACTTCCTATAGTTGGGTCAAAAGCAGATCAACTTTTATTGTGTTTATGAACAACTATATATATATATATGAAAGTAAATAGGGATCAAAATCCGACAGTATGAAGAAAGCATATTTCTTTAAAGAAAACCAATATTTGGTAAGAAAACCAACATTTTCAAATGTATTTCCACATGCCAAACACGTTCTTAACACTTTTAAATTATGAACGCTATGTGGACATTTGTATCTTTTCGTTGTTTTCACTTTTCATTTGCTCCTGTTATCTCGACAAGCATCCATAACTATATGAACTATTCTGATATCCAAGTCCTGGAACCGAAACGTTTAACGCCGACTTTACATCATAATAAATTCACCTATTTGGATTATGTCTTTCTGCTTTCTTCATATAAATATATATATATATACATATAAAATTATTAATATTGTGCTTGTGAGCAAACTGTCAAATGGTTCCAAGTACTGCTATAAGATATTAATAATTCATTTTAAGCACACAGTTAAAGAGTTTCAAGTATTGCTATTTAACACTAATAATTCTATTTTACATTACTCATTTGTTTGCACACAGTTAAATGGATCCAATTATTGCCATATATTACAAACTATTCAATTAAACATCAGTCATTTGTTTACACACAATAAATGATCAAACAGTTCTATTTCTATCAGTTTTAGTTATCATAAATCATTTGTTTAAATGTAAAATTATTAATATTATTAATCCGTAGATCTGACAGTCACCAAGCACCGCTGACTGTCTTCACTCTCCAAACTTTTTTATAGTCTTTGTTCTTATCGCATTTTTGTTAATCCAAAAAATAAATTCAAGTAAAATATAAAGTGTGGTAATAAATTACATATGATATTCATTTTAATTGTATAATGTTATCATCCAAGGAATAATAAAACCTTCGTATTAGGGGTTTAGAAGAAAATCAACTTTTTATTAAAAAGATGTTAGGTGGTGTACTTATTTATGGGTCATACAGTTTAAAAAAAAGTGCAAAAGTCGGATGGAAAGGGTTTAAAGCTCAAAAAAAAAAAGTCTTTGAAAATTTTTTTAACTATCTCTTGAAATAGAGATTTAAATTATATATATATATATATCTTTTAATATAGAGATGATTCAAAAGCTAAGACAATAATCATCTCCTTTCTTAGATAAATAAATATTCAAAGAGAATAAAAGAACTATTTACCCGTCCTTTTCCAACTTCCAGAAGCATTTGTACATTAGCAATGATGTTCTTGCAAGCATCCCTGTCTCGGATCATTGGTCCATATTGGATTTCAAAGAATATTCCACGTTCAACTGCCTGAAAACCGACCAAAATTAACAAATCTTTAAAGATATAATATCATTCAATAATTTATTTTCAAGTACCAAATTTGTTAAGACACAAAAATCCATAAAAAACTACCTGTATTCTACAAAGGTGGATAAGACTTGTTTTTATAAATATCATGGTAGGTTTATACATTTATACCAAGGCAGCCAACAACATGAAGGCGCAGTAAATATTTATCACGGTACTAAGTGTATATAAACCTTGAGGGGGGGGGGGCGAGAAGAATTGCTTAATCTCTTCAAGGTTGTAAAAATCTCAACTGTTTTTAAGCAGAATTTAACAGGTTTGAATTCAGTTTTCCTTCTCCAAGGCTGGTCGCCATACCAAGGTTGAAGGGCACAATCTGCCCTATTATTTATCCATAGCTGGAGGGAGAATAGTTGGATGCATACCTTTCCCAAGGATATTAGTGCAATGTGAAATATAAACAACCATATTCAAGATTTGAAGTCAGATTGCTGCATCCAGTTCCTACAATAATAACCACAACTCCACGAGCGCCTCCTTTAGTCAGTAGGGTCAAATTTTAATTGCTTGCATAATTCTTGTTAGGTCACCATCCTCATCAGAGTAACTTCTTTTTAATTGCTTTAACTGTCCAGAGATATTTTTAGGTTTGGTTTGGTTTTATGGCATATCCATATTTACCAACCCCTCTGCTCGGGCAGGATATGACACAAGGTCAATTTTTAAGCGGAGTTTAACAGGTTTCAATTCAGAGTTTTCCTTCTCTTAGACTAGTTGCTTCACCAAGGCTGAAGAACCTAGTCTGCCCTACTATTTACCCATAGCTGGAGGGAGAATGATTGGATTCATACCTTTTCCCAAGGGTATAAGTGCTATGTGAAATGCAATCAGTCTCGTCCAGGATTTGAACTTGTGTCATCATGTCCATTTCCTACCGTTTTATGGCATATCAACCGTTGAAGATTATTTAATGCCAAATTCGGTTTATTTATATTAACCGGAACATTGGCCCAGCGGTTAGAGTGTTCGCCAATGGCCCGGGAGACCTGGGTTCAATCCCAGGTCGAGTCATACCAAAGACTTTAAAAATGGAACTTGATACCACCTTGCTTAACACTCAGCATTATAAGGTACGGTTCAAGGGTAAAGTGGAGCAATCCAGGGAATGGAGTAGCGCCCTCCCCTACACCTTGGTGTAGTAGCTATCGAAAAGGGAGCCTTCGGGTCACCCTCGACTATGGTCGCTAACTTTACTTTACTATATGATCTGTAAACATACATCAACAAAGTTAAATAGCTTCAAGTATTGCTATGATTCATTAACATCAATCATTTATCTACACACAGTTTAATGATCCAACAGTTCTATTTCAAACAATTCAGTTTCGTATAAGTCAAAGTTAAATGGTTCCAAGTATTGCTATGTATCACTCAGCATTATAAGGTACGGTTCAAGGGTAAAGTGGAGCAATCCAGGGAATGGAGTAGCGCCCTCCCCTACACCTTGGTGTAGTAGCTATCGAAAAGGGAGCCTTCGGGTCACCCTCGACTATGGTCGCTAACTTTACTTACTTTACATGATCAAACAGTTCTATTTCTAACAATTCAATTTAGCATAAGTCATTTGCTTGCACTCAAATTTCAAACAGTTCTATTTGACCCATAGATAGGACTCTATCAGGTGCAACCACTCTGGGTCAGAGTGGACCTAGGAACAGTGGCAATGAAGGAGTACTCTGCATTCCCCAAACCTCCAAGACTGAATCCTCATCATCAGATTGTTTAATGTCATATCCCGGACACTTGTTGTTGGTGGTGGTGGGGTCTACCCCCTCTACAAAGATGCAGTCGGTGTATACTCTAGATCCTGCCAATTGGACTGGGTATTTTTAGGTCTGTTATGAAACTATTGTTCAATTAGTTTGGTTATTTTTTATAAAGGTGAAAGTACACATTGTATTTTGTTTCAAATTAGTACAACTGAAAAACAAACTTCTCAGTTGATTCAAGACTATAACGGTTTATTTAGTTGTATCTGAAGTCATCTTTTTGAAGGATTTGATTGATTGACTTTAATGGCATGTCAACCTGTTTGGGTTTAATCTATACCCAGAGGTTGGGGAATCGCATTCATTATACGTTCATATTTACATTTTTTGTGCAGTTATTTAGGGTTTTTTTTTTTTTTTTTACAAAGGGTCCTACTGAATGCAAATGATTTTTAAAGAAACCAATTTAACTCATAGATAGGACACTAATAGGTACTACCACTCTAGGTTAAAGTGGATCTGGGAGTAATGGAAATTAAGGGGTAACTCATACTCCCCAGACATCCAGAACCAGAACTGTACCATCAGATGTAGTTTAAGGTCATACACAGGACCCTTCATTTTGGAGGTGGGGAGGGCTTAAACCCTCTACAGCATAGTTTTATTGACAGGGCAAACTGGGGAATTTGAGGCAGACAGATGGTTATAAGCATTTTCCATTGCTCTACGGTATCTGTGCATTTGATCAGCAGCCATAGACTGAAACAGTTCACCTGGCCAATTTTGGAATGGAACAATTATTTGTTTCCATGCAGCTTATAAAAGTCATCTCTAATACTTAATGTTGAAGAGTTATCCAATTTAAGCAATTAATTTTGTTTCTAACACACATTATTCATTCAGACACAGATGGACTTTGTCTCGATATCCGAATTCATGAAAGTCTTCAAACTGACCTCTTAAGACATAATGTAATTTTTCAGAGTAGCAGAAAAGAATAACCTAAGTTATAAACTTCTAATTTATCAAAAGTCATTACGTCAATGACAGACTGGTAGGTGAAATTCAATTATACTGGATTTTACTAGTTTTTCCAGGGTTCAATTTTCATTGGTATTCATTGCAATTTCCCTTCATGATTTCTAATAAGTTGACTGAATTTCTCAGACGAAGCTTGATGATTTTTATCATTCGGGGTTTTTGGACTATTGTCTTCATCTTTATTGTTATTTCCATAACGTTTCGGCAGATATGTCCTCCAGCCTTCTTCAGGTGTTTGGTGTCTAAATTTTTGAGACGAAGCTTGATGATTTTTATCATTCGGGGTTTTTGGACTATTGTCTTCATCTTTATTGTTATTTCCATAACGTTTCGGCAGATATGTCCTCCAGCCTTCTTCAGGTGTTTGGTGTCTAAATTTTTGAGACGAAGCTTGATGATTTTTATCATAAAGAGTTTTCGGACTATTGTCTTCATCTTTATAGTTATTTCCACAATGTTTTGGCCGATATATCTTCCGATCTTCTTCAGGTGTTTGTCGAACTCGGGAACCTACACGGAACTTTGAACTACGTCCTTTATTGATTTGTTTTTGTTTTGTTTTATGGCATATCAACCACAAGAGGTCATTTAATGCTGGTAAACGTCTTTTACTGAATCCACGGGGGCACCTGTTTTGATTTCATTAGCCATAACCAGGTACAAGTGTGAAGTATTCCTGTATTGTTACTTGCCAGCAGTTAGGATTGAACCTGCAACCTCCAGATGATTGTCTCCTTAGAAGTAGGCCGGAGGACATATAGGCCGAAACATTGTGGAAATAACAATAAAAATGAAGACGATAGTCCAAAAACCCTTAATGATTTTAATAATCATTTTCAAACTCTTTGTTTTTCCTGAAATTCTAATTCAATCTTCCTTCTTAAATAGGTTTTTGTGTTAATAAATTCAAACCATCCAATGCCTCATCCAAAGATGCATACTTTTCCCAAGGATAGTAGTGCTACATGAAATACAAGCAGCCTTATCCAGAATTTGAACTGTGGTTGCCATATCCAAGATAACCCCTACTCCACGAGTGACTCCTTCAGTCAGTAGGATTGGTTTGGTTTCTTTGTTTAATGGCATATCAACCTTTGTAGGTTATTTAATGCCAAAGCTATTCTCCAAGAAGAACAGTAGTGGTACTATTTAACCCATAGCTGGGTGGATAAGGGGATTCATACCTTTCCCAAGGGTATTTGCCCGAAAGTGAACGTAATAGTGCGACTGGAATACAAACTCGCTTACTATGATTCTGCAGACCACCGCTTTAACCATTACACCATGAGGACACCCCCTTTAGTCAGTAGGCTCAAATCTCAATTGCTTGCATAATTCCCATTGGGTTACCTTCCCCAATCAGTCATGTCTTCTCTTGTACTAACTTGCTGCATTTGCTTACAGTATACTTTCCTATTTCATTTCTTGTTTTTTACAAAGCGTACACTAGCTATTATTATCATTGCTTAGTTTTTATTACTTTCTCTGGAATACATTAGGTTTCCAGAAACTACACTTTGATCCTAGGTAGAAATGCTGATCCAAATGTCTTTATTCTTTTAAAATTGGAATTATGTTAATTATTAATATAACTTACCATATTCAGTGATGGTCGCTTGTAGCGAAAAGGCATTTGCTCGGTCATGTTTACAGAGATTATATCAATATCAAGTGTACCACAAGCCATCTGGAATGAAAAAAAAAAAAAAAGATATGTGACGAGTTTAATTTATTTGTTAAATAGCATATCAACTCCCAATGGGTTATTTAATGCTGAAATACAATCATAATTACATTCTTAATGTCCCACGGCATTTTTTAAAAATTGCACTTTCCGTATTTGTCCGTAAGTACGCTGTTTCAATGTCAAAACAGCCCTATTTCAAGCAATTCAGTTTAGCAAAAGTACAGTTTAGATCTATTTGACCCATAGATAGGACCATATCAGATACTATCACTCTGGGCCAGAGTGGACCTGGGAGCAATGGCAATAAAGGGGTACTCTGTATTCTCCAAAGCTCCAGCATTACTGGAGCCTCACTATCAGATTATTTAGAGTCATATCCAGGACACTCATTGGGGAAGTCTTATCCCTCTGCAGAGAAGCAGTCAGTGTGTTCTACAGCCCCAGCTGACTGGACAAATATCGCTTTTGAAAAGAAAAAGGTTAGTTATATTGGATTGTACTTGTGGTATGTATTTCTAAGAAACAAGGCACACATTGCTTGTCCAAAATTTAAAATATTTTCATTAAGTTTAATCAAACAGCACTTCAAGGAGACTCAGTGAATTTATATCTATTGTAATGAATACTTGAAACTTCTGAGTAGACATTCACTTTTGAATATCAGTACCTCTCATATCAACCGGGCCATTGGACTAATGAGTAGAGTGTTCACCAATGGTCTGAGAGATTAGGGTTCAATCTCAGGTCACGTCATACCAAAGACTCAAAAAATGGTACTTGATGTTACCTTGCTTAATACTAAGCATTATAAGGTAAGGATCAAGGGTAAAGTGAAGCAATCCGGGGAAAGGAGTAGTGCCCTCCCTTACACCTTGGTGTAGTAGCTATTGAAAAGTGAGCCCTTGGGTCACCGTTGACTACGGTCGCCAACAACTTACCTCTCATATTCAAAATTCAATTCGTTATAATCATTTTCCATAACAAAATGATATGAAACTTCCTAATGAGGTATGGAGTATATTTAGAGAAAGACAATAATACACAGAGCATTCAGGTGTTGCTGATTTTGAGAAAGAGAAAGTGGGCCAATACGTAACGTTTTTCAATATTCTTTGCCTACAGTAAATATTTCCTTTTTTGTTTCATTACTTATAATCATAGTTCTTGAATGATGTCATTGACCTAAGAAATTTGATAATACAAATAAAAATTATTAAAATTCAATGTTATAAGCTTTATCAAAATCAGTTAAATTCTTTAAAAGTTACACATAAAAAGTTAATAATAGTGAACATAAACACTTCTTATTTATATGTTAAATTCATAAAGATCATTTTCATTTAAAATCAGTTTTATTTGCGGCGCAATATGCATCAAGTTGGATTTGGTCGAAAGCGAGAAGTTTTCAGCATGAAGGAAATACACGCAGAACCACCTTTCCCGTGTGATTACGTAAGAAACGGTTACTGTAAATGCGTAATAACATCAACCGTTGAAAGTAAACGCGTTTTTTTTTAAAATCACAAACTGCACACTAAAAATAAAGAGTAACGTCCAATGTAGTCTCTGCTCTTAATTGATCTGGTGTGTGTATATATATATATATATATATATATATATAATTCTCTTAATACCCTGTCTGGTGGCCAAAGGTGCTTGGTAGCACCAATAGTGGCAATACCGCCTTGAGCTACCGAAACTGTGTTATCACCCCGGGTTGGCGGCTGACGAGGACATGGTATCGCACGTGATTTTAAATGTTGTATGATGAAAAAAATATATGTATATATATATATATATATATATATATACAGCCACTCCTGGTGCTACTAAGCTGCTTGGTAGCGCCAAGAGTGGCAGTACCGCCTTGAGCTACTGAAACTGTGTTATCACCCCTGGTTGGCAGCTGATGAGGACATGGTATCACACGTGCTTTCACACATTGTATGATGAAAAAAAAAAAAGAAAGTATATATATATATATATATATATATATATATATATATGTATGTATGTGTATATGTACATATATGTATGTATGTATATATATATATATATATATATATATACACACATATATATGTATGTATATACAGCCACTCCTGGCGCTACTAAGCTGCTTGGTAGCGCCAGGAGTGGCAGTACCACCTTGAGCTACCAAAACATTGTTATCACCTCTGGTTGGCAGCTGATGAGGACATGGTATCGCACGTGCTTTCACAAGTATGATGAAAAAAAAAAAGCTTATCTCAGCATATCTTTCTGAACATATTGAAGCTATGTATATATATTTCTTTTACGAATACAATCTCCTTATTATTATTATCATTTGTGTGACTATAATGTTCAACAAGAAATAATAAAATCAGGCCTAGTGAGTAGAGTGTTCACCAATGATCCAGGAGACTTGGGTTCAATTCCAGGTCACGTCATACCAAAGACTTGAAAAATGGTACTTGATACCTTCTTGCTTAACACTCAACAATATAAGGTACGTATCGAGGAGAAAGTGGAGCAATCCAGGGAATGGAGTAGCACCCTCCCCTTTACCTCGGTGTAGTAGCTGTTGAAAATGGAACCTTTGGGTCGCCCTCAACTATGGTCGCCAACTTTACTTACTTATCTTTGGTTGAGAAGAAAACGTTTTTCTTCCTTTTTTTTCATCATACATGTGAAAGCATGTGCAATACCCTGCCCTTATCAGCTGCCAACCAGGGGTGATAACAGTTTCGGTAGCTCAAGGCGGTACTGCCACTCCTGGCGCTACCAAGCAGCTTTTGCTACCAGACAGAGTATTTAAAAGAATTATATATATATATATATATATATATATATATACACACACACATACACACCAGATTAACTAAAAGCAGAGATTACATTGTACGTTCATCTTCATTTTTAGTGCAGTTTATGATTTTTAAAAACGCATTTACTTTTGTCCGTTTATGTAATATAAATATGGAGTATTCAGAAAATTCACTATGTTATTGCTATACATCTAATGAGATCACTGACCAATTTTTATGATTTCAGGTTCAAATGAACAGCTATAACAGCAATTGGAATACATCCTACTAAAGCCTGATTGTCACAGCTGGTGAATTTCAAAAATGCTATCTGGACGTGAGGACACTTTAGAAGATTGATATGCAATAAAATTCTGTTTTAAACTTGGAAAAAATGTCACAGAAACGTATGGAATGCTTCAGACTGCTTTTCGACCATCTTGCATGAATCGAGCATCCGTTTTTGAGTGGATTAGAGATTCAAGGAAGGCAGGGAGTCTGTGAGGGATGATGAGAGGTGTGGGAGGAGTAAGGAAGTCAATACACCACAGTTGATTGGCCAAAGGGTTAGGGGTAGGGATACTATGTTGAGGTTTTCAGGGAGTTCAGGAAGAGATTCCTAGGGAAGAGGCCAGCACTCTTCAAATCGGGTCAGTGGCATTTCCACCAGGACAATGCACCAGTCTACAACTCCATCCTTGTCACAGACTATTTGACCAAGATGGGTATCAAGACAGTTCCTCACCCTCCCTATAGTCCAGACCTTGTTCCCTGTGACTTTTGGTTATTCCTTAAGCTCAGAGGCTGTCGTTATGAGACAATTGAGGAGATGAATTTCTAGAGATACATCGGATTCAAAGATGATAAAAGCATGGTCAGAATTTTTGAGAAAAGTAAAAGGAAAAAAAGAAATAAAGAAGAAAAAAAAGGAAAGAAAACTAACAGACTGATGTATCTTTAAAAATTTGACACATTTTAAAACATTATTGCCTTGGTCAATCATGTAATAGTTTTTCAAAAAAGAATGTTGACTGAATTGTTATAAATGTTTCTTCGTATACATTTTCTCTTCTACCATTATTGTAACGATACCGCCCTCACCCCCACACACATTAACTTTCTTCTAACCATGTCACTTCTCGGCCAGCCGGTGATCAACTAGTGGTCCGAGGGGGGCAACGCACGTTTCTTGCCAATACAAGAATACGATCGGGGGGACAGGAGGAAATAAAACAGACGAACAAACACGAACAATGCTTGGGGTTAACTCAGAGCAGAAGGAGAGTATGCAACACTACATGCATGTGCGGACTAACGCTAGCGTGGGTTACTAGTGAAAATTCCACAAGCAACTGGAATGCCAACATCTTGACTCAATCTTCTTCGCTGGACCCTATCTTCTCTGCTACTGTCTCCGGAGTCGACCGCATCTGTCCGTGGTTCAACGTCAACTCTTCTGCTGACTCGCCTCTCTGCTGTCCCGTCACCAACTGCCTGCCAGCTCCTTTGTCCAGCCAACTCTCTTTCGCGTCCCCTTACCACTTCCGGATATGGCGAGATTTCAGGTCCAAAAATCCTTTGTCTGGTTTCGCGCCAAAACAGACAAAGGAATCGTCTGTCTGGCGGGCCACCCATATAGTGTTACATTATGTTGTTCATGTAAGAGATTTTTCTTCATTTTGATAAAGTCCTAATGAAGGTTTAATAAAACTCAAGTGTCTTAATGTTAACTTTACCATCATAAATAAATTCATTATATTTAGAATGCTTTCTTTTCTATTTTCTTCATACTGTTGGATTTATATATAAAATAACTTACTGAATAATAGCACTTACGGTAAGGGGAAAAAAAAACCCGCAAGTAATTTGAAGATAAAAATATACAATGAATCACTGACTAGGAGAAAAAATATATGTTGGAATAAAAAAGAAAAGGCCAACCTTGTCATACCAGTTGAAAAAAAATTAACAGATACGCAATCAATTGGTCAAAAGAAAAACCCACAGTAAAATGCTGCTAAGCTACAAAAAGTGCTCAATACTAAGTAGAGCATAATAGTTCCAAAAATTATTTAGTGAGTCAGGAACTAACCTACTACAGTTTCGCCTAAGCGGCTCATCAGGGTACCTAATCCCGACTAGGTATTAGGTACCCTGATGAGCTGCTTAGGCAAAACTGTAGTAGGTTAGTTCCTGACTCACAAAATAATTTTTGTAGCTATATATATATATATATATATATATATATACACATATAATAATAATAATAATAATCATAAATAAATATATATTAGATATATATATAAATATTTAATCCATGGAACATATTCTGCAACCCTGGGTTTCATGAAGATTTTTGCAGGCAGTTAAGAAGATGGAATGGAATGAATTGGAAACTTCATGAAACCCAGGGTTGCAGAACATTTTCCATGGATTAAATATATATCTAATATATATTTATTTATCATTATTATATAATAGCTCTATCCTAGATATTGAGCACTCTCCATATTATATTGCACTTGGTTCAGCACATACCCACAAAATGATTTAGTGACAACCAACACTCTTATAATATATATACACACACACACACACACACATGTATGTATATATATATATATTGGTTTTGTAGTTGTCTCAATCTGAAACTAGAAGGGACTGGAACAAGCCTAACATAGGTAAAGGCTATACATAGCTGAAATGGATTTCGTTTCTCCCTCTCTTTCCTTCCTTTGACTATACCTCCGTCTCTTTCCTTCCTTTGACTATCCCTCCCTCTCTTTCCTTCCTTTGACTATCCATCCGTCTCTTTCCCTCCTTTGACTATCCCTCCTATCTGGTTGTAATTTATTTTATTTTCCTATTGGATCTGATGAAGTCCTGTTAAAAATCATTTTAGAGTCTGATTCATATCAATGCTCTAAACAGGATGGAAATAAATTTATTATCCTAATGTGACCGAATATTGTTTTTTTCTTGAAATTATATATATATATATATATATATATATAAAAATCACACCCCCACCCTGCATGAGCAGGACGCGACATAAGGTCAATTTTTAAGCAGGATTTGAACCTGTGTCGTCTTGTCCATTTCCTAGGACAGTATTCATTACATCACTAATGACTCTTTTAAACATATTTACCAACCCCTTTACACATGTAAGCTGTAACCCAAAGTTAATTTTTAAGTGGAGTTTAACAGGTTTGAATAAGAATTTTCCTTCTCCTCAAATGGTTGCCATACCAAATAAATTCTATTTACCCAGAATAATAAATAAACAATTAATAAATATAAGAGAATAAAACAGGAAAGAAAAACAAAACTCTACAAAAGGGAACAAATCACATGACGTTAAGTATTTTGTGACATCACAATGCAAAAGTCATATCTTTGTAAACATATTCTAAATTTCCTCCCATTCAATCTCCAGTTAAGTTACGAGTAAGATTTAAAAAAATAAAGTCAGAATATATTTTCCTGATTTTTCTCCTTGTTATTATTTAGTTTGTGAGATTAGATGATAGTATATTTTACAGAAATCTTTCATTAAAAAAAAAGCATTCAAAAAAAACAAAAACAACCCACTCCCTCCCCCAAACAGACAAAAACTTTTTATACAAAATTGATAAGGGTGTACTCAGGACCAAGATTTAGAACTTAAAAGGCCCCTGGGTTAATAGAATTTTAGGACCCTTAATTATGTCTGCCCCCACCATCATCATGCCTATATAAAAAAGATATACTGAATATAAAAAACTCATGCCAACTAGAGGGGCTCAAGGTAGTTCAAAAGAATTCTAATTCAATCAGTAACATAAATCTCCTTTGTTCTTATATTATATATATATTTTTAATAGAAGAACTAGTCTTGAGAAAGCCTCCTCTTGTCTTGAGACACTTGGGTTGCAGCCCATGCTAGCTTAATTGTAAATCCAGCAGTGTACATATTTATAGCCTATACAGTGTACTTAAATAAACAATTTTATTTTATATGTTAAAATTTAACGTTTGTTTAGTTGATTACATGATTGTATAATGTTTTACAAGAAATATAAAATCTCAGTATCTTTTGATTAAGAAGAGTATTAAATTTTTACAAAAAATTGTGAGGCATGTCCATTATGGGTGATATAGTGTTTGAGTAAATTACGATATTGAAATATGCACCTTGGCATTCCTTAAATTTCATCAATCCATTGATTTTCTCAGTTTTTCTACTGTTTTGGTTATAATATTGCTTGTCGCAATAAAAAAAAAATTATCACCAACCAGAGATCTTTGTTTAGATATTACTTTACATTCTCCTAGGATGATGTATAAAGTGGTGAGGTTGCGTTTTTATTTGGCATTCTCACTATGTAATAGAATAAAAAAAAAAATTAACCATAAAAAAAACCTATAAAAGCTGAGTGGTTGATTTTGACAGCTGCACATGTATGCGAGCGTTCTTTTGTGTCCTGTGGTGGGGCGCTCTCGACCGGCTGTGGTTGCGTGCTGCACGGTTCGGTCGGGTGTGTTCCACCACTGGATACATCACCTCTGGCCTCAGGGGGCCGTCCCCCCAGGCTTTAACCCTCTTCGGAGGGGTTGGGTTTATCGCCCGGCGCCTGAGGCGCCCCGAAAAGGGGAATGCCGACGGGGTCCAAGGCATTTTTGGAACTGCCTATCGCGTTTGGGCTTTGGCCCTGCGACAGGACCCACCTTAAAAACGGCCTTGTGCCATATTCGTACGTTGGTGGGACGTAGGATAAATACAGCACATGTATGAAATATAATGAGCTTTGTGTTACATTTTGGTTGCAAAATTATCAGCTTTCTCAATATCCAACCATTTTATCCATGTCAGCAAAAACAACTGCAGTTCAATCCTTTCTTATTTGGCCTTGTGCCTGATTAAGTTCAACTTACTATGTATAGCTATTCAAACTGTAAATGCCCAGTTAGGTGATTGTCTATATTTAACTATGGAGTGTATTTATTTATGGAAGATTCTGTGTAATTGTTGTGTGTGACCCATCATTTGACACTTTCAAAAAGGTGTACTTATTTTTGGACTGTGAGTTATTCATAGTTTTAGTTAGAGAGTTTCAATGCAGTAAAGTTTACCAATACCTAAATATATTCATAGGTTTAGTTAGAGAGTTTCATTGCTGTAGGGTTTACCAATACCTAAAGAAATATCGGTTTTGATTGTATAAAGTTCCAGTAGAAATCAGGAAATCCTGGGATATTTAGTTGAGATAGACTGACTGACTGATTTTAATGGCATGTCAACCCATCTAAGGTTATTTTATGCCTAGAGTTTAGGGAATTGCATTTATTGTACATTCATATTTAGATTTTTGCTATAGAGACTTTTTTTTGTGCACGGTCCAATTGAATATGAATAATTTTTAAACAGATCTGTTTGACACACAGGTATAACAACCCAGGGTCACTCTTAGATAGAGTTGACCTGGGAGTATAAAGGTAATGAAGAGGTATTCCAAATTTCCCAGATAAACAGAACTGGATACTCATGAATGAATGCAGTTTAGTATCATATCCGGGAGCACCCTATTTGGGGGGGGATCTTACCCCTCAACAAGGGATACAGTTAGCATATTCTAAGCCTTTCCGACAGAGTTAACTAACAAATAATACCTAAATAATATTTGTTTTCAGTGTATAACATTCCACAAGAAATAATAAAATCCTGCTCTTTTTAAATCAGACCTGACCGATAAAATGAAATGCAGTTTCTTCCAAGCAGCGGTCGTGTCGATACTGCTGTATGGATGCACCACTTGGACGCGAACAGCTGGAGAAGAAGCTAGACGACAACTACACAAGAATGTTGCGAGCAATATTAAACAAGTCCTGGCGGCAACACCCCACAAGGCACCAACTATACGGCCACCTGCCTCCCATCACGAAAACTATCCAAGTTAGACGAACCAGACATGCAGGACACTGCTAGAGAACCAAGGACAAGCTCATAAGTGATGTACTCCTACGGACCCCCACATATGGACGAGCTAAAGCAGGACAACCAGCTAGAACATAATACAGCAGCTATGTGAGGATACGGGATGTAGCGCTGAAGACCTGCCAGAGGCGATGAATAATAGGGAGAAGTGGCGAGAGAGGGTCAGGGATGTCTGTGCTAGCAGCACGACATGATGATGTACATATCTTTAGTTGAGAAAAATAAATTTTTTATTAAAAAATTGGCCAGGGTGTATTTTTTTATGGGCTATACTGTATATCCACAAAACAGAATAAATATATGTCTACATTTACCAACTCCTTTACACTTTTGTTTTTCATCATATGACGTGTGAAAGCATGTGGGATACCCTGTCCTCATCAATCGCCAACCTCTTTGCACAAAAAAGATGTAACACGGGGTCAATTTTTAAGTGGAGTTTAACAGGTTTGAATTCAGAGTTTTCTTTCTCCTCAACTGGTTGCCGTACCAAAGTTAAAGAGTTCAGCCTGCCCTACTATTTATCCATAGCTGGAAGGAGAATAATTGGATTCATACCTTTCTCAAGGGTATTATCACGATGTGAAATGCAAACAGTTTCGTCCAGGATTCAAACTTGTGTTGCCTTGTCTGTTTCCTATGACAGTATTCATTACACGACTAATACCTCTTTTAAATATATATCTATATTTACCAACCCCTTTACACTTTTTTTTTTCATCATACAATGTGTGAAAACATGTGTGATACCCTGCCCTCATCAATCGCCAACCCCTTTACACAAGAAAGCTGTAACAAAAAGTCAATTTTTAAGTGGAGTTTAACAGGTTTGAATAAGAATTTTCCTTCTCCTCAATCGGTTGCCATACAAAGATCCCAGTCTGCCCAATTATCTATCCAGAATAAATAGACAAATAATAAATATAAATAATTATAAGAGAATAAAACAGGAAAGAAAAACAAAACTCTTCAAAAGGGAACAAATCACATGACGTTAAGCATTTTGTGACATCACAATGCAAAAGTCATATCTTTGTAAACCTATTCTAAATTTCCTCCCATTCCCTCTCCAGTTAAGTTACGAGTAAGATTTAAAAAAATAAAGTCAGAATATATTTTCTGATTTTTCTAAAAGTGATTGCAATTTGTCAAATCAAAAAGCTAACACAATGGAGAGTTGTTCCCAATTTGACAACGTTACGCAAAACATGACGAGAAGTGTGGAGCTATGGCAAGAGTCAGCAGAGGATAGAACGAACTGGGACTTGGGATTTGAGATTAAGATCTTGGCTCTTTTCTTGTATCTCTTTCTATTCACTTTTGTTGAGTTTCTCTTCAGAAAGCAGATGGAGATGGACAAGGATCTAATTGAACAGGCCGCCGCTGCTGCTGCTGCTGCTGCCGCCATAAATGACGGTCATGAAAGCATTGATAACTCTACAAATATGGAGCCTGGTTTGGAAGAACCAGAAAAGAAGAACATGGAAATGGAATCAAAAACAGTAACTGTAGATGCTCCCAGTGCCAAGACAAGAGCAGCTCCAGTCAAACGCAAAGCAAATGCTACTCAACGCAAAAAAGAGGCCCCCAAAAGACACTTGGCATCAGATTTGTCGAATACTGAGCCTGTAGCAAAAAAGAAATATCAAGAACTGCAGATCATCATTGACTTTCAGTAAATAGAAACCTTTTTCTTTTTTTCTTAAAAAAAAAAAAAACAAACTAAGTTATTCATCTAGAAGGTATTAATTTAGAATTGATATCTGTTCCGCAAACAACAACAACAACAAATTATGACATCATACAGCAGTGTGTACAATATGCATTCAGTTAGTTAGTTAACTTAATGACATATCAAGTCCTATGGGTTATTTAATGCTAAAAATTGATTCATTTGAAAAGGTCTGCTTATAATTATAACGATTAGTATTTTCAATGTTTCAATGAACTTATTTAAAAAAAAAACCCGAAAAAACCCCAAAATCAAACAAACATAATTTGTCAATGTTCGCAAGTAAATCCAACATGTCGATGTTTATATGCAATCAATCTTGGTTTATTTTACTCTACTTTATTCCTATTTAAAATCACCTCATTGGACTAATGGTCTAGGAGACCTGGGTTCAATCCCAGGTCGCATCATACCAAAGACTTTAAAAATGATATTTGATACCTCCTTGCTTAACACTCAGCAATATAAGGTACGTATCAAAGGTAAAGTGGAGCGATCCAGGGAAAGGAGTAGCACCCTCCCCTACATTAGCTATTGAAAAGGGAGCCTTCTGGTTGCCCTCAACTACGGTTGTCAACAACTTTATTCCTATATAATAATTGATTGTTTTCATAGTTATATAATTTCAAGTATTCCTATCTAATACAAATAATTTGCATACAATTGTATGGATTCAAGTAACTTATAATCCTTTGTAAACAATTATAGCTTCAAGTAATTATCATTGATAATAATATTAATTTGCTCACAGAGATGTTTTCAAGTATTCCTATCTAATACTAATAATTTTTAAAGAGATCTATTTGATTCATAGTTGAGACCCAACTGGATACTCTTGGTCAGAGTAGACCTGGGAGTAATGACAATGAAGGAGTGACTCCACACTCCCCAGAGATTCAGAACAGCAGCTTCATCATTGGATTCAGTTCAGTACCATATGTAAACACCCCTCATGCTTTTGAAGGTCTTATCCTGGATCTGTAACGGATGCAGTAAGTTTATTCGAAGCCTCATGGGCATGGCAAATATACATTTGAATGTGTAGGCAACAACATGGTTGCACACACCATAATGTTTGATAATATTTTGCAACATATCTCAAAGCAGTAGGCTCGCAACCAAGATCCCAAGTCTACCCCACCCCAAGACTACAAACTTAAAATACATGGGGGGGGAAAAAAAAAAAAAGATAAAGTTTTCTCATTATACATTTCACAGCCTTTTATCCGGCTCCAGTTGGACTGTCTTTGGGTGAAAGAAAGCTCAATGACAAGCATAGCTCTAGACCTTCAAGTCTAGTTAAGCTATGACCAGCAAGGTCACCTGGCATATCTACTACGAGACTTGGCAAAGGCTAGCATAGTTCACATAGCCCTTGGTGATTCTATGACTGGCTGTGTCCGACTGTGGATGAGTCTTGGCTCATGTATGACCTCCCCCACCCCAAACCACTACTATAAAATGACCTTGTGTCAAGTCCTGTCTGTTGGGAGGCAAGAAAAATACTGTTTTCTAATTATACATTTTTAAAAAGATTTTATGCATTCTTTTATTATTTTTTTTTTTATTTTGGAAAAAAACAAAACAACAAACTTGTTTGATATTTCAAAACAAACTATTTTATTTTGTTTAATAATATTACTATCTGTTCTTTTGATTTCATGTAAGTTCAAAAAGTAGGTTTCCAAATCGGACACAACACTGTGTGATGTCATAATTTGATGTGTGTATCATTCTAAACAAGCTAACATAACTAAAAATAATCTGTTTTCATATAACAACATTTAGACTAAGTTTACAGACTTTTAAACATAAATCAGCTAATATGAGGGTCATTTAATAAATAAGGAGAATCTATATATCTCCGAGGGTCATCTAATAAATAACAAGAATCTATCTACCTACGAGGGTCATTTAATAAATAATAAGAATCTATCTACCTACGAGGGTCATTTGATGAATAAGGAGAATCTATATATCTCCGAGGGTCATCTAATAAATAACAAGAATCTATCTACCTACGAGGGTCATTTAATAAATAATAAGAATCTATCTACCTACGAGGGTCATTTGATGAATAAGGAGAATCTATATATCTCCGAGGGTCATCTAATAAATAACAAGAATCTATCTACCTACGAGGGTCATTTAATAAATAATAAGAATCTATCTACCTACGAGGGTCATTTGATGAATAAGGAGAATCTATATATCTCCGAGGGTCATCTAATAAATAACAAGAATCTATCTACCTACGAGGGTCATTTAATAAATAATAAGAATCTATCTACCTACGAGGGTCATTTGATGAATAAGGAGAATCTATATATCTCCGAGGGTCATCTAATAAATAACAAGAATCTATCTACCTAAGAGGGTCATTTAATAAATAATAAGAATCTATCTACCTACGAGGGTCATTTGATGAATAAGGAGAATCTATATATCTCCGAGGGTCATCTAATAAATAACAAGAATCTATCTACCTAAGAGGGTCATTTAATAAATAATAAGAATCTATCTACCTACGAGGGTCATTAAATAAATAAGGAGAATCTATCTATCTACGAGGGTCATTTAATAAATAATAAGAATCTATCAATTTATCTTTGAGGCTCATTTAATAGATAAGGAAAATCTTTATATCTACGAGGGTCATTTAATAAATAAGGGAACCAAAAAATTTTTTTCAGAATTTTTTTTCATGAATGTAAACACTGCCGTGTTTGGAATGGATTGTTAGGGTTTTATGGCATATCAACCTTTCTAGGTTATTTAATGCCAAATCTTGTTCATACATATATATGTATCATTTGTAAACAAATAGCTTGTTGGTAAGATTTTAAACAAGCCAGAGCTCATTTGTTTGCACACAGTTAAATAGTTTTAAGTATTGCTAAGTAACACACTAAAAATTTTATTTATCAATCATTTGCTTACATACTGTTAAATGGTTTTATATATATCATTCAGTCCAGTTAAACCGGAATCGGGAATAATTCCATCAGGACAAAAAATCATTCAACTATGAATATTTAAATTTTCCTGGTAAAGAGCTCAATCTAACTGACATCACAGAGCAATAATTTCTTTAAGAAAAGAAAAAAAAAACTGGTCACATTAGGATTATGAATTTATTTCCATCCTGTTATGGGTATTGATATGAATCAATAATACCAAAAATAACAGGACTTCTTCAGATCTAATGGATAAAATAATTCAGAATAGACACAGGAAGGAAGGGTGGGAGGGGGTAGAAGAAGGATGAAGAGTTTCCTCCCCATTTTGCCCACTTCTGGTTTTTTGGTTTTATTACCGGTTGGAATTATAGTCAATTAAATTTTTTAATTTTTAAATTCTAAATACATTTCAACTTAAAACTCCAGATTTAATAATAATTTAGGGAAGTACAACATTCCTTAATAACCTTACATTAGGATACAGTAATACTTAAATTAATTTCAAAATTTATATTCATGCCTATTAATTCAGTTACCCTTTCATTGAAAAGTACGTACACATCACATGGTATCTTCTCATCTTTTTATTTTATTTTATTTTATTCATTTCATCTCAAATTTCAAATTAATCCTATGTTTTGGTGAATTAAACATTATCTATGATAATTAGTCTAGAGTTTAAATTTATTCCTATGTCTACATTTAGCTATCAATTCACATTGCTGATTTAATAATTTTTCAGGGTCTGAGTATATCATTATTTGTATTTTTTCTTCTAGGCACAGATTACATCTGTGATTTGTAAATGCATAGTTTGTAGGTAATTATTAATAATTAGCTGTAATTCATTAAAAAATAAAATTATAAAATGAGTTAAAGTTAATTTGTTTACACACCATTAAGTATTACTATGGTTTACACGCCGTTAGTTTCAAGTATTGCTATCTAACAGTAATAATTCCATTCAACACTATTCATTAACAAGCACAGTCAAGTGGTTCTAAGTATTGCAATGTAATACCAAAAATTCAATTTTTGAACACAGTTAAAGGGTTTCAAGTATTGCTATTTAACACCACTAATTCTATTTGTTTGCACATAATTAAATGGTTCAAAGTATTGCAATGTAACATTAAAAATTAAATTTAATGTCAGTACTTTGCTTACACACTGTCAAATGGCCAAACAGTTCTATTTAATGCCAAATCCTCTTTATATATATATATATATATATATATATATATACATTAAATATATGATTTGGTTTGGTTGGGTTTTATGGCATATCAACTCCTGTAGGTTATTTAATGCCAAATCCTCTTTATACATATATATTAAATATATGATTTGGTTGGGTTGGGTTTTATGGCATATCAACTACTGTAGGTTATTTAATGCCAAATCCTCTTTATACATATATATTAAATATATGATTTGGTTTGGTGTGGTTGACAACATGATGATGATGAACTACTGTAGGTTATTTAATGCTAAATATATTTTTATAAATATAAACAGTTCTATTTCAAACAATTCAATTAAGTACAGTTTAAATACCAACGTCCTCTTTGATCTATAGATAGAACTCTTTGGGCAAGAGTAGACTTGGAAGTGATGGCAATAAAGGGGTACTCTGCATTCTCCAAAGATGGAACCCTATCAGATACTACTACTCTGGGTCAGGGTGGACCTGGGAGTAATGACAATGAAGGAGTATTCCACATTCCCTAAAACTCTAGGATTGGAGCTTCACAATCAGTTAGTTTAGTCTCATAATCAGGACATTCTTTGTTGGGGAGGGGAATCTTACCCTTCTGCAGAGATGCAGTTGGTGTATTCTCTAGCCCCAACTGACTGGGCTTTTGGAATTGGTTTTTAGTAAAAAAAATATCTTAATCTGGCAAAAGTATTTGTTTGAGGCTATTCAAAATGGCAGCAAATCAAACAGAGAGCTGTAGGATTGAACAGAGGTCTGTCATAAAATCTTTGGTGGCTGACAAGTACAAACTATGTGAAATTAACAGAAGAATGTGTGATGTGTATTGAGTAGAATGTTTTAATCCAAAAAACCTTAACAAATAGGCTAAACAGAGGTTTGCCATTAAGAACTTGAATAAAAAAGAAACACACTCACCCTCCAGTAATGAAAAGAGTTTGCGTGCAGCAGTTAGTTAGGAAAGTCACGCTAATAGTGTTTTATGACATGAAAGGACCCAAGAATATTGATTTCCTTGAAAATGTGGAACTGTAAACAGTGCTTCCTATTGCCAGTTTCCTTGGTAAAATTCACCTTTTTTATCGAATGACCTTTGTAACTATTTTAGAACAGACAGTAAGTAACTGGATTAGTGCAGTGATAAATCCTCTTTTCTGATATTTCCTCCCAATATCAACATATGGAATCTTCTGATTAATTTTGCAAAGTATATTTTTTTAATATTTGATTTTTATTTATTTTTAAATTGTAACTTACTTGGATCTTCATTCTATAACAGGTTTGGTTTATTTAACAGAATATCAACTCCTTATGGGTTATCTAATGCCAAACTTTGACTCATTAGTAAATGTTTGATTATAAGCATAACTGTATTTTTAATGTTCAATATTTTACTTACACAATTACAATTTTTGTTAATAATCATTTGTTTGCACAGTTATATGATATAAACTGATCCCATCTTATACAAATAATTAGTACACAGTTGTATTGTTTCAAGTATTCCTATCAAATACTAATAATTTATACACAATTATTGTTGTATGCTCATAATCACAACAACACAATGAAGAAGAAAGATGAGCGAAGAATTCTTTAACAAAATATTTTTACCTCTCACTTTATTGCAAGGGTTCGAAAAGGGTTACTCAAGGTTTGCGTGTGAGAGGGAGCTGGATGACCAAACATAACTGAAATATTTTGACCCCACTGTTATGACCGTCATGTTGTGTTTCTCTTGTTCTCTTGATGCTCAACCGGGGGCCTAGGGGCTCACTCTGCTGGGTGCTGACTTCCTTTACTGCATCTTATCAGCAAATTCTCTGGACCCCAACTCATCAGGGCCCCAAGCCCCTTCGGCCTGGTGTGGCTTTCCCTACCACACCTCGTCTCCAATTGGCTGCAACTCTACTGGCTCATCGAACTCAACTGAGTTATATAATCCTTCGACGCCCACCCGATCTTTGAAATCGAATGTTTAATCGTCATCAAGCGGAAATAACTATCATGCAGTTCAGAGGTCACTCTCTTCTGGTGCATCACTCTGTAGTGGCACAGTGGGACCTTCACCTTGTCCCATATGATCAGCTTTAATCCGCTCACGCGATCTCTTTCGATTACTGGCTATTGGAATGTGTTACTTCCTTCCGGTGCATCACCTTGGAATAGCATTTTTGGGCCGGGTCGAAGGTCAAAATATTACATTATATGGTTTCTAACTATTCCTATTTAATAATAATCATTTATTTGCACAGTTCTCGGGTTGCAAGTATTCCTAACAGCAATAATTTACAAGGAACAATATAGTTTCTAGTAACTAATGACAATAATTCTTGTGAAATAATTAGAGCTTCAAGTAACTTAAAACCAATCTTTTTCAGTTACATCACATTAAGTATTCCTATCTAATACAAATAATTTTCAAACAGACCTATAGGACCCATAGATGGGACCCTTATAAGTATGAATACTCTAGGTCAGAGTGGACCTGAGAGTAATGGCAAAGGATGCTCCACATTCTCCACACCACCAAATACAGTTTAATGACATAGGATAACCCTTTCTTTTTGAGGCGGGGGTTACCCCTCTCTGCAGAGAATGTAATCGGCATATCATAATAATTCTATGACAGAGAGGAAGAGTGTTGATTAGAAATTATAAAGGTTAAGTTTTTTTGTCTCAAGCAAGTTGATTTAAACACACCAGCTTTCTCTACCAAATGAAGAGCCACTGGATTGCAAATGCCTAAATCTTTTTAAACTTAATTTTTTAAAATTATTACTTCCAGTACCAAATTTGTTGTTAATATTTCTTTTTAGATGAAGGATTATAAATCATCAATTCTGATTACCATTTTCTTTCATCTTTTAACATTTATTGGAATTCACTTGAATTGTCATTCTCTGACAATGCAAAACAGCGAGGATCTGAAATAATAAAGGTCTCTCAAACACACATCTTCTTTGACCCTGGAAAAGTCTGATTAAACACATTAGATTCTTTTTATCATTAAGGGTTTTCGGACTATTGTCGTCATCTTTATTATCATTTCTACAACGTTTCGGCCGATATGTCCTCTGGCCTTCTTCAGGTGTTTGTTGAACTCGGGAACCTTCACGGAACTTCGAACTACGTCCTTTATTGAATCCACAGGGGTCACCTGTTCTGATTCCGTTAGCCATAACCGGGTACAAGTGTTAAGTATTCCTGTATTGTTACTCACTTGCAGTCAGGATTGAACCTCCAGATGATTGTCTCCTTAGAATCTTAGGGAACCAACGCCTATAACTTATGCCATGTGTCCTGCTGACTGTGCCACAAAGAACTATTTGGTATACAGAAGCCAAGAATCAAATCAATTCCTCCCAATGTCTCATATGTTGTTGTCTTTTTTATGGACAGGTTTGGTTAATAGTATCTTTAATTCTTAGATAATGCTATCAGCGATTACCAGTATTTCAGATTGTGTAGTCAGTCATGACTAGTATCTTTAATTTTGACTAATATTTTCTTTCATATTAGAATTGTTAGTAGAAATTCTTTTTTTCTCTTTCTTAAAAATCACAAATGACTCAGCAGTCAATTGGCAAAAACAAAAAAGTCTGGATCAAAAGTCAGTGAAATCCAAAATCATGTTCTCTTTTTGCCTTGGGAAACCCAAGTTAAATGCACTAACTGCCCTATCAACAGAACTATGATTAGGCATTGGTTTACAGAAGCCCTAATTAAACCTATAAACCCACCACTCATTCTATTTCTCCATCTCACTTAACACAATATATATATATATATATATATATATATGGAAGTAAATATTGGAAATAAATCCAATTTTGAAGAAAATAGAAAAACAAGGTAATCCAAAAGTGATGAATTTATTATAATGAAAAGTCAACGTTAAAACGTTTCGGCTTTAATAAACCTTCATCAGGAATTTAAGATGATGAAACGTGTTGTTTGTACAATAAAACATCCATCGCTGCTCAAGCAACATTTTTCACCATCTTAAATTCCTGGTGAAGGTTTATTAAAGCTGAAACGTTTTAATGTTGATTTTCCATTATAATAAATTCATCACTTTCATTATATATATATATATATATATATATATATAGTAGAGGTTTATGGTTCTCACTAGCTCATTTGATGAGTTAATGGAGGATCAAATAGTGCTCAATATCAATGATAGAAGTCATATATATATATATATATATATATATATATATATATATATATATATATATATATATATACATACACAATACTCTCCTAATATTAGGTTAGGTTAGGTTTGGTTTTATGGCATATCAACTAATGTAGGTTATTTAATGCCAAATCCTCTTTATACATATATATTAAATATATGATTTGGTTTGGTGTGGTTGACGACATGATGATGATGAACTACTGTAGGTTATTTAATGCTAAATACATTTTTATAAATATGAACAGTTCTATTTCAAACAATTCAATTAAGTACAGTTTAAATGCCAATGTCCTATTTGATCTATAGATAGGACTCTTTGGGCAAGAGTAGACTTGGGAGTGATTGCAATAAAGGGGTACTCTGCATTCTCCAAAGCTCCAGCATTATGGGATTGTTTAGTGTCAAATCCAGGACACTCTTTGGAGGAGTCTTACCTCTCCGCTGAGATGCAGTTAGTGTATTCTGCAGCCCCAGCATATTAATAGCATCTTTTATTGTTAGATGGACCATTGTTAACCATTACTACTAATTTTGACTCTGATTTTCTTTTATTTTTTGATTTAAGGCAAGGATATCTACAGTGAATATATTTGTTATGAGTTTAAGATTTGACATCGTTCCATTGAAAAAAAAAAAAAAAAAAGAAAAAAGAAAGAAAGTAAAAAAAGAAAAAAGAAAAAAAAAAAAGAAGAAATTTGAGATGAAGAAGAATTATTATCATTCATTGATGTATTTCAATTATTTTTTTCATTTTGGCTGTTATTATTAAGTCGCAACATCTTACCTATTGCACCTTCTCACTTTATTGGCTTAATGAGTAGAGTGTTCGCCAATGGTCCGAGAGACTGGGATTCAATCCTAGGTCGAGTCATACCAAAGACTTTAAAAACGGTACTTGATGCCTCCTTGCTTAACACTCAGCATTATAAGGTACGTATCAAGGATAAAGTGGAGCAATCCAGGGAAAGGAGTAGCACCCGCCCCTATACCTCGGTGTAGTAGCTATCGAGGAAGGTCACTAACTTTACTTACTTATCATAGTTGAAAATGTTCTACAAATTTTAAACTGAATCCTTCAAAATCCAGTCCAAGGTAGAATGTTCTCATTCTACTGTCCATATTTTAAGGCATATCTTGTATCAGTTAATTCTTCCTTAGGAAGCCTGGTTGGCTTAGCTGTGGAATACACTGACTGCATCTCTGCAAAGGGGTAAGACCTCCCTACAACGAATGTCCAGTATATGACACTAAACAATCTGATGGTGAGGCTTCAGTCCAGGAGCATTGGGGAGAGTATGGTACCCCTTCATTGCCATCACTCCCAGGTCCACTATGCACCAGCATCTGATAGGATCCTATCTATGGGTCAAATGGAACTGTTTGACATTTCAACTGAGTGCAAATAAATGATTTATGTTGAATTGTTAGAAATAGAACTTTTTGGCCATTTTACTGTGTGTAAACAAATGATTGACATTTATTTGAATTGTTAGTTATACATAGCCATACTTAGAACCATTTAACTATGTGCAAACAAATGATTAATATTGGATAGAATTATTTGTCTAAAATACCAATGACTTAAACCATTTAACTATGTAGAAACACTAGCAATACTAGTGTGCAAACAAAATAGTTCTAACTCATTTAAAAATGAAATTACCAACAAACTATGAGAGCAAACAAATGACCGATGTTAAATTTTGACTGTTATATAGCAAAACTTGAAACCATTTAACTGTGTAAAAAAAAAAAAAAAAAAAAAAAAAGGGAAGAGCTCACACTTGTTTAAAAATGTTATCAAGAAAATGTGTTCACAAATCATATATTTAATATATATGTATACAGGGGATTTGGCATTAAATAACCTACAATGGTTGATATGCCATAAAACCCAACAAAGCAAATCCTATATATTCAATATAAATGTATAAAGAGGATTTGGCATTAGATAATCTACAATGGTTGATATGCCATAAAACCCAACAAAGCAAATCCTATATATTCAATATAAATGTATAAAGAGGATTTGGCATTAAATAACCTACAATGGTTGATATGCCATAAAACCCAACAAAGCAAATCCTATATATTCAATATAAATGTATAAAGAGGATTTGGCATTAGATAATCTACAATGGTTGATATGCCATAAAACCCAACAAAGCAAATCCTATATATTCAATATAAATGTATAAAGAGGATTTGGCATTAAATAACCTACAATGGTTGATATGCCATAAAACCCAACAAAGCAAATCCTATATATTCAATATAAATGTATAAAGAGGATTTGGCATTAAATAACCTACAATGGTTGATATGCCATAAAACCCAACAAAGCAAATCCTATATATTCAATATAAATGTATAAAGAGGATTTGGCATTAAATAACCTACAATGGTTGATATGCGATAAAACCCAACAAAGCAAATCCTATATATTCAATATAAATGTATAATGAGGATTTGGCATTAGATAACCTACAATGGTTGATATGCCATAAAACCCAACAAAGCAAATCCTATATATTCAATATAAATGTATAATGAGGATTTGGCATTAGATAACCTACAATCGTTGATATGCCATAATAACTAGAATTCAAATCTTGGACAAGGCTGTTTGTATTACATATAATGCTAATACCCAATGGGAAAAGTGTGAATCCAATCATTCTCCCAATGGATAAATAGTTGACTGGGCTTTTTAACCTTGGTATGGCAACTAGTCTAGGAGAAGGAAAACTGAATTTAATCTAAAGGAGCACTCTTCCTGTTCATCAAATTAGTTTGAGAGCTCCTTCTGCTAAGCTGCAAATCTATGATAATTTGGGTATAACACACACTTATGTATGGGTGGGGGTGGGGATTTAAAATAGATGCAACCCATTAATATGAGAAAGATTTATTTCTGAGACAAGCGCAATGGTGGTCATTTGAAACATGTTCTGTAAAAAATACATCCTTTGAGCTACAGAAAGCAAATCAATGTATTTTTTTTAATTGTTATTATATCAGCTTCCAGGACATGCAATCTTTTTTTTTTGAGTTTCTTGTCTCAGTAAGAAATCATTATCATATCAATAGGTTGCATCTATTTTGAGACAGATTTGAATGATTTGGTCTCCAAATAAGTAGCGACGAAAAATATTTTTTTCTCATGCCCAAGGCATTGTGATTAAGGATTAATAATCGTTATACTATCTAAATAGTATATAGTATATAAATGACAAAGATACTATACCACGCCCAAAGTCTTAATAGACTCTGGTTGTTAGGGAGAGGTCTGTCCACTTCAGTTGCTCAGAGACAAGTTTGCAATATTGGAGAGTGTTGAGTTAGTCTGAACTCTGGGATTCACAACCATCCACTCCTCTGCCTATGTTGTATTTGATCACGGGGATGTGAGTAAATTGTTATTTGTAATCCTGGGTGACGTACAGCCATCAGTTGGTAGTTGCAGTCATTCATAGAATTCTTAAAAAAGTGTGTGTATATATATATATATATATATATATATATATATATATATACACACACACACACACATATATGAAAAAAGAAAAACTCAACTCCAGTCAATATAGGAAATACTTCTAACGTTTATATGTCTGTGATGAAATACAGTTATGCAAATTCCTTCCTAATGTTGGCATCTTTCATGACACAGGACTCGTGGGTTTTTTGTTGAAGTAATTTGGAAATTCTCAGTCTATAAGTTTGGTTTAAGGTCTGGGTTCAGGAGGCATTCACAAGTGATATGGAGTTCAGTAGCAGCTGGAAGGTGACTCTCAAGTTGCCAAAAACTGACATATTAAAGAGGGCCTCTAGTTGGTTTCAGAAGTCTAGTTGAAGAGGAATCAACCTATTGGGCGCTAGTCAACACACTTAACTTTCAAAATGAACTGATGGATGTTCACCAATCAGACATAAGCAAAATGCTGCCGTTTTCCACTTCAAACTTAGTCTCTTTTATGTTCATCAAATCTCGCCACTTTATGTGGGCTTATCTCGTTCTCCTCCATAAAACAAGTCACACCTCTTGCGTCCTTTTCTTCTTCTGGTTTCCACGTGCAGTTAGCAGAGTGAGCACACCTTCTGTTTCTTCAAGGTAAGATTGTTCGTGGCATTACTACAACAGGGCCTCAAACAAGGTATGGGGTGCTCAGGATGATTCTCTAAGAAACACACAAATTACAATTTTTACCTTTTAATTTTAAATGGTATTAGTTTACAGAAGCCCAAATCAAATCTATAAACTCAACACTTATTCTGTTTTTCAATCTTACTTGGAAATACATATACGAGGTGCATACGATAAGTTTCCAGACTTTTTTCGTATGGGCACTTTTATTGATAGTACACACATAAAACTCTAGTCCTCTTTGAAGTAATCTCCTCCAGCTGCAATGCACTTGTTGTACCGTTCCAACAACTTCTGGAACGCCCCATGGAAGTCCTCTTGTGTGAGCGTGTCAATGACCTTTGTCACAGCCTCTTCCATCTCCTCAATTGTCTCATAATGACAGCCTCTGAGCTTACGGAATAACCAAAAGTCACAGGGAGCAAGGTCTGGGCTATAGGGAGGCTGAGGAACTGTCTTGATGCCCATCTTGCTCAAATAGTCTGTGACAAGGATGGAGTTGTGGACTGGTGTATTGTGCTGGTGGAAATACCACTGACTTCTTCCGACAGAATCTCTTCCCGAACTCCCTTAAAACCTCAACATAGTAACCCTAACCCTTTGGCCAATCAACTGTGGTGTATTGACTTCCTTACTCCTCCCACACCTCTCATCATCCCTCACAGACTCCCTGTCTTCCTTGAATCTCTTATGCCACTCAAAAACTGATGCTCGTTTCAT
The DNA here is from genome assembly GCA_963585895.1 of Sepioteuthis lessoniana. Classification (NCBI taxonomy): domain Eukaryota; kingdom Metazoa; phylum Mollusca; class Cephalopoda; order Myopsida; family Loliginidae; genus Sepioteuthis; species Sepioteuthis lessoniana. The sequence continues at coordinate 92,163,461 of OY757923.1, read as the reverse complement.
GCAAGATGGTCGAAAAGAAGTCTGAAGCATTCCATATGTTTCTGTGGCATTTTTTCAAAGTTTAAAACACAATCGTTCTTCTAAAGTGTCAGATTGCATTTTTGAAATTCACCAGCTGTGATAATCAGGCTTTAGTAGGGTGAATTCCAATTGGTACTGTAGCTGTTCATTTGAACGTGAAATCATAAAAATTGGTCAGTGATCTCCTAAGATGTATAGCAATAACATACTGAATTTTCAAGAGTCTATGACAATTTTAAATGCCCATACGAAAAAAGTCTGGAAACCTATTGAATGTCTGGAAATTTATCGTATGCACCTTGTATGTATACGTATAAGAAAAAAATGAAAATAAATCCAACAATATGTAAATACAAAAAAAAAACAATATTCCAAATGTATCTTATGTATTTTTTTTTGTAAAAAAGAAACAAAAAAGAAAACACATTAGCATATTATCATATATAAAAATACACCTGATTATATATATATATATATATATATATATATACACACACACACACACACACACACAACTAGTATTAATAACATATTTTGCTTTTAGATGAAGCATTGTCAACCCTTATTACTAATTCTGACAAGTATTTTCTTTAATCTTTCAAATCATGACCTTTATAGTATAATGGCCAAAATCTTATGAATATAAGACAAGGACTTTAGTTTAAGGACATCAGAGTATAAAAAATTAGAGAAGACATTTTTAGAATATTCTGAAAAAAAAAAAAAAAAAAAAAAAAAAATTCTGTTTGGTTGCTTAAGGATACTAATACATAATGTGTTCCATTTACAAGAATAAAAAGATTTCCTCCAATGTTAAAAAAAGAAAAAAAAAAAAAAAAAAAAAAAAAAGAAAATTGTATACCTTTTTCTCTTCTTCTTTCAAAATAGTAAAAATTTTCAAACAGATTTTCAAATAAACTAACCATTTAAAAAAAAGAGTGAATTATTATCTAATTCTTTTCTTTTATCACCGTGCACCCCCAATTCCACCAAAAGTGACATCAGGGAACTGAAACAGCACCCAGAAATGTCTCTCCCTGGGATGGACATCCGCAAATGGCCAAGCATCAGTGAAATCAAACAGCAGCAGCAAAAGTTACGACCGCTAAAGAACAAAAAGATCCCCAAAGAGGAATGTGAATCTCTGTGCAGTTACATCCATTATACTGATCACATTCTACTGCAGAGAGTCTACAACTATTTACAGGAACTTTTGCAGCTTGTGGGTGACGGTTGTAAGATTATTGAGACTGAACATCAAATAATTGTTAAAGTAAGTGTGAAAAAGGAAATGCATCAAGTTGTTTAATTTTTTTTTTTTTCGCATTTCAAGATTGAAACTTTGGATTCTTAGTCCTTTAACTCTTAGATACTTTGAAATAAGATGAGGCAAATTCGGTAGGTAGTTGGTTTGGTTTGGATTGGTTTTATGGTACATCGACCACTGTAGATTATTTAATGCCAAATCCTTTTTATACATATATATTAGATATATAAGATTTAGTTTGGTTGGCTTTTATGGCATATCAACCATTGTAGGTTATTTAATGCCAGATCCTTTTCATACATTAAATATATATATGATTTTTTAACACATTTTATAGATAACATTCTTAAAAAAGCTTGGGCTCTTTTTTGCACACAGTTAAAAGGTTTAAAGTATTGCCAATAAACAGTCACAATTTAACACCAGTCATTTGTTTGCACACAGTTTGTTCTATTTGATCCATAGATAGGTAGTTGGCTTGGTTTGGATTGGTTTTATGGTACATCGACCACTGTAGATTATTCAATGCCAAATCCTATATATATATATATATATATATCAAATATGATTTCCAAACATACATTTTGTAGATAACATTTTTAAACGAGCCTGAGTTCATTTTTTTTGGCACACAGTTAAATGGTTTCACTTATTTTTATCTAATACAAATAATTCTATTTACTATTTATCAGTAACACTTCAATTAGACATCATTCATTTGTTTACACACAGTTAAATGTAAAAAACAGTTCTATTTCAAACAATTCAGTTTAGCAGTTTTTTTGGGAAGGTGTCCTTGTGGTGTAATGGTTAAAGCGATGGACTGCGGAATCGTAGTAAGCGAGTTCGTACTCCAGTCGTGCTTTTATGTTCACATTTGGACAAATACCCTTGGGAAAGCTATGAACCCGCTTAGCCTCCCAGCTATGGGTTAAATAGTACCACTACTGTTCTTTGGCATTAAATAACCTACAAAGGTTGATATGCCATTAAACAAAGAAACCAATCCAAACCAAACAGTTTTTTTGTTACACACAGTTAAATGTAAAAAGTCACATTTCAAACAATTCAGTCAAACATAAATACACAGTTTAAATGTCAAACAGTTCTATTTGACCCATAGATAGGACTCTATCAAGTACAACCACTCTAGGTCAGAGTGAACCTGGGAGTAATGGCAATGAAGGAGTACTCCACATTTCTCAAAGCTCCAGCATTACTGAAGCCTCACCATCAAATTGTTTGGTGTCATATCCAGAACACTTGTTGGGAGAGTCTTACCCCTTTGCAGAGATTCAGTTGGAATATTCTTCAACCCCCGACCCTGCAGCTGACTGGGTGAAGTGACATTTTGTGTGAGCTGTAACTATTTCATGTGGTTCATTAATGCCTCAGGATTTTTTTGCTATTTGAAAGGCTAACCAATCACTTTGGACCTTTGGATACATTGTTCCTGCTATTATTTGGTCAATGAAGCAGTCTTCAACCTCACAGTTTATTTGTCCTTGTATTTTAGCATTCGAAAATCTCATTGTGCAGTCCGTAATTAAAAGCCAAGAAATAAATCCTTCCAATACTTTGGGTTTTGTTTGTGTTAGCATGTTTTCTGTTTCACGTTTCTCATTGCTGAATGAGCTTTCCTGAAATTTTGGTAAGTTTGGTTTTTTTGTTTAATGCCATATCAACCTTTGTGGGTTATTTAATGCCAAAGCCATTCTCCTAAAAGAACAGGAGTGATTCTATTTAACCCATAGCTGGGAAGATAATGGGGTTCATACCTTTCCCAAGGGTATTTGTCCGAAAGTGAACGTAATAGTGAGACTGGAGTTCAAACTTGCTTACTACGATTCCACAGTCCATCGCTTTAACCATTACACCATGACCCCACACCCTGAAGTTTTGGCTTGAATATTTGTATTTCCAGAATTTCAACTATATTACTTTGTGTTGGATAAAGCCTAACAATTAAATTTTAGAATGCCTATCTCACCTGCGTGGTGTATCATTTCATCTACCTGTTCTTGTGGATTGTTTAATTTCATTCACCTGAGTATCATTACATACTATAGGTGAAACAAAATGCTTTGCCTCTGTTTTCCCAATTCATTTGTATGTGGTCAAAAGTTGCTTGGGTGGCCATAATATTTCTCTTTATTTTTTGTTGCTATTTGAGTAAAGGCTTCCAAGGTTCTTTATGTACAATGTTGCATCTTTTGACATGATCCAGTTTGTCTTTGAGGAAAGGTGTTTACACTGCTACCACCATGAAATGAGGTGAGGTGAATTAGAGAGAAATCAAGGTTTTTATAGATTAGCACATACTATATTCCAGGCTGATTACAGGAGAGGTAGTCCCTTTTTTGGGGGGGAATGGAGGTTGTATTGGTCATCAGTGACAAACAGTATGTGGGAGTGTAAATAACTGTACTACATACTTGAGCTTAGAAAATTCACAACGAAAAAAAATTTAAAAAAACCCTCCAGCACAAATTACATTCAAACTTTACTCCTTTGTATAGACACTTGCTATTCCATTAAAATAAAAGCCTGTGATTAGTTACTGCATTAAAACCTTTTAGAATCTGAGACCAAAATAAAAGACTGATTAGTAACTGAATCTGAACCCAAAATTTCTGAGAAACTTTCATCACTCCCCCTTAATGTGCAGGTAAATAATGGCTATTGGAATGAAAATGGCAAACAGAGTTCAAATTCTGGTTTAGGCTGGTTGCTATGTTTAATGGAATATCAACTTTTTTGAGTTATTAAATGCTAAAGCTATCCTTGTAGAACAATAGTGGTACTATTTAACATATAACTTAACATGATAATGGTGTTCACATACCGTTTCCCAGGGCATTAGCCTGAAAGTGAATGCAATAATGCAACTGGAATTCAAACTCACTATGATGTCACAGTCCAGTACATTAGTGAGACCCCCCCACCACCACTGTTAAAATTCTCGATAAAGCAGTTTGCATTTCTTGGGAAAGGCATAAGTCAATATCTTCTCTTCACTGCCCGGCTATAAGCAAAATAGTGTAGATCCTGGACGAGACTGATTGCATATCACATAGCACTAATACCCTTGGGAAAGGTATGAATCCAATTATTTCTCCCTCCAGCTATAGGTAAATAGTAGGACAGACTAGGTTCTTCAGCCTTGGTGAGGCAACTAGTCGAGGAGAAGGAAAACTCTAAATTGAAACCTGTTAACTCCACTTAAAAACTGACCTTGTGTCGTATCCTGCACGAGCGGAAGGGTTGGTAAATATGATTAGATATGATAATTGTAATTCACATAGAGTTATATGACTTTATGTATTCTTATATACAAATAATTTTAAAGTATGCTTATCAAACACAAATAATTTTCAAACAGATCTATTTGACCAATAGAATGGACCTTAAGAGGTACTATCACGCAGGGTGAAAATAGACCTTGGGATAAAGGAACACTCTATGCTCCCTAAAACCTTGGAATTGGAGCCTCATCATCATAGTTCAGTGTCATACCCAGGACATCTCCTTTCTTTGTCTTGATATCGCACCATATTTGTTATTGATTCTCCGATATCATATATTGGTTCTCTCTCTTGATATCACATTAGTTATTGGTTCTCTGATATCACATCATATTGGTTATTGGTTCTCTGTTGTTGATATCACATCATATTGATTCATTTTTTCCAGGTTTTGATGGTGAAAGATGCCATAGGTCTATGGGAGAAGAAGCAGCTGAACCAAGAGTCGAAAGATATTGTCTGCATGAAAACGTGTCAGAAGGAACAGAATTTAAGCCTGGTAAAAAGTGCAAAGAAACAACAGGGTGAGATTAAGCCAACCAAATTGCCGCAGGAAATGGGTCTACTGCACCAATTAAAATCCACAGAGAAACAAAGTGTCTTTGGTCCTTTTAAGGAACTTCAAAGAAAAGAATTAGGAAGACAATTTAAAGATGCAAGACGAAAAGTTTTGCCAAAAGCTGCCAAAAATCCTACTCAGCAAGATGTTCAGGAGAAGGAGATTATGCATCAAATAATAGATAGAGAGAACCAGGTTAGAGTTAAAACCAGTGATAAGAAAGAAAATGTCAGGAAAGAGAAAGCCAAATCCCAAAAAGATGAAGCCAAGCCAAAAAAAGATATGGCTCAATCTAAGAAACAAACACCTAAATCTAAGAAAGATTCAAGTCAAGATATTGCCCCACCTCATCCTGACACTATCAAAAAAGATGTGGCTACATGCTGTAATAACGACAATAATAAGCAGAACGTAACTGTTCAGGTCAACGATGAAAAGTTAATTTGCCAAGACAAAAACATTGGTATACAAGAAGACTTGGTGTATATGTGTGAAGACACAGAAGATATTAAAGAGAATAAGGAAAGTCTTTGCAAAAATACTGAGAAGTACGACATGATTTATATTGGCAAAGATCCAAAGCAACAAACCGTGTCTTGTTGTTATGGAAACATTAGTCAGGAAGAGTACATCTACAAAATCAACACAAAGGAAACTATAGCTTGCTTTTGTAATAACCTAGAAGAATCCTGGGTGACTTGTCCGTACAAAGATGATCAAGTGCAAAGTATTATCTGTGATTGCAAAATCACAGAGAAAGATAAAGTGTGCCTTTGTAAAAATCCTGAAAATGATGTGGTCTGTCTTTGTGAAAACCTTGAGGAATCATTCACGGTCTGTCCTGCGGAAAATCCTCAAAACCAGTGCATGCTTTGTTCTTGCCAAAATTCTGGGGGAGAAGGCTCAACTTGTACCTGTAAATCCGCTGATGGTCAATGCAGCACCTGTCTTTGCAAAAACTCTGAACAAAAATGCATGGCCTGTCGGGGTGAAAACTCAGAAGAATTTACGATTTGCTCTCACAAAAGTCTTGAAGAAGAAAGCATGGTCTACCCTTGTAAAAACTCTGAAGAAGAAGCTGTTAAGTGCCTTTGTGAAAATTCTCAAGAACAAGGTATGGCCTGTTCTTGTGGAAGTCTTGAAGAAGAATTGGCCTGCCATTGTGAAAAGAATGATGAGTATCCAGATTGTATTTGCAAAATCAATGACGAACAAGGTGTGGTCTGCAGTTACTGTAATCATGGGTTACAAGATAGATCCTGTCCTTGCTGCAAATCTGGAAAACAAAGTATGGTTTGCACTTGCAAAGTTCCTGATGTGTAAATTATGGTCTGTCTTTAGGCAGACCCCAGTCTACATGGCAGTATCTACACTTGCCATAAATCTGGGAAATGAAGTATGGTTTGTCATTACAAAAAATGTTGGGGAAATGGCTAAGTCCAATTTGCTCATATCAGTTTAATAAAAATGAAAAATGAAATAAAAAGAAAAAACAATTTACACAAATATAAAAAAAGAAAAAAAAAAAAAAGAAAAAATAAAAAACCCAAAAAGAAGCCCACGTCAACATTTAGTGAAATTTGTTATTGTATAATGTCAGTGGAAATGCAGAAAGTGCATTATTAAGCTTTTGTCTCCAACTCAAGGATCCCGATAAAGGTAGAGGAGCAAAGGGTATATAAAATAGCTCGCCCAACTCTTTTCCGCTATCCTTCTGTGTATGCAAAAGTTTCCAGCAGTGTCTTTTTAATTTTGTTTTTTCATTTATTATTAAAAGATATAACTTTTTTTTATTCCGTCTATAGGTTTCAAAAAAGATGCTGGGAACTTTTACACACATCTAATAATCTAGAAGAAGTTACTTATATTTGATACATATAATGATGTCTTTTGTTGATAGCATTAGCTTTAATTACAGACCAGCAATAACCTTTTTCCCTAGTTTTCGAAGCATCATAAATGTTTTACTATATATATATATATATATATATATATATATATATATACACACACACACACACACATTGGCATGATGGTTAGAGTGCTCGCCAATGGCCAGAGAGATCTGGGTTCAATCCCAGGTCGAGTCATACTAAAGACTTAAAAAAGTGGTTCTTTATGCCTCCTTGCTTAACACTCAGCATTATAAGGTATGGATCAAGGGTAAAGTGGAGTAATCCAGGGAAAGGAGTAGCACCCTCTTCTACACCTTGGTGTAGTAGCTATTGAAAAGGGAGCCTTCGGGTCACCCTTGACTAACATCGCCAACTTTACTTACAATATATATATATATATATATATATATATATATATATATATACACACACACACACACACACACACACACGGGTCAGTATAGAGGATTTTTTTAAAAAAGCAAAATGAATTTTTTCTCCAGAATTTTTCCCTAAATGCAAACTGTACATTATTTGAAATTGGTTAATCTCGCAAAAATATTTGTTTTGAAGCTATTCAAAAATGGCAGTCCTTAACTCAAACAGAAGACTCCAGGTTGAAACAGAGGTCTGTCATCAAATCTTTGGTGGCTGACAAGTGCAAACCATGTGAAAATTTACAGAAGAATGTATGATGTGTATAGAGTAGAGTGATTTAGTCCCCAAAAAAATCTTTACAAATAGGCTTAATATGGGTTTGCCACCATGAGGCTGAGTCAAAAAGTGGAAACACACTCTCTGGCAGAGAAAAAGTTCTGGGCACAGCAGTCAGTAAAGAAGGTCATGCTGACAGTCTCCCGAGACATAAAAGGACCCAACACTATATCCATTTCCTAGAAAAAAGTGCAACTGTAAACACTGCTTCCTTAGGCAAAACTCACCTTATTTGAATGATACACACACACACACACACACACACACACACACACACACACATATATGAAAAGTAAATAAAGGATTGTAATCTGACAATATATAGAAAAATTGATAAACATCCATTGTTGACTTAAAATTGCTAATATCGCCCCTCATGTCCTGATGATGGTTCAGTAGAACCGAAACATTATAGTGTCAACCTCAATAAATCTCTCCTTCCACTTGGATCATTGTTATCAATTTATATATATATATATATATATATATATATATATATATATATATATATATATATATATATAAAGCTGTTGTCATTAAATTTGTAGTCAGTTCACTCAAATGTATCATGGTGAAATGGACCAAATTATATAAAATTCACAACTTATAACTACCATGATTCAAAAGCCATGTGCATTATGAGAGGACCTAGTAACATTTTTTTTGTCCCAGATAATTTCCTGTTCAAGTTGAATTAAAACAAAAAAAAAAAACTTTGAAGATATATTAGGGAGGGAGTCAAAATGAATTTTCGACCTATGTTTTTTTTTTTTGCTTCAGCGTGAATACATTTGAATTTTGATTGTATGATTTAATGTTTCTATTTAGAGGAAGAAGAAAAAAAAAAAAAAAAAGAAGGGAATTTGAATTTCTTAAATAAGGAATCAACATTATGAGTAATATTCACCCATTTGATTACATTAAAGTTTTATGATGGTCATTGATGTTCATAAAATAATTTGTGTTAAAAACTTTTTATCAATTTTTGCCTAACAGTTATCTTACTTTAAAAATTTAAAACCACTCGGAAAACCTCTGGATAGACAACATCGTAGGTGATGTATTTTTTTCTTTATTTGATTAAAAAAAAAAAAATCTAAAACGGTCTTTCTGGGATTCAGAGTGAATCGAGGAGAAAGAAAAAAAATTCAAGTCCTTAAAAAACAGATTACCCCCCCCCCCAAAAAAAAACTAGAAAAACAAATACAATTAAAATCTTGATAGAATTTCACTTTTCAAAATATATTATCCAATTTAAATTGTTTTAAATAATTCGGTTTTTGCAAAATTCCTTAAAGAATAAACAGCAAATTTTCTAATAACTCTAATCCAAGTGTTATTGTGTCCCCCAATATCTGTGGTATTTTCTGTGGTAATAAACAAAGTATTATTTTCAGAGTTCCACTCCAATATAATTTGGGGAGGGGGAGGAGGACCCCCCCCAAATTAAAGGTCACATGGGTACTTTGATATATTAACATAGTAAATATCTGTATTTTCACCTTTTTATGTTTGTTTATTTTTTTTGCATGAAAGTGAATTTGTTTATTGCTATCTACAATTTGGATCAGAGTGGACCTGAGAGTGATGTCAATGAAGGCATGACTTCATACTCCGGAAAGCTCTAGAACTGTAGTCTCCCCACAGGATGCAGTGGAAGATTACACCTACAATACCCTTGGAGGGGGATGAGGAGGGCTTTCTCTTATGCAGGAGATGCAGTCCATATGTTCTAAGTCTCTATATTTATCTTGTCTCCCGCCAGGTAGGAGTTGACACAAGGTCATTTTTTCGTGAGGGTTGGAGAGAGAGGGAGAGGTTTCATATAAGCCAAGACTTATGCCCTGCTGGACAATGCTGGTCATAGGAACACAAGGTGCAATGGGAACTATGCTAGCCATTGCCTAGTCTCCCAGCACATATACCAGGTGACCTTGCTAGACCCAAAGGTCTAATGTTGTGTTTGTTATTGATTGCTCTTCCACCTGAAGGTGGCCTGGCCGATATATTATCAGAGTACTATTCGTGAAGTCAGCCAATTAAACTGGGGTGAGAAGCTAAAGAAAGTTTTTCAATCAATACCCGACCACCTTGTATCATGAACCCTGCTTTATCAAGAGACCCTTGTGCATAAATATTAAAAGCAAAAGATGAAAAAGTATAATATATATATATATATATATATATATATATATATATATATATATAGAGAGAGAGAGAGAGAGAGAGAGAGATAAATAGATATTTCCTTACATGAAATAATTTTTCAGTTGTAGGTCGTACAGCCAAGAGGTCATAAGCTTGGATATCAGCAGATTGCTATAATTAAAAAGATTGAGAAAATATAATCATACTAATATTTGTAATCTGTAATTAAAACAAAAGAAATTTAACAGTTTTCAATAGTTTTGTCCTAAGACGACAATGCACAAAATTCAAACATCAAGGATGATGCTATTTAATGAGAAAATAAAAATGATACTGTGAAATTAAGATTTTCTTTTTTACAGAAATGGGAATAATTTTTATTTCAATGGTATGTCAACCTGTCTTGAATAATTTTATGTCTTGAGGTTAAAGAATTGTTTGGTTTGATGGCATATCAACCATTGTCTGTTATATAATGCCAAATTCTGTTTTTAGATATATATTAAACAAAATTTTTAAACATATTTTTTTTAGATACACAGAGTTAAATGACCAAACAGTTCTATTTCTAACAATTTAACATAAATCAAATGGTTCCAAGTATTGTTATGTATCACTAACAATTCAATTAAACATCAGTCATTGGTTCACACACAGTTACATGATCAAACAGTTCTATTTCAAATAATTCAATTTAGCATAAGTCATTTGTTTGCACTCTGTTTAAATGTCAAACAGTTCTACTTGACCCATGGATAGGACCCTATCAGGTGCCACCACTCCAGGCCAGGGTGGACCTGGGAGAGATGGAAATGAAGGGGTACTCTACATTTCCCAGAGTTTCAGTATTACTGGAGTCTCACTATCAGATTGTTTAGTGTCATATCCAGGACACTTGTTGTAGAGGGGTTTTATCCCTCTGAGAGAACAGTAGGTGTATTCTACAGTCCCAGCTGATTGGGCTTTAGAGGAATGTGTATATCTATATTTATTTGTGCAGTTTCAAAAGAGTTTTTTTGCACACATTTCTGATTTCAAATATTCCTATACAAATAATTTGCAAAAAGATCTATTTGACCTATAAATAGGACCCGAATAGGTACAACTGTGAAATAACCTATATAGTGGGTTGGCTGTTCAATCATCTTCTAGTGAGGACCCCTTTGTTACTTTTTACACCCGGCTAAGTGGTCATTTCAGAATTTGAAGAATAAAATAACAAACGAACAGTAGGAGGAAGTGTGATACTATGTGGGTGGTCCGCCAGGCAGACTATTTCTTTGTTTTGGTGCGAAGCCAAAAAAAGGCACGAGCTCAAGATCTCTGATGAGACCGGAAGTAGGGGAGGAAAGGCAGGTCCGAGAGAAGCCAGAGGGACGGTTGGAAAAGGAATGCAGAGAGGGGCAATTGGAAAAAGAACCTAGAGAGAGCAGTTGATGAAGAAGGACGGTGAGGGACAGTCAGGAACGGACAGCCGAAGGGACCAGTCAAGATGAGTTAGGAGTCCAGCGTTGACAATGGTCAGCAGAAGGAAGCAATGAGGGAAGACCAGTCAAGATGAGTTAGCATTCCTAGTAGCTTTGTAGAAATTTTGCGAAAAATACACGCCGGTGATAGTCTATAGATGCACAGGAATGCAAGATGTCACAAAACTACCCTTACGTTTCAAACTGACATAAGCCCATATTGTTTGTTCTTTTTCTTTCTCCGACTCTCTTGGTTGTATTTCTTTTGTGGCCGTAAAGAAATGTGAAATATCCCAGCAGACCCACTGGATGAATCACTGGCTACGAATAGTATTGGTTTAAAGAAGTTGAGAAGATGGGGCGACCGCGAAGGGGTGTATCCCAGAAGGAAGAAAAGACAAAACATGGATTTGAGACAGCACAATATGAGGCAGTGAAATCTGTGACATTTTTGGTACTCTGTATGTATGTATGTATGTATGTATATGTGGTGATTGTGAGAACTTAGAGACAATCCTAAACAGTTACCAAAAATGCTGACTCCTCCTTCAACTTGGATACTGGTCTCTGCTTGGCCATCGCCTTCACTGACCATGTCTTGCCTTCTGACTGCTTGAGACCTTTCTCTGCTGGGTCTCTCTTCCCAACTCCGAGTCTTAGACTCAACTGACCAATGTCCTTGGTCTTTGCACCCCCTACTTCTCATCTTGAACCTTCACGCAGGTTCTCATGGTCACAGTTCTTTGTGTGGTCTTTGTGCCAAAATAGACAGACAAAGGAAGATCCGCCACACAATCTGACACTGTTCAAAGATGCTGAAGATAAAATCCTCTCTTTAGTCACTCACCCATGAACACAAACAGATCCACACACACACAAACACATAAATGCATATTATTGTACCACACTAACACCCAGGTCAGAGTGGACCTGGGAGTAATAGCAATGAAAGGTTACTTCACATTCCAAGAGCTGAAGACCTAGAGCTTCACCACTGAATGCAGCTTAGTATCATACTCAGGATACCCTCCCTTTCTTTTGGGGGCAGGTCTTACCTCTCCGCAGAGAGGGATACAGTCAGTGTATTCTAAGCCCTGTTGACAGTAAAAAAAGAGAATCATTTTCTCTTTCACAACCTAACATTATCAGATTGTAAGAATTACATCACAATTCGAGATTTTAATTCAGAAAACAGATGGGTTGGAACAAATTTTATTTAGGTTGGTTGGTTGGTTTCTTTGTTTAATGGCATATCAACCTTTATGGGTAATTTAATACCAAAATCATGCCTGAGGAAAAACAGTAGTGGAACTATTAAAACAATTGCTGGGAGGATAAGAGAGTTCATACCTTCATCAAGGGCATTAGTCCAAAAGTGAATGCAATAGTGTGATTCGAGTTTTAACTTACTCATGACAATATCACACTCCAGCACCTTAACCACTATGCCTCAAGGACATCCTCTGAAGGTTCATCCAGCTATGACAATGGTTAGAAGGAATTATCACTCAAACCATTTATATTGAAGAGTAAGAAACATTTAAAATAAAACATTTTAGGTTGGTTGGGTTTTGTGGCATATCAACCTTTGTAGGTTATTTAATGCCAAATCCCTTTTTATACAAACAGTAAAGTAAGTAAAGTTGGCGACCGTAGTCGAGGGCGACCCGAATGCTCCCTTTTCAGTAGCTACTACACTGAGGTATAGGGGAGGACGGTACTCCTTTCCCTGGATTGCTCCACTTTACCCTTGATATGTACCTTATAATACTGAGTATTAAGCAAGGAGGTATCAAGTGCTATTTTTTTAAGTCTTTGGTATGACTCAACCTGGGATTGAACCCCGGTCTCCCGGACCACTAGCGAACACTATAAACAGTTCTATTTCAAACAATTTAGGTTGGTTGGTTGGGTTTTATGGCATATCAACCTTTGTAGGTTATTTAACGTCAAATCCATTTTTAAGAAAATAATTCTATTTCAAACAATTCAGTTTAGCATAAGTACAGTTTAATTGTGAAAAACATTTCTATTTCTAGCTATTCAGTTTAGTCAAGCAGTACTAATTCAGCTAATTCAGTTTAGTATAAGTACAGATTTTGTTTACACACAGTTAAATGTCAAAATATTAAACAATTCAGTTTAGTGTAAGTATAGTTTCAATGTCAAAAAACAGTTTTATTTGAAATAATTCAGTTTAGCATAAGCACGCAGTTTAAATGTAAGTACAGTTTAATTGTCAAAAACATTTCTATTTTAAGCTATTCAGTTTAGTCAAATAATTCAGTTTAGCATAAGTATGCCGTTAGTTCTATTTAATCCATAGATAAGGCCCTATCAGGTGTTACCACTCTGGGCCAGAATGGATCTGGGAGCAATGGCAATGAAGGGGTGCTCTACATTCCCCAAAGATTGTTTAGTGCCATATTCTGGACACTCACGGGGGGGGGACTTATACTTGCAGTCGGTGTATTCAACAGTCCCAGCCGACTGGGTAATAAACAGAGTTAATATCAAAACAGTTTTATTTCAGATAATTCAGTTTAGTGTAAGTACATAGAACTGATTTGACCTCTAAACTATTTTGAGCAATTCAGGTGAGCATAAGTACGCAGTTTAAATGTCAAAATTTCTATTTTAAATAATTCAATTTAGCATAAATATGCAGTTTAAATGTCAAAAACAGTAAACTCAAACCACGGTTTAGTTGTATTTAACCCATAGATAGGACCCCTTATCAGGTCTTACCACTCCGGGCCAGAGTGGACCTGGGAGCAATGACAATAAAGGAGTACTCTGCATTCCTCAAAGCTCCAGCATTACTGGAACCTTACCATCAGATTGTTTTGTGTCATATATCAGGACACTCGTTAGGAGAGTAGTCTTACTCTTCTGCAGAGAAGCAGTCAGTGTATTCTACAGCCGCAGATGACTGGGCAAACTTAGATGAGTGAACACTTAAGCAACAACAGGTATTGTAAACAAACTGAGGTCAGTGTGCCGTATCTAAGCATAGTGTATCACGTAATGTGATAAAAGACAATATTATGTGATATATTAACCTACAGTACCTTTATATATAATAAAGCAAAATTGTTTGTGAGCACAAGGACAAAGGCTATCATTTTAAAATCCTCAAAGCATATGAGACCAGTTTCTCTTTTCATCTTGGAGATGAGCCTGATTGAAACAGCAGGTAAAAGTTAGAGGTATTTATCCAACCTCTAACCAGGTAGAATTTGACACAAGGTCATTTTAATGTGAGGGCCATGCACAAATTGAGACTTATGCAGGACAGGTTCAAAAAATGCATGACCTTTGGCATTTCCCCATTGGGGCGCCAAGCAATGAACTTAACCTCATTGAAACAGGTATTGCCTGGGAGGACAGACCCCTGGGACCAAATTAATAACACCCATCAAGCATGAACACCAGGCAGGGCCATGTTAATAATAGTAAAAAAAAAAAAAAAAAGTCATAGTAAAAAAAAAATTAAACTAGTGTAGTCTACCTAGTTATCTGTGAAAAAAAAATTAGATATACAGTGTTCATAGTCTTGCAGCAGTCTTAAAATAAAATAATTCCCATTGTACAAATGATGGAATTATTTAAAGCATAATTGGAGCCTCACCATCAGATTGTTTAGTGTCATATCAGGATACTCATGGGGAGGGGGTCTGAAGAGATACAGTCAATATATTCTACAGCCCAAGCTGACTGAGAGAGATGGCCAGGGTATTAGTCCCTCTGCAGAGATGGCAAGGGTATTAGTCCCTCTGCAGAGACGGCCAGGGTATTAGTCTCTCTGCAGAGATGGCCAGAGTATTAGTCTCTCTGCAGAGATGCAGTCAATATATTCTTTTATTTCTTGTAATAAATACAAGAAGGCACGAGGCCTTGTGGTTTTGGGGGAGGGGAAGGGAGCGGTCATGCTTTAACTATATTTTCTATGGGGAACCTAGCTAGCCACATTTGCCGACCCATTCAACAATACAATATATAATCACTTGTCCATCTTCATGCACACAGCAACCACCAAAATACCGCATTTGCTCTATGAAAAAGTCCTACTTAAAACCCGAAAGTGATGCATGATTTTATTTATAATGTATGACCCTCTGCAGAGATGGCCAGAGTATTAGTCCTTCTGCAGAGATGGCCAGGGTATTAGTCCCTCTGCAGAGATGGCCAGAGTATTAGTCCTTCTGCAGAGATGGCCAGGGTATTAGTCCCTCTGCAGAGATGGCCAGAGTATTAGTCTCTCTGCAGAGATGGCCAGAGTATTAGTCTCTCTGCAGAGATGCAGTCAATATATTCTACAGCCCAAGCTGACTGAGAGAGATGGCCAGAGTATTAGTCCCTCTGCAGAGATGGCCAGGGTATTAGTCTCTCTGCAGAGATGGCAAGGGTATTAGTCCCTCTGCAGAGATGGCAAGGGTATTAGTCCCTCTGCAGAGATGGCCAGAGTATTAGTCCCTCTGCAGAGATGGCCAGGGTATTAGTCTCTCTGCAGAGATGCAGTCAATATATTCTACAGCCCAAGCTGACTGAGAGAGATGGCCAGAGTATTAGTCCCTCTGCAGAGATGGCAAGGGTATTAGTCCCTCTGCAGAAATGGCCAGAGTATTAGTCCTTCTGCAGAGATGGCCAGGGTATTAGTCTCTCTGCAGAGATGGCCAGAGTATTAGTCCCTCTGCAGAGATGGCCAGAGTATTAGTCTCTCTGCAGAGATGCAGTCAATATATTCTACAGCCCAAGCTGACTGAGAGAGATGGCCAGAGTATTAGTCCCTCTGCAGAGATGGCCAGAGTATTAGTCTCTCTGCAGAGATGGCCAGAGTATTAGTCTCTCTGCAGAGATGCAGTCAATATATTCTACAGCCCAAGCTGACTGAGAGAGATGGCCAGAGTATTAGTCCCTCTGCAGAGATGGCCAGGGTATTAGTCTCTCTGCAGAGATGCAGTCAATATATTCTACAGCCCAAGCTGACTGAGAGAGATGGCCAGAGTATTAGTCTCTCTGCAGAGATGGCCAGGGTATTAGTCCCTCTGCAGAGATACAGTCAAATATATTCTACAGCCCAAGCTGACTGGGTGAGATGGCCAGGGTGTTCATACCTTTCCCAAGGGTATAAGTCCGAAAGTGAATGCAATAGCCTCGATTGTGGTTTGAACTTGTTTACTACAAAGTTGTAGTTCAGTTGATTAGCTACTACGCCATGGAGACTCCTTGTTGATTTTTGTAGTGACATTGTCACATGTGAAAAACAAAACAAGAGGCTCAAGAAATACGTGAAGAGCAGATATCAAAAATCCACAAGAGAAATACTTACCAAGGTGTGAATTTGATCCGGCTCAGAGAAAACCATTGTGAGGCGAGACAGCTGTTTTAGTTTCTCTCCAGTATTCTGCAAAAAAAGAATAATAAACATTTTTAATCTCAAATAATCATTATACACCCTGATCTATTCCAACTGGTATCTTCATCTTGGTTGTGATGATCACCAACACCAGCAACCATTTCAATCCCCTATCCCTTCAATGGTTGCCTTAATTGTGCTTATTGTTGCTATGCCTTACCAGCATACCTCTCTTTCCCCATTTTCAGTTGGGTATTTTCCAGTTACACTTGTTCTTTCATGGGCACCATTCTAATAGTCTTTTGCACCATGTTATCTTCCTTTCTAGTTAGGTTTCCTATCTATCTGTTTGATAATTTCTATGATATGTGATGCATTCAATAAGTTTCCAGACTTTTTTTGTACAGGCATTTAAGATTGTCGTAGACTCTTGAAAATTCACTATGTTATTTCTATACATCTTATGAGATGACTGACCAATTTTTATGATTTCAGGTTCAAATGAACAGCTATAACAGCAATTGGAATACACCCTACTAAAGCCTGATTGTCACAGCTGGTGAATTTCAAAAATGCAATCTGGACGTGAGGACACTTTAGAAGATTGATATGCAATAAAATTCTGTTTTAAACTTGGAAAAAATGTCACAGAAACGTATGGAATGCTTCAGACTGCTTTTCGACCATCTTGCATGAATCGAGCATCCGTTTTTGAGTGGATTAGAGATTCAAGGAAGGCAGGGAGTCTGTGAGGGATGATGAGAGGTGTGGGAGGAGTAAGGAAGTCAATACACCACAGTTGATGGGTCAAACGGTTAGGGGTAGGGATACTATGTTGAGGTTTTAAGTGAGTTCAGGAAGAGATTCCTTGGGAAGAGGCCAGCACTCTTGAAATCGGGTCAGTGGCATTTCCACCAGGACAATGCACCAGTCCACAACTCCATCCTTGTCACAGACTATTTGACCAAGATGGGCATCAAGACAGTTCCTCACCCTCCCTATAGTCCAGACCTTGCTCCCTGTGACTTTTAGTTATTCTTTAAGCTCAGAGGCTGTCGTTATGAGACAATTGAGGAGATGAAAGAGGCTGTGATGAAGGTCATTGACATGCTCACACAAGAAGACTTCCATAGGACCTTCCAGAAGTTGTTGGAACGGTAGAACAAGTGCATTGCAGCTGGAGGAGATTACTTTGAAGGGGACTAGAGTTTCATGTATGTACTATCAATAAAAGTGCCCATATGAAAAAAGTCTGGAAACTTATTTAATGATCCTCGTATCTCTTACCTTGGACTGCCCTGTGATCCATTTTTACTACGTTTGTTATTTCTTGGGCACAATTCTACTATAGTTTTCTATCATAATTTATCCTCCCTTTTAGTAGTGCTCTACCCATTTCCATTTTTCCTGTGAAATAATTTCAATGATTTCCCTTATACTGGTCTGCCATGTATTCACCATCGTCATGTTCTTGTTAGATCTTTTCCTAAGACCCTTTTTCTTTCCTTTTGCACCATGTGTTATCCTTTTTAGTTCTGTTTTATACCCATGTCCATTTATTAATTTCTATGACACTTCTTACCATAGTCTTCTGTCTGATCCATTTTTACTATGCTTGTTATTTATTGGGCACCATTTGACTAAAATTTTATACCATTATTTAACCCTTTCCATTTCAATAATATCTCTTACACAGGTCTGCTGTCTGATCCATTTTGATCTTTTGTCTCTTTAGAGTCATTTCTAACACTGCCTTTTCCATTCATCTCTGTATAACCAAGTTAGTATCTTATTGATTTTATTAATATTATTGGCCTAGTAGGTAGAGTGTTTGCCAATGGCTCGAGAGACCAGGGCTCAGTTCCAGGTCATGTTATACCAAAGACTTTAAAAATGGTATTTGATACCTCCTTGCTTAACACTCAGCAATATAAGGTACGTATCAAGGGTAAAGTGGAGCAATTCAGGGGAAGGAGTAGCACTCTCCCGTACACCTCGGTGTAGTAGCTATTGAAAAGGGAACCTTTGAGTCGCCCTCGACCACGGTTGCCAACCTACTTATATGTGACATTATGGATGCCTAAACGGTTCTCTTAACCCTAACCCTAATAGTTTATTTATTAAGACTAAGATTTGATACTGGCTCAGACTTGAAGAAAATTTCAAAAGAAACCTGGAAAAAAAAATAGGTAAATCTAAAACGGAAAAGAATTATCACAAGGCTCATGGTGTTTCTGGCTTAAAACTTAAAATAGAAGGTGTAATTAATTACATCTCCATCCAGGGCAAAACTGGTAAAGTAAAAGCTGACATTGTCTTTGAATTTGGGGAGTGGGGGGGGGACTAGTTACAATTTTTTGACCTATTGGAGGAATCAATTATTTCCATTTGTCAGTCAGTAAGAATAAGATAAGAATATTGGAATTTCAAAAAAAGAAAATAAAACAGAAGTACCAAAATTTATTTTCTGAGAAACACAGAGCATACACTAAGACAAAGTGTATGCTCTGTGTTTCTCAGTAAATAAATTTTGGTACTTCTGTTTCATTTTCTTTTTTGAAATTCCAATATTATATGTAAGAGAGAAAATCAAAATGCATGTTGTGTAACTGTTGTGGACCAGTAAAAGATCCGGAAGAAAGACACAATCTCGGGATTACATGAAACAAGTATATTGAATGAAAGTATAAATACAAAAAAAAAAAAAAATTCTTCTATTGCTCGAAGATGGATCTCCCTTAAAAGAAAAATGTTTGTCTTCGCTCCAATTTAAAAAAAAAAAATTCTTCTATTGCTCGAAGATGGATCTCCCTTAAAAGAAAAATATTTGTCTTCGCTCCAATTTAAAAAAAAAAAACAAAAACTCCTGTGTGTCTGCAGTAGCTAAAGTTTCAACAACAACTTTTACAGGGTGGGGTGGGGTGTTACTTTCTGTTTCCCTAACAGATTCATCTGTTGAGTGTGCTCTTAAGGAAAAGATAGAGAGAGAGTGAGAGAAGGCAGAGACAGCAGGAGTACAAGATATAGAATTGTTAAGGAGAATGGTACGAGAAATACTAGATATTATGATGGTCAGAACGAAAATACTAAAAACGAAAAGAAGCAATCTAGATATTGCAGTAGGAATTTCAGTAACTGTAATGATTTTACTAAGATGAAAGTTGCTAACAGAGCAAAGGTTATATAGAAGAAGTACAACCGTGTTTCGAAAAGACGAGTTGGTCCTATTTACTCAACCCCTCCGCCCGAGCAGGATATGACACAAGGTCAATTTTTAAGTGGAGTTTAACAAGTTTGAATTCAGAGTTTTCCTTCTCTTAGACTAGTTGCCTCACCAAGGCTGAAGAACCTAGTCTGTCCTACTATTTCCCCATAGCTGGAGGGAGAATAATTGGATTCATACCTTTCCCAAGGGTATTAGTGCTATGTGAAATGCAATCAGCCTTGTCCAGGATTTGAACTCGTGTTGCCGTGTCCATTTCCTACGACGATAACCATAACAAATCCTGGACGAGACTGATTGCATTTCACATAGCACTAATACCCTTGGGAAAGGTATGAATCCAATTATTCTCCCTTCAGCTATGAGTAAATAGTAGGACAGACTAGGTTCTTCAGCCTTGGTGAGGCAACTAGTCTAGGAGAAGGAAAAACTCTGAATTCAAACCTGTTAATATCCACTTAAAAATTGACCTTGTGTCATATCCTGCCCGAGTGGAGGGGTTGGTAAATAGGATAAGGTGGAAAGTTACCATGTTCAAGGAGTGAGTGTTCACTGAAGTAACCGAGTAAGCGGTAAATAGTGAATAAATAGTGACCCTAGAGCAAGGAGCAGCGAGTAAGCTAGGCTGGCATAGCTCAGAGTTGAGCAGTAAAGTGGGATTTACTATGACATATCGTTGTTCCTAATTGTACGCAAAGAACATGTTACAATAAATATAAATTGTTTGAAATGAAGTATAAAAAATATTTTTTTGTTAGGCTCCCTTTTCAATAACTACTATAGCGAGGTGTAGGGGAGGGCACAACTCCTTTCCCTGGATTGCTCCACTTTACCCTTGATATGTACCTTATATTGCTGAGTATTAAGCAAGGAGATATCAAGTACCATTTTTAAAGTCTTTTGTATGACGCGAACTGGGATTGATTGGTCTCTTTGCAAACACTCTACCTACTAGGTCAATGAGCCGGTTGATTATATATACTAGTATTTCTTTTCCTCATTAAGTTCTGTTCTTTTGTTCTAGCTCTTCCTACCTGTATTTTTGTAAATAAACCTTGTAATATATAAAACTCTTAACTTGTGTTGCCTTCTATGTTTTTGCAAGTGTTTTCACTGGCACCTTGAGAAGGGGTTCCTTTCCCTTGCTTATCTTTTGTCTATTTTTTTTTTTTTTTTAAATTAATCTGGGACCAAACGTTTTTTTTTTAATTATTCTTATTACATAACTGTTTTTGTTGTCCCAACGAGTCTGCGCGTGTAACACTATTTATGTATAACGCACACCTTTAACTTTGGATTGCAAAACTTAGGAGGGAAGGTTGCCCAGCCGCCTGGGGCTGTAGAATACATCGACTGCTTCTCCGCAGAGGGGTAAGACCCCCCCCCAAACGAGTGTCCTGGATATGACACTAAACAATCTGATGGTGAGGTTCCAGCAATGCTGGAGCTTTGGGGAATGCGGGGTACCCCTTAACTGCCATCACTCCCAGGTCCACTCTAGCCCGGAGTGGTAGCACCTGATAAGGTCCTATCTATGGGTTAAATAGAACTAAACCGGGCTTCTTTCACTATACTGATTTTTGCATTTAAACTGCGTATTTATGCTAAACTGAATTGTTTAAAATAGAACTGTTTTGACATTGGAACTGCGTACTAGTGCTGAACTGAATTGCTCGAAATAGAACTGTTTTTGACGTCTAAACTGTGTACTTATGCTGAACTGAATTATCTGAAATAAAACTGTTTGACATTTAACTGAGTATTGCCCAGTCAGCTGGGGCTGTAGAATACACTGACTGCACCTCTGCAGAGGGGTAAGACCCCCGCCCCTAACGAGTGTCCTGGATATGACACTAAACAATCTGATGGTGAGGTTCCAGCAGTGCTGGAGCTTTGGGGACTGCGGAGTACTCCTTCACTGCCATCGCTCCCAGGTCCACTCTGGCCCAGAGTGGTAGCACCTGATAGGGCCCTATCTATGGGTTAAATAGAACTAACAGCATACTTATGCTAAAATGAATTGTTTGAGTAAACTGAATAGCTTGAAATAGAAATGTTTTTGACAATTAAACCGTACTTACATTTAAACTCCATGCTTACGCTTAACTAAATTATTTCAAATAGAACTGTTTTTCGACATTAAAACTGTATTTACACTTAACTGAATTGTTACATATAACTGCTTGAATAGTTTGAAATAGAAATGTTTTTGACAATTAAACTGTGTACTTATGCTAAACTGAATTGTTTGAAATAGAACAGATTATTTACATAAAAATGGATTTGGCGTAAAATAACCTACAAAGGTTGATATGCCATAAAACCCAACAAACCAAACCAAACCATCAGGAGGGAAGGGGGGAATTTTCATGTATGATATGCACCAACTTTTTAGAATTTGGAGCAGCTAAATCTAACCTAAATTTAGCATTTGGTCAACTTTTTATAGGTTTGTACTGACTCCCACTGGCGTAATGGTTAGGGTGTTTGGCAATGTTCTGGGAGACCAGGGTTCAATCCCAAGTCAAGTCATACTAAAGACTCAAAAAAATGGTACCTGATAACTCCTTGCTAAACACTTGGCATTATTAGGTAAGGATCAAGGGTAAGTAGAGCAATCCAGGAAAAGGAGTAGCGTCCTCCCTTACACATCAGTGTAGTAGCTATTAAAAAAGCAAGCCTTTGGGTTGCTTTTGACTATGGTCAGCCAATTTGCTTACATTGGGTCTTAAAACACAAAATTTACACAGTATTTAAAGCAAATACACGGACATGTTCACACAAAAATACAACAAGTTTGTGGTAAAAACAAGCTCACATTCGGAGAAATAAAATTATCAAGTAACACACATTTCAGTGGGTATTTCTCTGTAATGGTGGACAACTTACTTTTGGTCATTTCTTTCCAACCATGGCATGTGGTTCGAAAAAAAATCAATTATATAGTTCTTGTATATTATACGCACCTCTAACTTTGGGGGCTGAAAAAATAGTGCACCTTATACACAAATGATTACAGCAATGACAATTTTTAATCTAAAAAAAAAAAAAAAAAAATTACTTACAGTAATTGTTCCATAATATTGTATTTTTAATTTCTCCTGGGGTAATAGAATTTCCTGAGGTGGTGTCAAAGGTTTTTGCTGTAAAAAGAGAGAGAGAGAGAACATATGTATATATGTGAAAAACAAAATATTCAGAGTATATATATATATATATATATATAAATAATAAAACGCCAATGTGTCTTTTTTATTTTAAATCATCTTTAGAGTGATTTGAAATAGATGTTAAAAGGCTCCTTCCCAATATTCAAATAAAAAAATTCTTAGCATTTTATTATTGTTAATATTATCCCATTAAAAAAATATACTGTCACATCACTTGTGTTCAAAAATTAGAATTTTTAAAAATATTAATCTGACATTTTCATGTATAACTAAAGTAAAAAATTGGGGGGTGGGGTCAATCTATCTCTTCCATCAGGACTCAAAATTAATGGTGTCCAGTTCTCTCACGGACATGAGAATATTTGACGCAGATAAACCACTGGACAGTCAATTTAAAAAAAAAATTAAAACAAGTATAACTGACAAGTGAAAGAAGAAAATTTTTTGTAGATTTTTAAATCATTTTGGGGTAATTTTTTTTCACTTTGTCTAAATCTGCAAAAAAATTTTGTTTAGACTGTTGTTAAACTTTTACATAAGGAGGTGCCCATGGTGTAATGGTTATCGTCGTCGGAAATGGACACGGCGATACGAGTTCAAATGCTGGACGAGACTGATTACATTTCAGATCGCACTAATACCCTTGGTAAAGGTATGGGAAATCCAATAATTCTCCCTCCAGCTATGGGTAAATAGTAGGGCAGACTAGGTTCTTCAGCCTTGGTGAGGCAACTAGTCTAGGAGAGGGAAAACTCTGAATTCAAACCTGTTAAACTCCGCTTAGAGTACTTGGTTTTTAACGTGTGCACATAGCATAATAGTTATTGTTATATAAAATGAACAAGAAAAACCAAGTTCAATTCCTGGAGAAAATTGTATGTGTTTCATTTGGCATGAATGCTGTTAGACAAGTAAGTCTCTTTCATGCTATAAGTAAAATAGTAGAGGAGGCTGAGGTATCTCGTTCGGTAGGTAGGCAAACCAGTCAAGGAAAAGGAGAAGTTTTGAATTCAAAATCAGAGGGCACCCCCACCCAATAAAAACAATAGCACTATCACTGACACGGTTGTGGCCGTTTGCATCCCAGAAGGATTTGGTTTGGTTTGGTTTTATGGCACATCAACCATTGTAGCTTATTTAATGCCGAATCCTGTAGACACATACATATTGAATATATGTTTAGTTTTGTTTTAAGCCACATCAACCATTGTAGGTTATTTAATGCCGAATTCTGTTGACACATACATATTGAATATATGTTTTTTTTTTTTTTAAGGCACATCAACCATTGTAGGTTATTTAATGCCGAATTCTGTTGACACATACATATTGAATATATGTTTGGTTTTGTTTTAAGGCACATCAACCATTTTAAGTTATTTAATGCCGAATTCTGTTGACACATATATATTGAATATATATATGGTTTTGTTTTGTGGCATATCAACTATTGTAAGTTATTTAATGTCAAATCCTCTTTATACACATGTATTAAATATATATATGATTTCTAAACACATTTTGTAAAATTCTTAAACGAGCTGGAGTTCTCTTTTTTTGACACATAATTAAAATGGGCTGCACACGAGTTATTTAATGGGGAAATTCAATTCATTTGTAAACTTGAATATGTGTTTAACTTTTTGTAATCATGAATATGTGTTTAACTTTCTATTGCAATTGATCCTTTTCATCTTTTGATTCATCTTATTCATCTCTTGATATGCCATCTTTTGATTCATCTTTGTATTCATCTTTTGATTCATCTTTTTCATCTTTTGATTCATCTTGATTCATCTTTTGATTCATCTCTTGATATGCCATCTTTTGATTCATCTTGATTCATTTCATTCATCTTTTTCATCTTTTGATTCATCTTGATTCATCTTTTGATTCATCTTTTTCATCTTTTGATTCATCTTTGTATTCATCTTTTGATTCATCTTGATCCATCTCTTTCATCTTTTTCATCTTTGTATTCATCTTTTTCATCTTTTGATTCATCTTTTTCATCTTTTGATTCATCTTTTTCATCTTTTGATTCATCTTTGTATTCATCTTTTTCATCTTTTGATTCATCTTTTTCATCTTTTGATTCATCTCTTTCATCTTTTTCATCTTTTGATTCATCTTTGTATTCATCTTTTTCATCTTTGTATTCATCTTTTTCATCTTTTGATTCATCTTTTGATTCATCTCTTGATATGCCATCTTTTGATTCATCTTTGTATTCATCTTTTTCATCTTTTGATTCATCTTGATTCATCTCTTTCATCTTTTGATTCATCTTTTGATATGCCATCTTTTGATTCATCTTTGTATTCATCTTTTTCATCTTTTGATTCATCTTGAAAGAGATGATCTTTCAAGTTAAACACATTAGTCATCTCTTTCAAGTTAAATGCATAGTCATCTTTTGATTCATCTTTTTCATCTCTTGATTCATCTTGATGAATCAAGATGAATCTTTTTCATTTTTTGATCTTATTCATCTTTTGATTCATCTTTTTCTTTGACTATAATAATAAGTAAGTAAAGTAAAGTTGGCGACCATAGTCGAGGGTAACCCGAAGCCTCCCTTTTCGATAGCTACAACACCAAGGTGTAGGGGAGGGCGCTACTCCTTCCCTGGATAATAATAATAAATTTGTACAATTACAATCGTATCAAATATTTCTATTGAATATAGATAATTTATACACAATTATAGTTTCAAGTAACTATTCTGATTTAATAATAATTTGTCTGCAAATATTTACATGGTTTAAAGCTATTAATAATAATAGAGCCCATAGTCAAGGGTGAGCAGAAGGGTCCCTTTTTGATAGCTACGACACCAAGGTGTAGGGAAGGGCGCTACTTCTTTCCCTGGATTGGTCCACTTTACCCTTGATCCTTACCTTATAATGCTGAGTGTTAAGTAAGGTAGCATCAAGTATCATTTTTTGAGTCTTTGGTATGACTTGACCTGGGACTGAACCCAGGTCTCCTGGGTCATTGGCAAACACTAAACATTATGCCAATGCAATAATAATAGTAAATAATCATAACTTTAAGTAAATGCTCTTAATACCAATAATTTGCACAGTTATATGGTATAACTGGCCCACTGGCATAATTGTTACAGTTTTAGCCAATAGTCTGGGAGTGGGGGTTCAATCCCAGGTTGAGTTATACCAAAGACTTAAAAAAAAAAAAAAAAAAGAAAAGAAAAAAGGTACTTGATGCCTCCTTGCTAAACACTCAGCATTACAAGATATGATTCAAGGGTAAGTGGACCATTCCAGGGAAAGGAGTAGTACCCTCCCCATCACTTTGGTTTAGTAGCTATTGAAACGGGAGCCTTTGGGTTGCCAACTTACTAATAGTATTAAGTATCCTTATCTAAAATGATTAATCTGCACAGAGTTTTAAAGTTTCAAGTATTTCTATTCAATACTACTAATTCTACACAGTTATGGTTTCAACTATTCTGATTAAATAATAACCATTTGTTTGTATATAGTTTTCAAACAGATCTATTTGACCCATAGATGGGAGCTTTAAAGCTACTACCACCCTGGGTCAGAGTGGACCTGAGAATAATGGCAATGAAGAGGTACTCGACACTTTCAAGTGGTCCAAAACTGGAGTCTCTCCACTGGATACAGGTTAGTGTCATATCCATACTACCCCTTTTTTGTGGGGAGGGGTCTTACCCCAAAGCAGAGGAGACAGTGATCTGCCAACAAGACTCAATATTAAGATTGTATTATGGAACTGCAAATATATGGAGAATTTGGTTTGGTTGGATCTTATGACATATCAACCACTGTAGGTTATTTAATGCCAAATCCTCCTTATACATATATATTAAATATATAGGATTTGGTTTGGTTGGGTTTTATGGCATATCAACCATTTTAGGTTATTTAATGCCAAATCCTCTTTATACATATATATTAAATATATAGGATTTGGTTTGGTTGGGTTTTAGGGCATATCAACCATTGTAGGTTATGTAATGCCAAATCCTCTTTATACATATATATTGAATATATGAATTGTAAACAGATTTTGTAGATAACATTTTTAAACAAGCCTGAGCTTTTTTTTTTTTTTTTTTAAACACAGTGAAATGGCTTCAATTATTGCTAATAAACAGTCATAATTTAACATCAGTCATTTGTTTGCACATATAGATTGTTCTATTTGACCCATAGATAGGACCCTATCAGGTGCTACCACTCCAGGTCAGAGTGGACTTGGGAGCAAGGGTAATAAAAGAATACTCCATATTCCCCAAATCTCCAAAGCCAAAGCATTGCCCTGTGATGGTTTAAGGTTATATCCACGACACTCGTTGGGGGTGGGTTCTACACCTCTGCAGAGATGCAGTCGGTGTATTCTACAGTGCCAGCCAACTAGCCTAACTAAAAATGAACTAAATTTTTCTGTGTCAGTCACAGTTTTGCAATTTCTAGGGGGACTCTATCAATTTGTGAAGTAATATTCTTCCTGAAGCTTTTAATATACATACACTAGATTATCTTACAGAGAAGTCAAGGGAAAAAACAACTCAAATTGTCTTCTGCCAGTGGCATTTCAGGAGGTACATTGATAATGTTGAAGTAGTGGGAGAGAAGTAATTAGTAGAGAGTGGGGGGGGAGATTATTTGAAGCTTAAGGAAGAAATGTCACAAAGGAAAAAGTGTCAAGTTTACAGAAAAGTGGATAAATACAGAAAATAAAGAAGTGAACAACTGACATTATACATGAAAATCATGACTGACCAGACATATAAATTGGAGTAGCTTTCTATCTTTTTGGCCTGTTAAAGCTGAGAAGAGTTTATGTAAGGATCTGACATTAGTGACTGTTGTTTGGAGGAAAAAAAAAAAAAAAAAAAAGAGGAGAAAAGAGAAAGAAAAGGACTGTTTGGTTTATCTAACAGCAGATTATGGGTTATTCAAGGCTGAAATTTGGTTCATTTGAAAATACTTGATTATAATCATTGTAGTCACACACTTAAAAAAAGTGTACAGAATTGCCTCGTCAGTGATGTCCTTGGGGTTCTTACAAGTTTCGGGTTTTCCAACATCATACTTGCTCTCCAAAGCGACCCCACCAAAAGTATTGTTCCAGCTGGCGATCCTGCAGTAAAAATATGCCAAGCATGCAAAATCACACAGTTTACACCTCAAAAGAAAAAATTTTAAATGCTACTGCTAATGAGTTTTTAAAATGGTATTGGCCAATAAGAAACGACTTACGTCACTTCCCTTCCAGTTGTGACGAATTATAAAGGTAAACATTCCACAAGCTCATAACAATATTTTTAATGTTCCCTTTGGGAAAAATATGAATCCAACTATTCCCCTTTCAGATATGGGTAAATAATAGGGTAGACTATGGTAACCAATCTAAGAAAAGGAAAACTGAATTCAAATCTGTTCAACTCCACTTGAAAATTGGTTTTGTGTCACATCCTGTTCATGCGTAGAGGTTGGGTGAATACACACTCAATTCTTTAGTCTAGATAAAGCAACCAATCTAGGAGAAGGAAAACTCTGAATTCAAATCTGCTAAACTCTGATTAAAAAAAAAATTGATCTTGTGTTGTAGTCTGTTCATGTAGAGGAGCTGGGTAAATGTTCATATTTTACATGTTCTGCTGCATCCATTTTCTTTAAAAAAAAAATAAAATAAAAAAAATCACTATTTAATTTGTCTAATTATTTGTTTGCACATAGTTATATGGTTTCAAGTATTTCTATCTAATACTAATAATTTACACACAATCATATCATTTCAAGTAATTATTCTTATTTAAAAATGATAATTTGTTAGCAGAATTATATGGTTTCAAGTATTCCTATACAATACTAATATTTTGCAAACAGAACTATTTAGTCCATATATACGACTGGGTCAAAGTGGACCTGGGAGTAATAGCAATTAAAGAGTACTCTATACTTTTTTGAGATCCAAAACTGGAATCTCACCACCACCACCTGCAGTTTAGTGTCATACCTACCCGCCCCAAAAAAAAAGTCCAAAGAAAAAGAAAAAAAGAAAAGAGAAGAAAAAATAAAAAGTACAAAAAAAAAAGAAAAAAATGAAAGAAAAAAAAGAAAAAATGAAAGAAAAGAAAAAGAAAAAATGAAAGAAAAGAAAAGAAAAGACAAAAAAGGGGGAAAAAGGAAGATTAAAAGAAAAGAAGAAATGTGAAGAGAAAAGGAAAAGAGAAAAAGTCTTTTCTTTCTCTTTTATTTCTTGTAATTTTCTTGAGGATTTTTCTTTTGACAATCATTCAACTATGCAAATAAAATTTCCATTTTAAGTTTCCCTTTGCAACACTCTAGGTAAGTTCACTAGAGTGTCTACCATCAAGTGATAGTAAACATGATCTTAATGAAGCCCAGTATTAGCAAAGCTCTATTTTTTTTACAGGTGGGTTCAACAATGGTGGCTGTGTGCCAAATGAAGCTAAAATTAGTATTTACACAGATGTGCAGAAGTCGAGCATAATTGTCATTTGTACGAAAAAACAAAAACAAAAAAAACATTAACACCCCCCTCCTATTCATCAATGTCATGTCACAATGGTTGATGGAGGACAGTGAATAAGTGAGCACTTGGGCAAACTACACTCCTCTGACTACCTTATCCACCTAGGCAGTAGCAGCTTACGACTACAGTTAACCTTGACAAGATTAAATCAATATTCTGTATGTAGTCTATCCTTATTCAGACTGGTAAAGTAAATATGATTATTTATTGTACCAGTCCAACTTGGTCACATGGATGTTTTTCAACAGCACTTATCACAGATCAAGTTCATTCTAAATGGCTTGAGAAATCAGCCCACTAATCACTTATAAATATACAGGTAACCCTGGACAATGATAGCATAAGGATACAATGAATAATTGTCTCCCTTGGATTGGTTTGGTTTTATGGCACATCAACCATTGTAGGTTATTAATGACAAATCCATTTTTATACATATCAACAGTTCTATTTTAAACAATTCAGTTTAGCATACAAAAACAGTTCTATTTCAAACAATTCAGTTTAGCATACAAAAACAGATCTATTTCAAATAATTCAGTTTAGCATAAGTACACTGTTCTATTTGACCCATAGATAGGAACCTATCAGGTACTACTACTCTGGGCCAGAGTGGACCTGGGAGTGAAGGCAATAAAAGGGTACTCCATATTCCTCAAAGCTTCAGTATTACTGGAGCCTCACCATCAGATTGTTTAGTTTTATATCAAGGACACTTGTTTGGGGGGGGGAGGTCTTACCCCTCTGCAGAGAAGCAGTCGGTGTATTCTACATGTTGGAATTCGGGTAGCCATCTTGTTTTCAGTTATGCGATACAAAAAGTACGCCTTCTAAGTAAGAAGGCTGTATTAAGTCTCAGCTTGTAGCTTGCCATTGTTCATATATGCTTTAGTCATCTCTGATTGACCAATCTACTGCTGCTACTGATGGGCAAGTCTATAAATATTTCCTAATAATTTGTAGATAGCTTATACATATTAGGGTGCCCCCCCCAACAATCCAACCCCCTGTTTGGGGGTATAAGATGGAATCTTCCACCTTTAAAAGAAATACATATATAAAAAAAGTGAATTTTTCTTTTATTGAATCATTATAATTAATACAATTTTTGTTTGATTGACACAAAAACATGATTAGTGATTTATTTATTTTGGTTAGGATTAATTGACTGGTTTATTGTCATATCCTGGACACTCATTTAAGTTTTTTTAGCCCTCTGCTGAGATGCCGTCAATGTATACTTCTACCCCAGTCAACTTTAATTTTTTCTGAAAGTGTTTAATTTTATTCCTGTTATTAGCTTTGTAAACATGTTGGCTACATTTTTCTGTTTCAATATATTCTAAAAGAATTTAACCCTTTATTTATTTCATCACGTATAAACTGAAATTTTGTATCAATATATTTCAATCTTTGATGAATGACTGTTTTTTTTTTTTTTTCCAAAACAATACTGGACTGATTATAAAAATGAATAGTTGTGGGATGTTTACAAACCACACTCCGTTCTGTTGTCAGTCTATAAATATTCTACATGGCTGTAAGGGGTGATTTCAGCTAGATATTACGTTGTAGCGAGCAAAGTTTCAGACTTGTGTTTTAAGAAATATAACATTGTAAAGCCAGAATAGTCATCAATAGAATTAATTACATATTTATAACCTTCTTTTGCTAACGGCTGTATGGGGCCAGCTAAATCACTGTGTACAAGTGCTAGGATTTTTCTTGCCTTGGAATCTAAAGTCTTATTTCTGTCATTAGACATCTTCACTTGAATACATATATCACAGTTAAGAGCATAATTTGGTATCAATTTTATCTTCATTCCTTTTACTGAGTTGGGTAACTTTTTAATATCAGATTTCTTACAGTGGCTTAAGATTTTATGCCAAGTATATAAGTCGTAAGTGGCATTTCTGGCAGAAATGATATTTTTCAAATAATATAAATGTCCTCTCTGAATTCTGTTAAAAACTGCTCCATTAGGCTAAATTGATTGGCAGTTGTCATTCTCAAAACTTATGTGCACACCATTTTTTGTCGCCACTTGTACTGAAAATATTTTGTTTAAAAGTTGGTATATATAAAGCATTTTTTAAGATACATCTACACATGTGTGCTTTGCTATTGTGTAGATAAATGCAGGTGTCACCCCTTTTCATTATATTATTTGCCTGGTTGCCATCAGTCAATTCCACAAAATTGTTTCCTGGTTCAAAATTTTGGTCAAAATTAATAAATTTTGATTTATCAGTTATTACAGGTTCAGCAGCATCGCAGTTGACCAATAAATTACTGTTGCCCAAAATAAGATCATACCCTAAAGCAAAGAAATAGGTTAGGCCTTTAGAATAGGTTCTTATATTCTGACAAAAAATTTTTTGCCTTCAGTTTTTACATTGAAATGCTTTGTGGCCTTTCTCCTGAAAAATTTAACAAATAATATTTATCTTCCCTGGGGGGTGGGGAATTTTATAGTTTTCTCTACTACGCCGAGGTTTCTGGTAATTGTTATAATCATAATTTGATTTATAGTTATAGCAAGAATTAGTACTTACCCCAAGTTTATTCCTTGGGTTAATCTTTTTAAATCTGGTCTTCATTTGTAATACATTGTTAGATTCATCTGGAGGGGGGGTAATACAGACGCTGTTTCTTCATAACTTCTTAAACATACTTTAAATTCAGAAAAAGTAAAGGTTTTCTTCTTCTGGTTTATAAACGTTGTAAAAGGTTTAAAATTCAGAGGTAACCCTGAGAGCACCATCACAATCAGGACCCCATTGCTGATAACTTCCCCCACTTCCTTCAGAGCATTAGAAATATTCTCTCTCCTTATTATATAGTCTGTAATAAATTGATTCCAAACTTCTCAAAGATATTAGCTCTGTATAGAAGGAAATGATTTTCGGCTTCCCTTTTGACAAATGTTCTCTTAATATTGTTAAGGCTTTTCTTCCATCATCTTGTACATCTCTTATCACTAATGACAGATTTTTATCATCCAAATACTGAATAAGTTCAGTTACATCTTTTCTACGAAGTCCATATCATCACTCTGGTCTGTTGGTAACAGTACAATTTGATGTAAATGTTGAATTCTAAGATATTCAAGGAACTTCACTTCCCACAACTCATACTTGGATTCATCGCCATCAAAAAAAAGTTTTGATACCCTGGCCCCATAACCTGTTGGAATTTGGGTAGCTATCTTGTTTTCAGTTGTGTGATACAAAAAGTACACTTTTTAAGTAACAAGGCTGTATCAAGTTTAGGCTTGTAGCTTGCCATTGTCCATATATCCTTTAGTCATCTCTGATTGACCAAGTCTATAGATATTTGCTAACAATTTGGAGATAGCTGATACACATCAAGGTCCCCTCCCCAAACAATCCAACACTACAGCCCCAGCCAACTGGGCAAGGTTTCCCTTGAAGAATTGGCATGTCTGTTAGGGGCTTCATAGGGTTGTTTCAGGTCCAGTATATGTGAATGCATTGATCCTGTGAACAGTTGTTTGACAGAGGACTGGACAAGTGACAGAGGCAAAGGGATAAGTTTAAATTCAGGTTTTATTGAGCAAATCTTACACAAAATTGCCCAGTCAACTGGGGCTGTAGAATACTCAACGAGTGTTCTGCATATAACACTAAACAACCTGATGGTTAGGTTCCAGTAATGCTGGAGCTTTGGGGAATGTGGAGTACACCTTCATTGCCATCGCTCCCAGGTCCACTCTGGCTTGGAGTGGTAGCACCTGATAGTGTCCTATCAATAGGTCAAATGGAACTAAACTGTGTACTTATACTAAATTGAATTAGAACTGTTTGATTAAACTGAATAGCTTGAAATAGAAATGATTTTGACAATTAAACAGTGTACTCCTGCTAAACTGAATCGTTTGAAATAAAACTGATTATTAGTATAAAAATGGATTTGGCATTAAATAACCTATAAAGATTGATATGCCATTAAACCCAACTCAACCAACCAAACTTACACAAAAAGTGTATGGGTGTAGAAATTGCGGTTGTTGAGTTGTGTCGGTGTAGTCTCCATTGGGTGTCAAAAGTGTGTTGTAGAAAGTCTTAGACTCAGCTGTCTATTAGTTTGTGGTGACAGCACATCTAGAAGGTGAGAATGGTCTCTATGCTTGGTACAGATATAGTGTGTTGCTGTATGGTGAAAGATGTTGCTGGAGACGGTCAATGATGTAGATGTATTGGTTGCAAAGGCTGGATGATCAATGTCCTGGTTGTGCAGTACTTTGGTTAACCGGTGTGTGTTGATATGGCTTCAAGTGTTGGTGCTAGTCTAAACAGTGAGTCGCTTGTGGACGAGGAAATGCAAATGCTATAGCTTGGTTGCGCAGGAATGGCTGCTGGGTTCTTTGTCGTTGTCTCATGGTATCTGCCAGGAAGGTGTAGTGAGGAGACCGAAAATGATCTTGAAAGATTTTGAGAGTTAGCTCTTTGAAAAGCTGTTTTGAATGAGATGGCAGCTGTGATTGGTTTGGTTGGCAGTGCTGGGCCCACACTTGTAATTGGTTGGATTCCCTATCTGCTTCGGCTTGTGGTAAGGACGAAGACCCCATGCCGCTGGAAGAGGAAACGGTTACCTGGGCTCTTGGAGCCTAGCTAGTAAGCTGACTTTTGGTTGGTTGTTGCCTGCTGTTTGTATAGCGTTGGCTTCTACCAAGTGAAATGTTTCTGTACATAGGAAATTCTTTTATTAAATATAAGTAATGAGATACTTCATTATACTTTGAAGAGGAATGTTTGAATATAATAGGTTTTATCCTGTGTTTCTGAAAGGCTAGTAGAATTAATCCCTTTCGAAAAATAGTTCATATGTTAGAAATAGAAGCTCTCTCATGACGTATGTACGTTTTTCTAAACTGGGGATTTTAGGTATTGTAGCTGGGGCTCTTACGATAGGGTGTCCAATGACGGCCCAGAAGCCCTTTCTCAACCCTTTTTGCCTCTGTTCCTTGAACAGTAAAGATATTGTTTCTGACTCTGCCAGGGATCAGTAAAATTATAGGGTTATGTTACCAACACTTGTTAAGCAGACTTTTTTCTATTTTGTACCCCTTCTACATACTGCTGGTTCATAGAACAAGATGTGTATAATTCTATTATGAGACATGTTTTGTGGATTCTTTCTTTTAATCATTTAAGTACATTACACTGGTAAACTGGTAGTACTTTAACACCCCCCACCCCCTGCTCACCACTGTGGTACTTGTTTACTGGTGCAGAGATCACACTCAAACAGCAGAGGGTAATTTTTTTTTTTTTTGGTTTGGTTTTATAGCATATCAACCTTTGTAGGTTATTTAACGCCAAATCCATTTTATGTAAATAATCTGTTCTATTGAAAACAGTTCAGTTTAACATAAGTACACAGTTTAATTGTCAAAAACCTTTCCATTTCAAACTATTCAAGCAGTTATATGTAATAATTCAGTTAAGTGTAAATACAGTTTTAATGTCGAAAAACAGTTCTATTTGAAATAATTCAGTTAAGCATAAGCATGCAGTTTAAGTGTAAGTACGGTTTAATTGTCAAAAACGTTTCTATTTCAAGCTATTCAGTTTACTCAATTCATTTTAGCATAAGTATGCTGTTAGTTCTATTTAACCCATAGATAGAGCCCTATCAGGTGCTACCACTCTGGGCCAGAGTGGACCTGGGAGCGATGGCAATGAAGGGGTACTCCGCATTCCCCAAAGCTCCAGCACTGCTGGAACCTCACCATCAGATTGTTTAGTGTCATATCCAGGACACTTGTTGGGGGGGGGTCTTACCCCTCTGCAGAGAAGCAGTTGGTGTATTCTACAGCCCCAGCTGACTGGGCAAAGCAGAGAGCAAGTTTAAGCTCAGGGCTCAAAGGGTTAATATTACTTGTATGTATATTATGTGTATAAAACATTAAATGTTTTGGTATGCATAAATTCATTTATTTTACCTTTCCTTCCGTATTGTTCAGTGTTAGTTTATCACGGATATACTAATGCTACTATTGGTCCTTGGTGAGTGGGTACTCGTCTAC
Source organism: Sepioteuthis lessoniana (assembly GCA_963585895.1). Lineage (NCBI taxonomy): Eukaryota > Metazoa > Mollusca > Cephalopoda > Myopsida > Loliginidae > Sepioteuthis > Sepioteuthis lessoniana. Next base: position 92,127,727 of record OY757923.1, on the reverse strand, counting down.
CATCAAGCACAATAATGATGGCGCAACAGACTAAGACCAAATTTGTAATTTGAAATATTGAAAGTTAAGTGCAATTTCAAATGTATTCTACAAAGATAAGGACATAAGTTTATATTCTTGAATATTTTTATTCTTAAAGAAGAAAACAAACACTAAATTACCGTAATTATTTTATTAAAAGATAAACTTAGTTTCTAGTGATTGGTTTGGTTTGGTTTGGTTTGGTTTCTTTGTTTAATGGCATATCAACCATTGTAGGTTATTTAATGCCAAAGCCATTCTCCTAGAAGAACAGTAGTAGTACTATTTAACCCATAGCTGGGAGGATAAGGGGGTTTATACCTTTCCTAAAGGTATTTGCCTGAAAGTGAACGTAATAGTGCGACTGGAGTACGAACTTACTTACTACAGATCCAACTATGGTTTGGTTTGGTTTCTTTGTTTAATGGCATATCAGCCTTTGTAGGTTATTTAATGCCAAAGCCATTCTCCTAGAAGAACAGTAGTGGTACTATTTAACACTTAGCTGGGAGGATAAGGAGGTTCATACCTTTCCCAAGGGTATTAGCCCTAAAGTGAACGTAATAGTGCGACTGGAGTACGAACTTGCTTACAATGATTGCGCAGTCCATCACTTTAACCATTATGCCATGATGACACCCCCCCAGTTTCTAGTGAGAAATTAAATGAGTCAACTGATATTCATATAATGTTTGATATTTATCCAACCTCCCACCAGGTTGGATTTGACACAAGGCCATTTTATTGTAAGGGACTATGTATGAATCAAGTCTCATGCATAGCTGTCACAAAAAATGCTTGATTTTGTAAGCATTCCTCATCTTTAGTGTGCCAAGTGATAAACTCAGCTCTACCAAGCAGATATTGCTTGGGGATGAGGAGAAGCCTCCTGGGACCAGGTGGTGAACACCAGAATACCAACCTGGTAGAAAATCAGGGACCAGTGCCTTATTTATATATTGTTCAGTTTGTTTTATTTATTTAATGGCATATCAACTCCTTATGGGTTATTTATTAACAAAATTCGATTCATATGTAAATGTTTGGTCATAATAATCATTTATAATTTCAATGTTCCAGTGTAATTATTTTTTTCTTTTATATAACATCTTTTTTATTGCTACCTAGGAAGCAGTATCTCATCAACCGAAAAAGACATCGACACATGGCTAATGAAGGCATGGACAGCTATCGATCATATGGAAATCAGACCTGACCGATAAAATGAAACGCAGTTTCTTCCAGGCAGTGGTCGTGTCGATACTGCTGTATGGATGCATTACCTGGATGCTAACAAAATGGTTGGAGAAGAAGCTAGACGGCAATTACACAAGAATGTTGCGAACAATATTGAACAAGTCCTGGTGGCAACGCCCCACAAAGCACCAACTATACGGCCACCTGCCTCCCATCATGAAAACTATCCAAGCTAGATGAACCAGACATGCAGGACACTGCTGTAGAAGCTCATAAGTGATGTACTCCTATGGACCCCCACATATGACTGAGCAAAAACAGGACGACCAGCTCGAACATACATAAAGTAGCTGTGTGAGGATACGGGATGTAGCCCTTAAGACCTGCCAGAGGCGATGAACGATAGGGAGAAGTGGCGAGAGAGGGTCAGGGATATCTGTGCTAGCGACATGACATGATGATGATGATTTATTGCAATTAAAAGAAACATCTCTAATGATCATTCGTTTGCAAACAATTATATATTCCTATTGAATACAAATAATTTAAACATAGTTATATGGTTTAAAATACTAATAATTTTCTATCATCTATTTGACTCACAAGACCCTTACAAGTATTACTGTAACATATTGACCCTGGCCAAGCTGTCAAAATAGGAAATGTACCTGTGTAAATAACAGGTGCATCCGGTCGAGGAATATCAGGATATTATAACCTTGACCGTGGACGAGTTGAATGAGTGCGGTTTGTGATGCCCACAAGAAGAAGGTGGGCGTTGAATGATTATATAACCTGGGTAAAGACAGGAAGTCAGGCAGTTTGGAGATCAGACGAGTTGGAGATAAGATGCTGGATTGAGGAACATGTCCCAGAGAGGCTGGGCCCCTGGCCCCTCATTGAGCAACCCAGGAGAACAAGAAAGAAATGCGGTTATGGCCAATAGAGTGGGGGTCAATATGTTGCAGTTCTGTTCGGTCTCCAATTCCCTCTCACACACAACCCTTTCAAATAAAGTAAGAGGTATATTTTTCTAAAGAACTGTGTCGCTCGTCTTTATTGTGTCGTCATTATGATTCCGCATGCAGATGTATGTGCATTATGTGGCTATACAACATTACCACTAATTTATTTTAATGGCATGTCAACTCATTGAGGGTTATTTTATACTTTGAGGTGAAGAATCGAAATCATTGTCCATTCATATTTACATTTTTGTGTAGTTGTTTCTTAAGAAGTCCTTTTTTTCTTTGCATGGAATAAAAATAATTTTTAAATGCATATTTTATTCATAGATAGTATTCCAACAGGTACTACCAGTTTGGGTCAGAGTTATGACAATAAACAGTTACTCCCCAATACTGGAGCCTTACCATCAAATGTAGTTTCATGTCATATTCAAGACATCCTTTTTAAGAATGAGGGTCTTAGCCATCTGCATTGGACGCAGAAGTCCAACTTATAGGGCTACGTTCTTTTTTTGGGCAAATCAGGTATTAACAAAGAAACCTAGGTGCTAGGATTCTTGGTTATATTTGTGTGCAGTTAGCAATCTGGTGTAGTGGACAATGTCAGATTTCTAAGCAGAAGAAATCTCGTAGTTCAAATGATTGAGAAAAGTCAAAAGGTGAAATAAAAAGTGATTTGAAGTTGTGAAATACGCTGGATGGGACTGAGCTTGAAAATAACCTGATAGGACCCTATCTAGGGGTCAAATAGAACAAACTGTGTGCAAACAAATGACTGATGTTAAATTGTGACTGATATATAGCAATACTTGAAACCATTTAACTGTGTGCAAAAAAGAGCTCAGGTTTGTTTAAGAATGGCATCTACAAAATCTGTTTAAAAATCATATTATATATATATATATATATATATATATATATAAAGAGGATTTGGCATTAAATAACCTAAAATGTTTGATATACTATAAAACTCAACCAAACTTGGATAACAAGCCACATGGGAGTGAAGGCATAAAATAACTGCTTTAATTTAAAAATTTAAAATAATTTAATCTAAAGTATTGTTTTGTTGACAATATTTTGATTTTATTTGTTCAAACATATTGTGGATTTATGGTGTATAAATGTTTGTACTACCCACTGGTATTTCTCAGGGTGAATGGCATCTAGAGACATGAAGAGGCAGTGAGTAAATTTGTATATCATCAGAGAAGTATTAAAAAGGAAAAACAACACACTATGCAATCAAATTTGATTGATTTGAGGTTAACAGTGTGCCCATGTAGTTACTACGCATTCGCTATTTAGCAATGGCAACTTATGAGTCTTGGGATAAATTAGGAAAAAAAAATCAGGTATTAACAGAGAAACATAGGTGCTGGCATACATTGTTATATTTGTGTACAGTTAGCAATCTGGTGTAGTGGACAATGTCAGATTTCTAAGCAGAAGAAATCTAGTAGTTCAAATGATTAGCGAAAAAGAATCAAAAAGCGAAATAGAGAGTGATTTGAAGTTGCGAAATACGCTAGATGGGACTGAGCTTGAAATTAACCAAATAAGATTGAGTAAAAGGTCAGCATAACAGAAATTCACTTCTCAAATGTTCTAGTTCTGTTCTGAACCTTATATGGACATGTCAGGAAAACATTAACACTTTCTCCAAAATATGTTGGAATTGGAAAAAAAAACCCTGAGAGAATGGAGATGTTTTGGCAAAAAGATAATCACAAGTGGTTGTGGGAGGTCTAAAGTAAATTTGATATCAGAATAAATGTTTTCTCTATGCTGAAAAGATGAAAGGTGGAGAATTAATGTTTTGTCAAAAAAATGATTATAAAACCATGGAATGTGCTGGTATCAACTGAGACAGCCGTCTGGATAGTCTGACATTGGAGCAAGTATTCATTTTAGGCCAGAAAAAATAGAAAATTTGAATCTTTGATTTGTTAAAAAGATAGCTGCGAATAATTTAGCAAATAAAGAATGATGTACAAAAACTGATCCTTAAGGAAAATAGAGATCAGGTTGATCTGAGAAAAGTTGAAATGAAATCAGACTCTTGAGAAATGCAAGACTGCTACAGGCAGACACTTGTCAAACATAATGACTGCAGGGTTCTCACTTAGTCACTTACAAGCCATCCAACACTGAAGTAATCTGCTACTATTCCTGTTAAAAAAAAAAAATAAAAAAATAAAAAAAAAATCAAAAGTTGTCCACTCTTCTAAGTTAAAATCAAACCATGAAAGAAATACATGTCTGTTTATATGAACTTCTAGATTTTTATTTTAGACTTTGTCAGTCACTTCTCCTTTTTCAACCATTGTGAGTTTGGTCAGAAAACCCTAAGTCCACAATACTGATCAGTTGAAAGAGATGTTATACATTTTGTGGTCATGTAGAAGGATTGAACCCCCTGCTTTATTGAGCTACATTCTGTTCATATCCTGCTGGTGCAGTGGCAGAGGTTGGTTGGTTGGATTGGGTTTTATGGCATATCAACCTTTGTAGGTTTTCTAATGCCAAATCCATTTTTATACAAATAATCAGTTCTATTTCAAATATTTCAGTTTAGTGTAAGTACAGTTTCAATGTCAAAAACAGCTCCATTTCAAACAATTCAGTTTAGCAGAAGTATACAGTTTAGTTCTATTTGACCCATAGATAGGACCCTATTAGGTGCTACCATTCTGGGCCAGAGAGGACCTGGGAGTGATGGCAGTAAAGGGGTGTTCGGCATTCCCCAAAGCTCCAGCATTACTGGAACCTCACTATCAGATTGTTTAGTGTCATATCCAGGACACTCGTTGGGGTGGTGGTGTCTTACCTCTCCGCAGAGAAACAGTTGGTGTATTCTATCTGGCAGAGGGGTGACTAGTAAGACCGTATGGTTGGTAGTAGTTGATGGTGCAAAGAGTGGTCTGACAGGAAAAGTTAATCGACCAAGTTGCTGCTTGGAGGACTATAATCAGTAACACCCATAATTCACTGTACACCCAAGGACACGCATTTTGGTGACACCTTATCCTTCTGCCGAGGATGCAATTGATGTATTCTAAAGCACTTGGTCAGAGAGCAATTATATAATAGGTGTAAAGAAACTACTAACGGCTGTCAGATAAAATATGATTGAAATTTTCCCAAAAATTGGACACTCCTTGCAAAAAAAAAAAAAAAAAAAAAAAATTAGAAAAAAAAAAAAGACAACAAAAAACCCCCAAAACTATCGAATAACATTGTTTAATCAATTTTTATCAAATTTATATCATAAAAAAAGAATAAGAAAGAAAACCTAATATTGAAAGTATTTTTCTTTTATATAAAAAAATTCTTTATACTTAAAAGTTGTGTTTATATTTGTTTAAAAAAAAAAAATCAATTGAAAAATTTCAATGCCAAATTTGCATTTTTTTTAATTGAAATTCTTTACTATAATTCAACCAACAAAATAAATTTGATAAAACTTTCAATATTTATTCAAATTCTTTTATTTTCAAATTTTATCAAACAACATGTGAAACCCTGTCCTCATCAGCCACCAACCAACGGTGATCCCAGAGTTTCGGTAGCTAAGGTGGTACTAAAAATTATGAAAAAGTTACTTTGTAAAATAAAAAAGAAAAAAATAGTGGAAATACTTTGTGACACTATTAATGTAACAATTACTTATGGTAACTTAAAGGTGATTACAAAACTCATCCCAATACTTAGCAGATCCACAATATCATAGAACACTACCCAAACAATTTCTACATCTTTACAGATGGTTCCAAGGACAACAATAAAACAGTGTACACAGCCATATGAAACAAGAAAATTGTAGGAAAAGCTTTTCCAAAGGAAAGGTCTATCTTTTCAGCGGGAGATCATGTAATAGACTAAATGCGGAACATCATCATTGAAAACAACCACAAAAACTTTATTATATCTGCTGACTTGCTCTCTGCCTTAGTGAAAAAATAAAACAACTGGAGGATCCCTGAATTATGGAAATTACTCGAGAGATTAGACTCCATTTCCAACTCTAAAGAGATTCTTATATGTTGGATACCAGTGTCCTGGATATGAAATCAAACCATTTCATGTCGAGGCTTCAGCCTTGGAAATTTGGGGAATGTGGAGTACCTCTTCATTGCTATTGCTTATAGGTCTACTCTGACCCAGAGTGGTAGCACCTGATAGGACCCTATCTACGGATCAAATAGAACAAACTGTGTGCAAACAAATGACTGATGTTAAATTGTGACTGTTATATAGCAATACTTGAAACCATTTAACTGTGTGCAAAAAAGAGCTCAGGTTTGTTTAAGAATGGCATCTACAAAATCTGTTTAAAAATCATATTATATATATATATATATATAAAAAGAGGATTTGGCATTAAATAACCTACAATGTTTGATATACTATAAAACTCAACCAAACTTGGATAACAAGCCACATGGGAGTGAAGGCATAAAATAACTGCTTTAATTTTAAAATTTAAAATAATTTAATCTAAAGTATTGTTTTGTTGACAATATTTTGATTTTATTTGTTCAAACATATTGTGGATTTATGGTGTATAAATGTTTGTACTACCCACTGGTATTTCTCAGGGTGAATGGCATCTAGAGACATGAAGAGGCAGTGAGTAAATTTGTATATCATCAGAGAAGTATTAAAAAGGAAAAACAACACACTATGCAATCAAATTTGATTGATTTGAGGTTAACAGTGTGCCCATGTAGTTACTACGCATTCGCTATTTAGCAATGGCAATTTATGTGTCCTGGGATAAATTAGGGGAAAAAAAAAAACCCATCTTGTATGATGTTTATAATGATAATGAACAATTCTCGTCTTTCGGAGCTGCTGAACTTGTTGATTCAAGATTTAAGAAAAGAGTAGCAGTAACCATCTTCTTTCAAACAAGAAAATTGAAGCTGATTTATCTACAAATAAAACGATAACAGTGTTTTCCAGGGGGGGGCGATCTGTATGGCTCATTAGGCGAGTGTCATGAGTTATGAGAGGGTGGAATGATTTACATAAGGATATAATTTGGGGGTAGTACCGGTCCATTGGCCTAGCAGTTAGAGTGTTCGCCAAAGGCCCGGGAGACCGAGGTTCAATCCCAGGTGGACTCATACCAAAGACTCAAAAAAAAAAAAGAAAAAAAAAAAAAAAAAAAAAAGGTACTTGATGCCACCTCGCTTAACACTCATCATTATAAGATAAGGATCAAAGGTAATGTGAAGTAATCTAGAGAAAAGAGTAGAACCCTTCTCTATACCTTGGTGTCGTAGCTATTGAAAAGGGAGCCTTCAAGTCTCCCTCGATTACAATCGGCAACTTCACTTTACTGGCATAATGGTTAGAGTGTTTGCCAATGGTCCAGGAGACCAGGATTCAATCCAAGGTTGAATCATACTAAAGATTCAGAAAAAAAAAAAAGGTACTTGATACCTCAGTCCTTAACACTCAGTATTATAAGGCATGGATCAAGGATAAGTGGAACAGTTGAGGGAAAGGAGTTGCACCCTCCATTATAACTCAGTGTAGTAGCTATTGAAAAAGGAGCCTTTGGTTCACCCTTGACTACGGTTGGCCAAATTACTAACAACCATAGAAGGCATCCATGTGTTTTGGGTAAAAAGAACAGAAAACACTGGCTTATAAAATAGAAAAAGCATAGTTTTTTTTAAAAAAAAGAATTTCATTGAAATTTAAAAAGTATTTTAAAAATTTATTTACAATTCCAATGAGTGTTTTTATTTTTTAAAATGCAAAAGAATTAAATTCCTGACTTGTGTTGTAAAAGGGGTTGGAAGGTAGGTTGGTTGGGTTTTATGGCATATCAATCTTTATGGGTTATTTAATACCAAATCCATTTTTATGTAAATAGTTCTATTTCAAACAATTCAGTTTAGCATAACTATGCAGTTTAAATGTAAGTAGAGTTTAATTGTAAAAACATTTCTATTTCAAGCTATTCACTTTACTCAAACAGTTCTAATTTAGTTTAGTATAAGTACAGATTTTCTTTACACACAGTTAAATATCAAAACAGTTCTATATTAAACAATTCAGTTTACCGTAAGTAAAGTTTCAATGTTAAAAAACAGTTCCATTTCAAATAATTATGTTTAGCGTAAGTACGGTTTAATTGTCTAAAAGATTTCTATTTCAAGCTATTCAGTTTAGTCAAACAGTTTTAATTCAAATAATTCAGTTTAGCATAAGTATACAGTTAGTTCTATTTAACCCTATCAAGTGGTACCATTCTAGGCCAGAGTGAACCTGGGAGCGATGGCAATGAAGGGGTACTCCACATTCCCCAAAGCTCCAGTATTACTAGGACCTCACCATCAGATTGTTTAGTAACCATCATCGGGACTTGGATATCAGAATAGTTCACATAGCAATACCAGATACATTGAGACTTTTGAATTATGAATGCTATGTGCACATTGGTGTATCTTTTCGTTGCATATTTCTCATTTGCTCCTGTCATCTCAGCAAGCATTCATCGCTATGTGAACTATTCTGATATCCAAGTCCTGATGATGGTTACTGAAACCAAAATGTTAGCGTCAACTTTACATCATAATAAATTAACCTATTTGGATCATGTTTTTTCTGCTACCTTCATACTGTCGGATTTTAATCCATATTTACTTTCATACTGTCTTTTCGGAAAAACAAATACCAAATACAATCGTACATAACATTTAACATGGATGATTCCAAACGATCTATACATATGAAAACTTACTTGTCGTTGCGTATTTCTCAATAAACAGGAGGATTTGTCTCGTTTCTTTGGGAAATCCAACATTTTCAAATATTTTTCCACGTGCCAGACACGTTCTAATGACTTTTGAATTATGAACGCTATGTGCATGTTTATGTATCTTTTCGTTGTGTATTTCTCATTTGCTCCTGTCATCTCAGCAAGCATCCATCGCTATGTGAACTATTCTGATATCCAAGTCCTGATGATGGTTACTGAAACCGAAACTTTAGCATCGACTTTACATCTTAATAAATTCACCTATTTGGATTATGTTTTTCTGCTACCTTATACTGTCGGATTTTGATCCATATTTACTTTCATAGATTGTGTAATGAATGATCTTATTCTTATAGGCTATGTGAGCATGCAAAAATATTTCTTCAACATCAAAGAACATAAAGAGAATGAAGGAGTCTCTGATGGCATAGAAGCTAACGTACTGGACTTTGAGGGAGTTCAAACTCCAGTTGTGCTATTACATATACAGACTAATCATATTTACCAACCCCTCCGCTAGGGCAGGATATGACACAAGGTCAATTTTTAAGCGGAGTTTAACAGGTTTCAATTCAGAGTTTTCCTTCTCCTAGACTAGTTGCCTCACCAAGGCTAAAGAACCTAGTCTGCCCTACTATTTATCCATAGCTGGAAGGAGAATAATTGGATTCATACCTTTCCCAAGGGTTTTAGTGCTATGTGAAAATGCAATCAGTCTCGTCCAGAATTTGAATTTGTGTCGCCGTGTCCATTTCCTACGACGATAACCATTACACCACGGACTTAATACCATTATTGTTCTTTGACAAGGATGTCTTTGGCGTTAAAGAACCTATGTATGCTGACATGTCATTGAAACCAAACCAAACCATAAAAAAAAAAAAAACTCCATCATTCATTTATACTTTCAAAATTACTGGAATACAATCAATGCAATACTATAAATAAACAATGCTTTTTAGTTAACATAATCTAACTTTTTTTTTTACTACTAATAATAATATTTATACATAAAAATATATGCACTGGTGTTATGAATAATAAACAATGTTGAGTAAAAAACTTTATTGTACTCAGTAGTAGCCTTTGTTAAGTTTAGGCTAAGAAACAAGGTGAACATATCTTGTATAATCAATGACCTCTGTTTTTCAGGCAAAAATTTGGTTTAGTTTGATGGCATATCAATCATTGTAGGTTATTTAATGCCAAATCAATTTTTATACAAATAAACAGTTCTATTTCAAACAATTCAGTTTAGCATAAGTATACAGTTTAAACGTCAAAAATAGTTCTATTCAAGCCATTCAGTATTGCTATGAATCACTTACAATTCAATTAAACATCAGTCATTCATTTACACACAATTAAATGTAAAAACAGTTCTATTTCAAACAATTCAGTTTATCATAAGTACACAGTTTAGTTCAATTTGATCCATAGATAGGACCCTATCGGGTACTACCACTCTGGGCTAGAGTGGACCTGGGAGCAATGGCAATGAAGGGTACTCCACATTCCCAGCATTATTGGAGTCTCACCATCAGATAGTTTAGTGTCATATCCAGAACACTCGTTGGAAGAGTCTTACCCCTCTGCAGAGATGCAATCGGTGTATTCTACAGCCCCAGCCAACTGGGCCAGCAAAAAATTTGTCTTACACTCGTATATACAGTAATCAAAATGAGATAATAGTATTAAAGGGATATCATGTTTATTGGGTAAAAAACCCAAAAAAACTAAAGGGACCCTTTTGTCTGATACTTTATCAATAGTTACACTTGTATATACAGATAATAGTAAAAAGGATATCATGTTTATTGGGTAAAAAACCCCCAAAAAACTAAAGGGACCCTTTTGTCTGATAGTTTATCAATAGTTACACTTGTATATACAGTCTTACACTTGTATATACAGATAATAGTAAAAAGGATATCATGTTTATTGGGTAAAAAAACCCCAAAAAACTAAAGGGACCCTTTTGTCTGATACTTTATCAATAGTTACACTTGTATATACAGATAATAGTAAAAAGGATATCATGTTTATTGGGTAAAAAACCCCCCAAAAAACTAAAGGGACCCTTTTGTCTGATACTTTATCAATAGTTACACTTGTATATACAGATAATAGTAAAAAGGATATCATGTTTATTGGGTAAAAAAACCCCAAAAAACTAAAGGGACCCTTTTGTCTGATACTTTATCAATAGTTACACTTGTATATACAGATAATAGTAAAAAGGATATCATGTTTATTGGGTAAAAAAACCCCAAAAAACTAAAGGGACCCTTTTGTCTGATAGTTTATCAATAGTTACACTTGTATATACAGTCTTACACTTGTATATACAGATAATAGTAAAAAGGATATCATGTTTATTGGGTAAAAAACCCCCAAAAAACTAAAGGGACCCTTTTGTCTGATACTTTATCAATAGTTACACTTGTATATACAGATAATAGTAAAAAGGATATCATGTTTATTGGGTAAAAAACCCCCCAAAAAACTAAAGGGACCCTTTTGTCTGATACTTTATCAATAGTTACACTTGTATATACAGATAATAGTAAAAAGGATATCATGTTTATTGGGTAAAAAACCCCCCAAAAAACTAAAGGGACCCTTTTGTCTGATACTTTATCAATAGTTACACTTGTATATACAGATAATAGTAAAAAGGATATCATGTTTATTGGGTAAAAAAACCCCAAAAAACTAAAGGGACCCTTTTGTCTGATAGTTTATCAATAGTTACACTTGTATATACAGTCTTACACTTGTATATACAGATAATAGTAAAAAGGATATCATGTTTATTGGGTAAAAAACCCCCAAAAAACTAAAGGGACCCTTTTGTCTGATACTTTATCAATAGTTACACTTGTATATACAGATAATAGTAAAAAGGATATCATGTTTATTGGGTAAAAACCCCCCCAAAAAACTAAAGGGACCCTTTTGTCTGATACTTTATCAATAGTTACACTTGTATATACAGATAATAGTAAAAAGGATATCATGTTTATTGGGTAAAAAACCCCCCAAAAAACTAAAGGGACCCTTTTGTCTGATACTTTATCAATAGTTACACTTGTATATACAGATAATAGTAAAAAGGATATCATGTTTATTGGGTAAAAAAACCCCAAAAAACTAAAGGGACCCTTTTGTCTGATACTTTATCAATAGTTACACTTGTATATACAGATAATAGTAAAAAGGATATCATGTTTATTGGGTACCCCCCCCCAAAAAAAAACTAAAGGGACCCTTTTGTCTGATACTTTATCAATAGTTACACTTGTATATACAGATAATAGTAAAAAGGATATCATGTTTATTGGGTACCCCCCCCAAAAAAAAAAACTAAAGGGACCCTTTTGTCTGATACTTTATCAATAGTTACACTTGTATATACAGATAATAGTAAAAAGGATATCATGTTTATTGGGTACCCCCCCCCCAAAAAAAAACTAAAGGGACCCTTTTGTCTGATACTTTATCAATAGTTACACTTGTATATACAGATAATAGTAAAAAGGATATCATGTTTATTGGGTAAAAAAACCCCAAAAAACTAAAGGGACCCTTTTGTCTGATACTTTATCAATAGTTACACTGGTTCATTTAAAACATTAAGAACAGCAATTAGTGAAGAGGGATAAATAATGATCAATAATTGGAGACGAAATGGGGGAAAGTTATCAAAATGTATAGACTTAATTACCCCTGTGTATATACTGAAGTTAGTTTTAGCACCCTCTCAGAATATAGTCAAGATGAAAACATGTCTCAGTATATCAGAATGTTATATAATGGCATATCAATCAAGATGAAAACATTTGTCTTAGTACATCAGTATCTAATAAAAAATAATGTTTTGTTTCTTTAAAAAAATTTTACTAAATGAAAATTTTTTTAACTGGATTAAACAAATTTTTTTTATTATATCCATTTTTTCAAAAAGATTTGTACCCATGACTAATTGATATTGTGCTGTTTATCAAGAAGATTGTCTTAGAGAAATTTTCTGGAGTATTTTTAATTATTCAACGATGGTGAAGAATGAATAATAGAGAAAAATACATTGAATTAAAAATAATACTGTCTGACATGAGTAAATCTTGCTTTCTCAAAATTTGTATTAATCCTTTCATTGTACACAGATCAAAGTTCTGATTAACTTTTAGAACATTTTCAATAATCTGTGTGCAAGATTAAGAAAAGTTTAGTAAATAATACACATTCTAAGATGATTCTCAGCACAATTTCTGTAAGAGACATGCTTAACAAGGATCCAGATTCACTTTTTCACTACTGTCCCAGAACTGTCTCAAAAAACAATTTTAAATTATCCTGAAATCAAAATGCTTTTTTATAAGTTTGTTATCATCTGTGGTTATTAGTAGCCTAATAAAAACACCATTAAAATGTTTAAGAAATGAATAATATTTATTTTGTTCTATTTGATTTGATCTTGAAATTGTAGTTTTCATAATTTTTGTTTAAGAAGCAATTAAACATCAATTAAACAAGGAAGGTTTTTATTTTGAAAAGAGAAATAAGACAATTTTTAGCTTGTGTGAAATAAAAGACAAATTTTAAAGTCATTGAAGAAAGTCAAAAGCAATTTTTTAAATTGATGACGCAAAAAGTATAGAACTTAAGAAATAAAATGAAACCTGGTTACTGCATTTTTTTTTTTTTTTTTTAAATCACTTTCAGAATTTGGACTAGTGTCTTTATCTTCATTATCATATCACAGTGTTTAGGCCAAGGTGTTTCATGTTGAACTTGGGTGCCCACACAGAACTTTATTTAATCCCCAATGGTAGATTGTTCTAATTCCATTAACCATGACCAGGTTCAAGTGTTAAGCTATAGTAAGTATACCTTGTTATTTACCTGTAGTTGGGATTGAACTTGCAACCTCAAGATGATTTCACTAAAGAGCACTTTTCAACTAAATGCTCTTTTAGCCACTGTGCCATGTGTCAATCTACCCCCACGGATTAAATAAAGGGTACTGTGTAGGCTCCTGAGTTCGACATGCAAGGCCGAAGGACGTATTGTCACGAGTATAACAATAAAGATGAAGACAATAGTCCGAATATTCTAAGTGATAAAAATTATCAAGCTGCATCTGAGAAATTTAGATAAACTGATTTTAATGGTTTAATACTAATTCATGTGAAAGCTTAACAACAGTTGAAACCAAAATAAAAATACAAAAAAATTATGAAGCCTCTATTTCTTAACCAGTGGTTAAAAATAAACTTTTTCAGATTTGGATGAATTAAAAATTTGCCAAAATTTTATGTCTTTTAAAAATTGGTTATATATTCTAAAAACTGACTGTCCCATGGAGTGTAGCCAGTGAGAGGGTTTGTGACCCCAATGAATATTCTAGGGACAATGATATTCTAAAAACTGACTGTCCCATGGAGTGTAGCCAGTGAGAGGGCTTGTGACCCCAATGAATATTCTAAAGACAATGAACACTGTAAATCTCAACTCATGGTGCTTAGCATAACATTTATTGTGATGGGAAATGGAATTGGTGACCTAAGTTCAAATCTTAGAACATTTGCCTTTCTATCAGTAAATAGTAAGGCAAACTAAGTTTTTTAGTTTTAGGAAACCAAACTAGGAGAAGGAAAACTGAATTCAAACCAGCTTTACTCTGCTTAAAAGTTGACTGTGTCACATCCTATGCATGGTGGAGGTGTAGCATAGTCAAAATATGAATATGTAAAATATTCATATGCAGAGAAATCCCGAAACACTGACGACTCTCGGTAGTTCAGGTATGAAATGTTTATTAACTTCTTGAGTTTAGATTTTCGACACAAGGAGAGAGAGAGACACAATTTTTACAATGCAGACTGTTCCATCTGACCCAACAAATGCACGGCGCATCCCGTAGCCCCCAGCTGGACTGCCCTCACCCAGGTTCAAATCTCAACTCGCCTCGCCCAGAGTCAAATCTCAACTAACAGCTTTTTACAAAAATCACCAAAATTACCAGCCCATCGCTTCCGGGCATGACGTCATTCACACCCCAGTCCCATTTCCTATCTGGGGTTTTTATTATGACATTTGTGATTGTCATATCCTCTGCGCGTGAGCGTGAACACCTGCACTAAGAGCCGAATAGTTCAAAGCCTAACTAAACCGAATGATAAAATATAATTAACGAAAAATCATTCTGCAATTATATAACAGAGGGGTTGAGTAAATATATATATGATGATGATAATTATATGCTAAAATAAGAAACTAAGTTCCCCCACTAATGCAGACACCCCTCTTTGGGATTTTTCAGACTTCTTAACAATTTAGAATAGATGAAGTCATTCTATACCGGGGCGAGCCATGCAGAAATTGAGACTTATGTGGCTGCCTAAAAAATGCTTAGGCTCAAGCAATGAATTCAGCATTGCTCCTTTTAGGTGATGCCCGGAGGGAAAGTCCCCAGGGATTCTATGATTAACTTTAAACCACCTAGCTGGTATGAACACCAGCTGAACGTCTGAAAGCCAAACACATAGACACATATTCCCAAGCTATCCCCAGAGTTAGTGTCACTGTATATGAAAACCAATATTTGTCTAAATTTCTGAGATTAAGCTTGATAATTGTTATTACTTAGAAGATTTGGACTATTGACTGCATCTGTATTGTTATACTCATGTTTTGACCAATTTGGCAGATATGTCCTTCTTCAGGTGTTTCATATCAAACTCAGGAGCCCACAGACAACCTTGAACTGAATCCTTTATTTGATCCAGTTCTATTAACCGAATACAGGTAAGAATAACAAAGAATCCTTACTATAATTTAACACTTGTACCCGGTCATGGTTAACAGAATTTGTAGTCTACCCTCCTGGATTAAATAAAGGGTTCAGTTTGAAGTTCTGTGTGAGCTCCTGAATTTGACAAGAATCACTTGAAGAAGGCTGAAGGCCTTATCGGTCAAAACGTTTGAGCATAACAATAAAGATGGGATTAATACTTTGAATATTAAGTTGACAATCATAGTTGAGAGGGACCTGAAGGCTCCCTTTTCAATACCTACGATATTGAGGTGTAGGGAAGGGTGCTACTCTTTTCCCTGGATTGGTCCACTTTACCCTTTACCTTATAATGCTGAGTGTTAAGCAAGGTGGCATCAAGTACTATTTTTTGAGTCTTTGGTATGACTCAACCTGGGATTGAACCCTGGTCTCCCGGACTATTGGCAAACATTCTAACAACTATGCCAATGGTTTTTATATTTTATATATATTCTAACTGTATTTGGTTGACTAAGTAAAGAATATTTCTGATGATTTATTCTCAAATATAAAATGCATTTTATAAATAGTATAAATGAAAATATAATATTTTTGGCAATAAGAGGTCAGCAAGGTAGTGTTTTGGAATAAGCACCCCACCATCAGAATTTTTTGTTATTGACCCCGCTGCAAAAAAAAAGATCTTTTGATTATTGAATACTGAAGCATGGAGATTCAAACTATGGATAAAATTTTTTTCAAAAAAAGTTATCTTACTAATCTTAAAAGAGGGGGCTCAATTTGCATAGTGCATCTGGAACCAGATTGTAGCATTCTCTTTGATATGCCATCCTCATGTGACTTTACAATCATTATGCAATATTTAATTTCTTATTCTGCAACTGCTGAGTCACAGACAGGGTCCATTTTGAATGAATATACACTGTCAATTGACCCCCTTCCCCAAAATTTAATTTTGAGAAACCATTTTTTTCTGATGATCTGACTCTCCACTACTTTAAATGTAATACTTTTAAGAATTTTCTGGTAAAAAAATAAATAAATAAATAAAAGGGTTGGAGGGGGGCTTATTCTGAAACATGGCTACCAAATAAAAGAAAAAAAATTTTAAAAGCTCTTACTTGATTTTTTTCTTTCTTTCCTTTTGGCTTTGCTGGGTGCATAAAGACGTTATTAACAGCAAATAGTCTATAACCCACTAAAATAAAATCAAAACAAAACCAAAAAAAGTAAATACAATAAAGTTAAAAGTAAATAGTAGATGAAAAAAAAATTATATGAACATTGAAAGATTTTAGAAAAAGGGGGAAAAAAAAAAAGAAAAAATTACATGAATAAACATAAAAAATTTGTTTGAGGATTCTTTCAGGCTAATATCATCGTTTTTAATATTGTTTTTGTTTTTTTTTTAAATTCTGAACCCTAACAAGAATTTGTCTTAAAGAAAAAGAAATATGGAATGGAAAATTAACGAACCAGATTGAAAATTTGAAATTAATTTTTTTTTTTCAAGCAGCTTTGGTAGGGGTTGAGGAAGGAGAGAAAATAATCTTTAGAATAATTAAACGCAGTTGGATTTCTTTAAAAAAATTTTTATTTTTATTTTGTATATTCTCATTTAACTTATAGCTGCAGTAAGCATTAATTAAAAAAAAAAAAAGTCAGAGAGTATGAGAGAGAAAGCATAAGTGAGTGAGCATGAGAGAGGGAGAGCTTACAAGAGAGAAAGAGAGCTTACAAGAGAGAAAGAGAGCTTACAAGTGAGAAAGAGTGAGAGCTTACAAGTGAGAAAGAGAGAGTGGGCTTACAAGAGAGAAAGAGAGAGTGAGCTTACAAGAGAGAAAGAGAGAGTGAGCTTACAAGAGAGAAAGAGGGAGTGAGCTTACAAGAGAGAAAGAGGGAGTGAGCTTACAAGAGAGAAAGAGGGAGTGAGCTAGACTGTACATTAATATAACAATTACAGAAAAACAATATTTTTTTTTTATCATCTAACAAGCAATTCTTTGATCTCGCTTTTTATCCCAACTCTTAATCATTTTATGGCTTTAGTAAGCAATGCAAATATTTAAAAAAAAAAAAAAAAAAAAAAGAATCTTTAAGCAAGACTTGAACCTGCAACCTTTTTCTTCAGAAATCCAGTTTTAATTCAGTAGTTACTTACTGATTAGGCTACTTCAAGTGCCAGATGTATCAACATCTTTATTTACGTAGACTAATATGAGTTATTTTTAAGCACAAACTTTACTGATTTATATATATATATTTTTTTTAACTGTTCACTGTTCATTCGTTATTTTAGGCTGTCAAATTAAAGATGTGTGATGTTCCTGGGTACACATACTGGCTTGAATCATAAATAATTTTCATTTTAGTAAAATATAATTTATTCGTAAATAATTTAACAGTGAATCAAAAGCAGAATATTCACCATTATTTTGATTCACCTTTTGCCATTTATCAGGTTGCTTGCTTGTCGATTCTACTTAAGTTTTTCACCTGATTGAGAAAACTTTTTGTCATTCAGAGCATTTAGGAAAGAACAAATAAGATGGAAATTACTTGGTGTAAAGTCTAGCAAAGATAGTGGATGGGGTAGAACAGACCAGCCTAAATCCAATATTTTTCCCCGAGTGATTCTTGCTGATGAGGTCTTATGTTATCATGATGGGGCATTTTCTTAGATGATTTCTTTGCTCACTTTTCCAATCTTTTTCAAGTGGTGGCAGATTGTTGATTACGATGTGTTGAGGTCAAGTGCTAATTCTTGAGTACATTTGCACAGACTGCATTCCACCAATCCTCTTAAAGGATCTTTTTCGAGGTTTGATAAGTATGATCAGAATAAAATTTTGAAAAGCAATTTGGGACTTGGCAGTCAGTCATGACACCTTGGCCGTAAACATGAGAAATCTTTTGAGCTGTTTCTGTTGCATTTTTGTTATTCTTAAACTCCTACAACATCACGTCAAATATCTACTTGCAGTTCCTCCATTTTAGGGGCGTGAGATGATAGGTTAAATTTTGGTGCAAACTTTTGCACTATTGGGATAAGAAGGGCTAATGATGGTGCTCTATAATCAGGTAACTTCTAGTTTTGTTTAAAACATGGAAAGTTTAAGATGCACAGTTACATCTTGTTTTTCAAAAACAATTGTTTATGACTCAACCCAATATGTTAGTGTATATAAAAAGCACTATATAATAGCAAGAACGAGGGCAGACTAGGTTCTTCAGCCATGGTGAGGCAACTAGTCTAGGAGAAGGAAAACTCTGAATTCAAACCTGTTAAACTCCACTTAAAAATTGACCTTGTGTCATATCCTGCCCGAGCGGAGGAGTAAAAAGGAGGTGCCCGTGGTGTAATGGTTATTGTCGTAGGAAATGGACGTGGCGACACGAGTTCAAATCCAGAACGAGACTGATTGCATTTCACATAGCACTAATACCGTTGGGAAAGGTATGAATCCAATTATTCTCCCCCCAGCTATGGGTAAATAGTAGGAGAGACTGTGTTCTTCAGGCTTGGTGAGGCAACTAGTCTAGGAGAAGGAAAACTCAGAATTTAAGCCGGTTAAACTCCGCTTAAAAATTGACCTTGTGTCATATCCTGCCCGAGCGGAGGGGTTGGGTAAATATGGTATAATAGCAAGAACAAACAAAGGCACACTTTCATCAGGTAATTTCCAACTTGCTTTTCAAAAATAGAAATTATGACTCAACTCAATAGTTACGTACAAGTATGTCTACATGATTATGTATGTCTGTAGTGTGGGCATATGTAGTAGGTTGGTGGTGATATTATGCCATATCCAGATTTACCAACTCCTCTGCTCGGGCAGGATATGACACTCTAGGAGAAAGAAAACTGAATTCAAACCAGCTGTACTCTACTAAAAATTTTACCATATATTGCATCCTGTTCATGGTGGCAGAGAAGTTAGCTAAATATGTTATATAATTACGGAATGATTTTCTTTTATTTAATCATTTTCGTTAAGTATATCTTATCATTCAGTTTGGTTAGGCTTTGAACTATTCGGCTCTCAGTGCAGGTGTTCACGCTCGCGCGCGGAGGGTGTGACAATCACAAATGTCATAATAGAAGCCCCAGATAGGAAATGGGACTGGGGAGTGAATGACATCATACCCGGAAACGATGGGCTGGGAATTTTGGTGATTTTTGAAAAAGGCAGTTGAGATTTGACTCTGGGCAAGGGCAGTCCAGCTGAGGGCTACGGGATGCACGGCGCGTTTGTTGGGTCAGTTAGTGGAGATTGAACTCTGGGCCGAGCAGTTCAGCTGGGGGAGTTGACTGAAGGACAATGTAGGAACAGTCAGCATAGTAAAAATTGTGTCTCTCTCTCCTCGTGTTGAAAAACTAAAAGTCAAAAAAATTAATAAACGTTTTGTACCTGAACTAAAGAAAGTCGTCAGTGTTTTGGGATTCCTATGCATGTGAACATTTTACGTAGAGTTATTTTGGCCGTATGTTACAAATACAAACAGACATAAATACATACATACTTGCACCTACACGTATATGCATTAAGGCACCCAAATATGTGCACCCAAAGATAAAAGAACTTGTAGTTTGACATTAGATTTCTCTAGAAAATAAAGCAATTTTTGTTTTTTCATTTCAAAACTTGTTTTGTTTGTTATGAATTAAAACTGGTTTTTACTTACATGCATCAATTATGAAGGGTAAGAGTTGTTTTTTTTTTCTTTTTTTTAAAATATTATTATCCTTCTTTGAATTATATTGAAAACCATTATAGGAAGACCTTGAATCATGTGGTTTTAAACAATCTGGATAAAGTTTTGGAACAAATTAACTGCGCTATTCAAGGTATTGCTGTATGTAATTATAAATACAAGTCAGGCAGCATTTGGAATTGGATAGAATTAGAATCAACAGATGAACTTTGATAAATAAATATGAAATTTTTAAAAATTGGGTTGTTAAAAAAAAAGTTGAATTATATTATTTTTGAACTAGGGTTTCAACACAGCAGATAAAATGCCTTTTCTAAATGTATGAAAAAAAAAAAAAAAAAAAAAAAGTAAAGATTTAAAAATTAAAAAAAAAAAAATTAAAATCATAAAAATGTTACTTTTAAAATGTAATTTCAATTTGGCAGAATAAATATTTGGAAAAGAATTATTTCTTTCTTTCCTAGAGATTGTACAAATTTTAATTATCTTACAGATTAGCCAAAACTAGAATTTTTCTTTTTTAGTTCCAATACATAAGTAGACAATTCAAAGAGAAAAGACTGAATTCAAAACTAGTTGCAGACCTGGAGAGGGATGGGCTCTGCCAGGATATTCCTACCCAAGACATGCTACATGACCAAATCAGGTTACGGAACCATTGACCAAATTCATTGTCTTTTATCACATTATTGGATTCTTTTCATCTCCCAAATTTGATCATAGTCATGTCTTCCAATAGTGGAGAAGGTTTGGTTTGGTTTGGTTTTATGGCATATCAACCTTTGTAGGTTATTTAATGCCAAATCCATTTTATGTAAATAATCTGTTCTATTGAAAACAGTTCAGTTTAGCATAAGTACACAGTTTAATTATCAAAAACAATTCCATTTCAAACTATTCAAGCAGTTATATGTAATAATTCAGTTAGGTGTAAATACAGTTTTAATGTCGAAAAACAGTTCTATTTGAAATAATTCAGTTAAGCATAAGCACGCAGTTTAAGTGTAAGTACGGCTTAATTGTCAAAAACGTTCATATTTCAAGCTATTCAGTTTACTCAATTCATTTTAGCATAAGTATGCTGTTAGTTCTATTTAACCCATAGATAGGGCCCTATCAGGTGCTACCACTCCGGGCCAGAGTGGACCTGGGAGCGATGGCACTGAAGGGGTACTCCGCATTCCCCAAAGCTCCAGCACTGCTGGAACCTCACCATCAGATTGTTTAGTGTCATATCCAGGACACTCGTTGGGCAGGGGGTCTTACCCCTCTGCAGAGGTGCAGTCAGTGTATTCTACAGCTCCAGCTAACTGGGCAAAATAGTGGAGAAGTTACTGGTGTGACACAAGGAGATTGCCAATTCACAACACCAACAAATGAAAGAACAATAATTCTTAAACAGATAACAGTACTCACATGACATAATTCCTACTTTGCAGCAGTGGCAAGATATTCTCTTTTGGGGACTTTTAGAAACTGTTTTGCCCCTCGACTCACATGATACCTTCTTGTCTGGGCCTCCTGCTGCTATTACCTGTGTGTGTGTGTCCCACCCCACAATATCATATCTATCATTTATATATACTAAATTTTGTTGCCACTTTTGCAGTATCTTAATAGGAAATGCCTAATGCAGTTATCCTCAAAAAAGGTCAAGCTAATTCAAAATACTTCAATTAATTCTTTTTTTTTTCAGTTTTCCTTCTTTGAGGAACACAGTCTGTCCTACTATTTACCCATATTGGATTCATAGCTTTCCCAGGGGTTTTAGCATTATGTGAAATGCAAACAATCTCATTTAGGGTTTGAACCCAGTTAGCCGAGTTTACTTCCAACGATAATAGTCATTAGAACATTAGTATCTGTACACATAATAGTAAAGAATAATAATAAAAATTCTAGAATAAGTTCATCAAAATACAATAATCTTTTTTAATTTGATAATTAATTAAAATTAAGATAATACTGTAATCTTATCTGAATAAATGTGTGTCAAAGTTATAAATAACTTGCATTTCTTTGTGGAATATTTTTTATTTTGAGAAAAATTAGCTTTTAAAAAGTAGGACAGAGTAAGGTGACCAAAGAGTTGCTAATATATATTATATAAAAACGTAAAGTTGGCGACTGTAGCTGAGGGTGACCCGAAGGCTCCCTTTTCAATGGCTACTAAACTGAGGTGTAGGAGAGGGCGCTACTCCTTTCCCTGGATTTCTCCACTTTACCTTTGATACGTACCTTATAATGCTGAGTGTTAAGCAAACTCTACACACAAGGCCAATTATATATATATATATATATATATATATATACACATACATACATACATACACACACACAGGGTGGAACGATAAAATTGTCGGCCTAGAAAAGACGACTCCATTCCTGTTTAATGAAAACCAGTTTTTTTTATTGTTGCAGACCATCTACTAGTTGGCCAGTTGTGTAGAAATCCCAAGAGCGATAGGAGCCTTCTATCATGTCTGAAAGTGACACAATGTTCAACGAGCGAGATCAGAGATGCACCACTATACAACCCATGCTCTCTACTGATCCAAGTTATGACAACAGGACCATTGCAAGCACCCTCAAAATGCAAATCTGGATTGCCAAGAATAACAGGGACGTGTCCAGGGTGATGAAAACAAAGTTTCCGGCTATGGTTATGGTCTTTGGTGTGGTTTCAAGTAAGGGCCACATCATGTCACCTCACATCTTTGAAGTCTGCTTGAAAGTCAACACCAAAGTGTACCTGGATGTGCTGAAGAGTGTGGTGATCCCCTGGTCCAATCAGGTGGCTGGTGGCAGACCCCGGGTGTGGCAGCAGGACTCGGCGCCGGCCCACAAGTCCAAAGAGACCCAGGCATGGCTTCAGAAGGAGTGCTACGACTTTGTACCCTTCTCTCACTGGCCCCTTTCCTCCCCGACCTGAAACCGCTGGACTACTTCGTTTGGTCATACATCGAGAACATCACCAACATGACCTCCCACAACACCAAAGCCAGCCTGATCACAGCCATCTGCTGAGCTCCCGTTGGCGCTTGTGGAAAAGGCATGCTCCCAGTTCCAGATCCGTAACGAGGCAGTGATTGAGGTTGAAGGCGGCTACATTGAAGTTACCTGAATTGATTTTTTCAATAAAAGTTTTAAAATAAAGCTGTAGTTTTGTTTTCTTTAGGACAACAATTTTATTGTTCCACCATATATATATATATATATATATATATATATATTTTTTTAATATATGTTATATAATTGGATACTGACTTTATATCTGTTTTTATGACACATGAAGTTACAATTTAAACTGGTCCTTGATTTTATAACAGTTTATATATATCTCATTAGCCTTAACCAGTCCATTGGCCTAGTAGTTAGAGTGTTCGCCAATGGCCTGGTAGGCTGGAGTTCAATCCCATGTCGTGCCATACCAAAGACTCAAAAAAACGGTACTTGATGCCACCTTGCTTAACACTCAGCATTATAAGGTATGGATCAAGGGTAAAGTGGAACAATCAAGGGAATGGAGTAGCACCCTCCCCTACACTTTGGTGTAGTAACTATTGAAAAGGAACCTTCAAGTCGCTCTTGACTATGGTTGCCAAAACATAACCCTAACTTTATGGCCACCTCACTCTGTGTTTCAACTCAATTCTTCTCGACAATGGGGGGAGGGGAAAATAAAAATTGTCCAAAGAAATGGAAGTCATTTTCAAGTATCACAAACCTAAAAAACAAAAATAAATAAAAACCCTAGACAAATTAGGGTATATCTGAATCTGCAGTTGTCCCTTCCTCAGTATGTATATACAACATCCATACTGCGACAAATTTGGCTTCAAATTAAATCAATTTAACTTAGTCTTTAATTAGACCTAAGCAAATTTTTGGAAAAGAAAAAATTGTTAGCATGTTAATTGAAAATTCAATAATCAGAATCAAGTCCTCTTGTATTTTCTTGTTCTTCAACGTTTTCACAATTTAGAAGTAGTTGGCAATAAAATTCCTTTATTAAAATTTTTTTCAAATGAGTTTCAAGATCAACTGAACGTCAAAATTATATTGATGCTATTTTCCAATAACACGTTACGCTATTTAAAAAAAAACAACCCCAAAACCCAAACATTTTCATAGTAAATTTAGTTATTGAAGTGAAAAGGGGCCCAGAGTTAGATACAATAAAGCACTCTCAAAATTAATACTGCTCCTATGGCCTCTTCAACAACTAAACTTTCGGAGAGGAGACTCTACCACCATAGAAAGAGCTAATGTGGTCGTCATTAGACTAATTTGCATATGAGTAGTACTGGTCAAAGACTGGCCAATAGTCAGTGTGAGTTGAGGAGAGTGTTTCTGAGCGATTAGCAATGTTTCAAGAACCCATATATTATCGTAGTTCAAAATCTTTTTAAACGTAATCTCAAACATGTATTTCACCCATAGATGGCACCATAACAGTCTTCAGCACGATAGACTGAAAAGTTAATTTGCTAAGCCTTGGCTTAATGCTTGTCATCAAATTTGATCCTCACAGATCGCTCTATATTTCTGGCCTTGTGCTAAGGATGATTCCTGGCAAAATATTTTCAGTCGGATAGCAGTACATGATGATTGTAATTATATGTTAACATAAAAAACTGTTTCACACTAATGCAGACACACACACACACCCCTTCATAAGTTCATGAATATATATATATATATATATATATATATATATATATATATATATATATATATATATATATATTTTTTTTTACTCATAATGGATAGAAAACGACCAAGTAAACAAAATGTAGAAAATTCATATTTCTATTGACTTGAAGTTATGATGACCCAAGATAGTAACGTTTCTTTTAGTACAACATTTTTCAGGAACGCATCTACAGCACTAACCAAAACATCTCTATACTGAGTAATCAAGTTTGAAGAAAATTATAAACCATATTGAAATCTGACCTTTCTGATGAAATAAAATAGGAATTCTTCCAAGCTGAAGCCATGTCATTACTACAGTACGGTTGCACTACTTTAATGAAAGGTTTGGAGAAAAAGCTAGATGGGAACTACACTAGGATGCCGTTTTGAACAGATCCTGGAAGCAATACCTCACAAAACAGCAATTGTACGGCCACTTACCTCCCATCTCACAAAACATTCGAGAATGGCTAGCAAGACATGCTGGAGAAGTAAGGACAAACTTATAAGTGATATGCTACTATGGACTCCTATACATGGACACACCAGTGTTTGGTCAATCAGCAAAGACTTTCATTCATCAGCTCTATGCAGATACTGGATGCTGTTGAGAAAACTTATTAAGGGTGATAGCCGATAGGAACAGATGGTGAGAGATAATCAATGGAATCTGTGTTGTCAACATGCCTTGATGATGATATCTTGTTGTATAATGGCTGGTACTATGTTACTTCTGGTATCATGGAAGTATAAAAGACGCTGTGTCTCGTGAAGCGAGACAGAAGAGCCCAGAAGGATGTCAGTCAGAAGGCAATTTACTAAGCTTTTTGCTTAGATGTAGCCCAAGGCCGCATGATTTGGGCACCCAATGAGAATCGAACTCACTCGTGTAGGTTTGCTAGTCTACCTTGCTAACCATTACACCACCAGAGGTGCCCAGGATGTCAGTCAGAAGACCAACTTTGGTCGTAACACCTACAGCGAGAGACTTATAATACTAGTCGAACTGTACGACTTGG
Source organism: Sepioteuthis lessoniana (assembly GCA_963585895.1). Taxonomy (NCBI): domain Eukaryota; kingdom Metazoa; phylum Mollusca; class Cephalopoda; order Myopsida; family Loliginidae; genus Sepioteuthis; species Sepioteuthis lessoniana. Next base: position 92,101,531 of record OY757923.1, on the reverse strand, counting down.
GTTAATAAATAATTAACTCTGTTTCACTGTATATTGATTCCTTACCACGATATAACATATCTATATAAAATACCCAAGTAGGTTATAAAAGAATCCTTTTTTCTTATTTTAATTATGCAAATTGTTTAAGATATTTTAGACAACCATAAAAAGAATCCTTTTTTTCTTATTTTAATCATGCAAATTGTTTAAGAGATTTTAGACTGCCATAAAAAGAATCCTTTTTTTCTTATTTTAATCATGCAAATTGTTTAAGAGATTTTAGACAACCATAAAAAGAATCCTTTTTTTCTTATTTTAATCATGCAAATTGTTTAAGAGATTTTAGACTGCTATAGTCATTATTATTTAAGACTGCTATCCTACAGAAAATATTGTGCCAGAAAATGTGAATATCAGTGTAAAGATGACGTAATAGTTA